>OZ038482.1:93548286-93550786 GCA_964036315.1 Acanthosepion esculentum
TATTTGGGTAATACATTCTGCATTTGATGTGATTGTAATTTGAGCCATTTTGCTCTGGTCAAGATCGTTAAAAACCCATGGTCAGCCGTTGCTCCGCCCACGGTGATAAAATCTTTTATTTGTGGGGGGTATTCGCGGCACACACTCCATATAAGAGATTGGGGAATATCTAAAGTCACGTCAGTTTTAGAAACACCTAATATTATGACTCCAACTCACGTTTGAATTTGTATAGAAAAAACGTAGGTAAAGAAAATTGTAAGTCAGAAATTGTTGATTAATAGTGATATGAATTATTCATAAGACGTGTACAGGTCATGGCTTTTAGTTCCGCTTACACATCTACGGCAACAAATTTTTTTGCGACAACGTGATTTTGTCCTCTTCATCCTGGAAGGTCCTCGGCAGGGCGATTAGCTGCATCTGATCGGGAGATTGGAGGTTTTGATGAGCATGTGACCATCTCTTAATTACTCGCAGGTTCAGACTGATCTTCGGCAGTAGTACCTATTAGGGTCCCAGCATTGGGTATATGGTGAAACGCTAAACAAATATCAAAACACTGGAAAGTATAAAAATACATTTTTGTCGTGAAATTACCTACAATACATTTTTATAAAAAATATGATCAACAATAGATTTTTTACAGTAAAACTACCATAACACATTTTACAGCACAATTACCAAGAATACATTTTTATAGCCAAATTACCAAGAATACATTTTGTAGTTAAATGGCCAGCAATATATTTTGATAGTAAAATGAACAGTTATACATTTTATAGTAAAGCAACACTACATTGCATAAGAAAATAATTTACTATACATTTCATAATAAAATGAGGAACAATACATTTTTAGTAAAATGACAATCTTTTGTGATGTCAACGAACACTCATTGCCACTTTCGTAATGCTCGATGTAGTAGAGATTTTGTGATCGCATATACAACTATAGTAATGCCGTTGAACAATACTCGTGTCAGACGCCTTCGAATAGCACTCGCACTAATAGTCAGTCAGTTACGTGCCATGCGTGATACACACTTAGGCGATCATATATCTTTCGATACATGACTGACGAGGCATTTTTCCCGCAGTAGGTTGCCATTTCTTTCTGCGGTAGATCAGTTGTCATCCAAGGCTCTAGAACCCGGTCTGTCCAATTTACCCATAGCTAGGGGGAGAAGAAGAGGTTTCAGGCGTTTCCCAAGTGTTTTAGCACGTAACTGAATGCAATAGATTCGACTAGAATTAGAATTCGCCTCTCCGATTCCTCAATCCGAGCCGCTATCCATTACTCCACCGGGACTCCAATAATAGTACTTACACAATAATACTCGCTCAAATAGTAAACCGTATAGTGACCCGAAAAGCTATATAGTACATTGAATAGAGTAGAGATTAGCGGACCGTATAGTAATAGAGGATAGAGTAGAAATAGCGATCATTTTGACGTCACGACACTTCTTACTCATGCGTTTCTCCCATGGTCACAAGATCCACATAATTCAATAATGGGATCGCCTGTGTTTGCTCACTGGCGGTCTATGTTCAAACTCAAGTGTCGGCAGTGACACTTTATTCCTATATAGCAATTAACTAGTATTGTTCTATAGGTATTTTGATTTCGTTATACATATTGCTACCCTGGAGGACGAAATAAACGGTTCAGTTCGAAATTGATTTGTCTCTGATATTTAAATATTTAAATATTTAAATATTCTATTCTACCAAATACTTCTATGACTCAATTTTCAATCCCATTCCGAACATTTAAAAAGGCATTCCACGCATTGTAACAGACGATAATTGGAGTTATTTTTTCGTTAGATAGATAGATACATACGATGCGGCTACCCTTGACACAGAAACTGTTAAACTGCTCTCTAAAATAGCATCCTTGTAAATGAATGCTTTTAATGACTTTTTAATGATTTCAAACAAGCGAGGCAATAAGGACGCTAAAGCGCAAGGGGGTTACAAGTGTGAAATAATATGAGAAACAGAAAAAAACATGGAAAATTAAGAAGACAGAAGATAACTATTGACTTTACATTTATTTTTTAAAAAAGTTCTCTTGAATAAAATGAGACAGGAAGTCTTTAGAATAAGAAGGAACATTTCTGTATTATTCTCCAGGAGCCAATTTCCACTTGAGACCTTATTCTCTGAAAAGAGCAAATAGTAGGCTCACTTATAGAGAGTGTGATGGGCAAATTGTCGCCATTTTATATTTTTAATTTCGCGCATGCGTGTTGTTTTTTTCATTTTGTAGACTGCACAGTATAGTAAGGTGAGTTGGCCACCATATGTGAGAAAACAGCACCATGACCCAATTCACTCCACCAGAAATTTGGAAATGGCATTTGACATTTACGACAGAATCTCCAATATGAACATTTCAGAGTGTTTCGGTGTTAATCTGAGAACAGGGTTGAGGATTCGGAAAGAGTTGCATGATATAACCAGTTAACATCATTTTGTTTGGAGTGAACAAT
>OZ038482.1:93560786-93570786 GCA_964036315.1 Acanthosepion esculentum
TATATATATATATATATATATATATATATATATATATATATATATATATATATATATAGGTAGTAATCCGTTGGTATAATCCAAGCGAGTCCTATCAACACAGTATAGAATATTAGATATTAAATGTTAAAAAAACAAAGATATATGTCGATCTGGATGCGAGGGATAAATTAAAATTGTTTATCCTAACATAGGTTTATATGTAGATGTATGGTGGTTGGTTAGATGTATGTATATACATGTATGTAAGTATCTATGTGTATGTACGTATGTATGGCTGTACGTGTATGTGTGTTCTTAATGTATATGTGCAAATATATATTCAAATTCTATCTAAATCTTTAAAACACTTCTGCTGGTTTTAGGTTCTGATATATGGATTAATTTAATACACCGATAATTCTGGATTATCTCATTTCATTTCACTGGGGTTATGTCTTCATGTTTTATATAAACTAGTTGTTTTCATTTTTTCATTAATTTCTGTGTATTTCCGTTGAATCAAACATCAACCATTTTACCATTAAGATGTAGATCCGCTCATCGGATTCCCCTTCTCTCTCCCCGCCTACTCCTACCTCCACGATATCATTACTTCCTCTAAGTATGCCATCTTCTGTCCTTTCTCCTCTCTCTGTTTTCCCCCGACCATCATTAATTTTACACTTATGTCTTCTTTACTTCCTCCCAGTTTTTTTTTCGTATTTTGTTCTTTCTGTCTTTCTGTTCCCAACTAGCCAGTCCTCTTCAACAAACTGATACCATAATTTTAAATTCGCGGGTGAAAATGATCATTCACTAATGGTATGTTAATTGCAATTGTATGAAAAATATATATATACATATATATATATATGTATGTATATGTATATATATATATATGTACATATATATATATATATGTATATATATATATATATATATATATTTATATATATATATATATATATATATATATATATATATATATATATTTATATATATATATATATATATATATTTATATATATATATATATATATATATATATATATATATATTTATATATATATATATATATATATATATATATATATATATTTATATATATATATATATATATATATATATATATATATATATATATATATATATATATATATATATATATATATATATGGACATAAAAATCAACATCCACCAGCGATTTTGTTTCATGCTTACTCTCAATCTTCAAGTCATGTCCACTGTTATATTTACATACGCTTTATGTCTGATACCGAGCACTTTAACCCATAAATATAGCATAACTTAAAACTATGTTTTATCATTCATTTATATATATATATATATATATATATATATATATATATATATATATATATATATATATATATATTATTAAAGCATCGGTTTTGCCCATTCAATTGAATTTCTTCTCACCTATATTCTTTGTTTCATTTATGTAATGCCTTCAGGTGATTCTAATGAGTTCGACTGTTGACGGAAAAAATAGTTTTCAGACAATTAGACGTCGTGACGCCAAAGAAAAAATAAACTTAAGCAACATTTCAAAGATAAAAAGATACAATATATATATATATATATATATATATATATATATATATATATATATATATATATATATATATATATATATATATATATGTACTTATTTATTTACCAGTTTCTTTGAACAACGTTTTTTCCGAAAATAGGATATAGCCTAAATTTAATTTTGAACGGTTTCATTTCATGATAAAAAAGCAAGTTCACTTCTAATAATGAGACCGTCATTAAATCTATGTGTTTTGATAGCAAAACAGATTTTGAAAGGCTGATGAGTTAGTATCTCGTCTGATGACATTTGTTCGTATATTTTTGTTTGGTATATTTAAGTATAAATTAACATTAGTATACGAACTCAAACAACGTTGTTTTTTTTCCGAATAATTCTGGAGGCTATCGCAGTGAATGGTTGAAAATACTTGTAAGAGCAATTTTCTTTCGATAACTTTTTCTTGATTCTTTTTTCTAATATTATTTGTAAATCAGGCAGCCCTTTGAAATCATTCATACTTTGTGATGGAGACTTCGATAGCAGTAATGGTTGATATCAGCTGCATAAATATCTGACTTCCCAAAACGGTTAAACGGGCATAGTAAAATAATAACGTGTTATGTATACTCTATATTAAATGCTTGATAAATTTTATGATTTTTATTTAGAGGGGATGAGAAAAAGAGGTAGACGAATAAACTTTTCTCACTTGAGAACGCTGCTAAATTTATATTCAACAATAGTAAGATAAAATGTGCTGAATGTTAAATTAAAAACGCACACGTAAAAATTCCATAAATACAATTAAAACAAAAATCAATTTAAATATAGGGACGATACAATTAACATTATTTTCATAATAAATAATTACAAAATAGAAAGTGAAACAGGGCGCGCCCGCGCGGGCACGCGCGCACACACACACACACACACACAACCGCAAACACAGTCACAGGCACGCACACACACGCACAGACACACAAACACAGTCACACTCATGCACGCACACACACACACACACACATATAAGAAAGAAGGTTAAGTGAGCGAGTGTAAAGGAAAAAAAAATGAAGATCAAAATGATGAATTTTTTCTACACGTAAGCTCAAGCGCACACACGAAAACAGAGAATACACAAAAAATCTTACACAAATGTTAAATGTGCATAAGAAGAAAAAAATCTAAAAGGTTTAAGCAGTAAATTGCTAAAACCCTCTGAAGAGTCGACGAACAGATCTGTCTACGAAACTCTAGAGTCGGAATGCTGAAGGTAACATCAATCAGCTAAGTAAAATAATTTAACACATATTAATCCTTTATATATATATATATATATATATATATATATATATATATATGAGTAATTGATTTTGGGGATTTAAGCTAACTTTTATAGTAATTAGTTGAGCTTAGAATCCTCAAGAGAATGCAGAAAGCACTGGACGGCCGTTTCTTCCTATCTGGGACTAATCAGCAGTGCGCATCCACTACGCGAACGTCATACCAACTGTACCACGGGACTCGGTGACGAAGAAGACATAAACTAGACTCGATATAGCGCCGCTACTCACTCAGTTCTGTTCACTGATACCCATCCAAGAATACGGAGTTATCCAGAGTCCCCGAATAACCTCGGAACCTGTGATATCGCAAATAATCCCATTAATATTGCTGATTGATTCTATGCGTGATTGTTTCTTTGTATATAAAATACATGCTGCCTTATGTTTTATGTTTATAAATTATAATTAATATATGTAAAGAGGTTATAGAGTGGGCGAAATATAAAAATTAGACTTAGTTATATATTCGACATTTGATGAGTTAGAACGGAGTGAATATTATGGAAACATAATACATAATTAAGTTAAAGTCATTATGGTCATTTGAATTTTTTTATGTCGACATTTTGACACTAATTTATTCCTCCGGTTTAAGAGTTGGCTTTGATTGTTGTATTTTATTATTCTAATTTTTCTAAAAGTAAGTCAAACATATCTGTATGACTATTAGTAGTACTATAATCTTGCAAAATATCTATGCGCCTTTCTCCTTCAGTTCGCAAACAGACAACTGTGTACGACAATACCTTACATTTGATGCCATCTAAGTATTTTGTGACGATTCGTGCCTTGTGTTTAGGTCATTGTCGTGTTGGAACGTTCAGTGACGCTCCAAAGACAGATATAGTGCACTTTGTTTTAGATCATTTTTAAGAATAGCCAAATACTACGCTTTATCCATTATACACTGTACTCGCACTAGTTCTTTTGGTTCAAAAGCAGCAAATCATCCCCAGTGCAGAATGTTCCCACCACCATGCTAAATTGTAGGCAGGGATTGTTTTGGTTTGTGAGGTTCATTCACTTTCCTTCATACATAACGAGAGATCACGTGGCCAAATAATTCTAGTTTGGTTTCATCTTCCAATATTTATTCCCATATTCTAGATGGCTTTGGGCACCTCGAGGTTGTGTAATGGTTAGCATGCTTGTCTCGCTAGAACAATTACGTCTGAGTAGTGAGTTCGATCCACACTGGGTGCCCTTTACTTTCGGCCTTGTGCCATATCCAAGCGTAGCTTTGAAAATCACTATTCTAGATGGCTTCTAGCATAAGCTAATCTGCATTTTATGCTTTAAGCAAGTAAGTTTTTTCTTGGGTGACACAGTCGAAGTCCTGCTCGATGAAAGCATCGTGACTGTCATCATCGATAGAGTCAACCCTGATATCTTTACATCATTGACAATATTCTTTGTCGTCGAGTGAGGATTCTTCGAGACGCCTCTAATAATTTTCTCCCCATTGTCTCATTCAACCGTTTTCTGCCAGTGCTTAATTCATTCTCAGCATAATATGTTTCGTTGTAGTTCTTGATAATGCTACGAATCGTCGATCTAGGAACATTCAAACGCTTGTTTAGTGTTGTATATCTATCAGCTTATCTGTACGCATCAACTACCTTCATTCGAAGCTTCTTGAGAAGTTCAGTCTTTTTTTGTTGTGTTTGTAGAACGAATGAGTTAACGTGGTATGAATCACTCACATATTGTGTTCTTCTTTAACTTTTAGAATGTTATAGAATCAGGTCAATATTATTTCATTTTCAAAGAGTGTTTGTGTTAAATGTCAAATGTCAAATTAAGAAAAAAATACAATTGCCATACAACAATATTAGGCGAATAATTTTGTACGGCGCCAATTCTTAGAAAAATCTATGACTACGAATATAAAAGAGCGAAACATCTAAAAATTTTAGGAATTAATGAAAACTTAATACTGAATCTGTATGGTAAATTCAGTAAGGACTTGCAAATATTTGAATTTACTTAGAAAATATACAAATAATCAGTGGGTTCGAATAATTCCTTCCAAAATTGTATCATATAAATATTTCAAGATACCGTATTATGTCTTGAATTATATTTTCTTTATATTTATTTCTTTTATTTGCATTTATATTTTATATTTAATTTTGATGCTAATACAAAATACACTTATTCGAAAATTGGAGAACTACAAAAAAAAATTAAACACAGAGGTGTCTAAGTTCTTTCAAATACAATTTGTTTGCACACGCACACACACACACACACACACACACACATTTTTTTGGGGGGGATTTAAGCTAACTTTTATAGTAATTAGTTGAGCTTAGAATCCTCAAGAGAATGCAGAAAGCACTGGACGGCCGTTTCTTCCTATCTGGGACTCATCAGCAGTGCGCATCCACTACGCGAACGTCATACTGGAGGCCACTATCACGCATAGGGTTATAGAAGGGTTGGAGGAAGGGCAGATAGGAGTGGTAAAGGAGAGGATGTAGAGAAAGAGAAAGACAGTGGGTCGATCAAGGCAAGAGGGTTACAGAAGATTTGGAGCGAGAGCAGATAGGAATGAAGATGAAAGGATGTGGAGAAGGGAAGTGGATAGATCAAGGTAACTGGAGATGTCGATTGACGCTACACTTAAACCGTTGGAGATTGTATTTGTCAGGGAAACTGGAATAAGGAAGGGAGTTCCACAGGCGAGATGTGCGAGACATGAAGCTATTGGAGTAGAAGAGACGTCTACATCTAACAGTTTCAACGGTGTAGGGGTGGGAACGGGATGCCAGCCTCGTAGGACGTTTAAATTCACGAGGCCTAGTGACATGCGAAAGCAGCTCCTCGGAGCAATTACCGTGAAAGTACTTGTAAAAAAGGTTGGAAGATAGATGAATAGAGATAGATAGATAGATAGAATGTGACAATAAAATCAACATTGTATATTTCAAATTCTCAAATTGGGAAAAACTCGCTTGAATATTTAAACTGACGGTCCCCATGTAGTCATCATTCTTATCTCGGCATGTTAATAAACGATCTGTTTTCAACATTGTACATTTTCCAAATAAATATATATATATAAATATATAAATGTAAACAATATATAAGAGGGTAAGTAAAAAAAATATCCGCACTTTCGCTCTAGAAAATGTGCGGGTAATTTTAAACTTTCTCTCGTATATACATCTATATATATATATATATATATATATATATATATATATATATATATATGTGTGTGTGTGTGTGTGTGTGTGTGTTTGTGTGTGTGTGTGTGTGTGTGTGCACACGCATATATGTATAAACAGATAGATAGATAGATTGATAGATAGATAGATAGGCTTAGAGAGAGAGAGGGGGGGGCGATGTAAACATGATTTAAGGCTTTTTCTTGGATTCCCACTGCGAGTTAAATTACTCCACAAACCATTAGTCATTTCTGCATCAATAAAATACATTTTAGCACTAGGAGAGCAAAGAATAAATTAATATTAATAAATTCATTTTGCTAATTCAGAATACTGTTGTATTGCGAAGAATGTCATTGTCAACGCCCGGTAATTAGAGCAAGTTTCCCCCAACAGAATAACGCTTTTACATATATAATGTATATCGTTCATGATTCTCGTCTATAAAGCATCGCAAATATATCAACTCTCTAACTTTTTTATAGTTTATAATGAAGTTTCAATTCAAGAAGAGTAATGTTAGTCATCAGTGTTCATGTAAATATATTGCTAATGGTATTTCTATAGAAATTCATTGATAATAAGGAAGAAAGAGACTATCAAGAATTAAGTAAATCATGGCTGACAAAATTGTTGTTTATTATATACAATGTAAATCCATTGATAATAATCTTACGTTAAAAATAGTATAGAACGAATTGCCAGTTGTCAAATATTGAGTGAAGAATTACTGAGGTTTGAATTATTAAATGTATAATAATTTTAAAAGTAGTATTGCTGATACTACAGAAAATTTGTTTATGAATTTATTGAACTACAGTTCAAACACTATAAACCTCAAGTACCACCCAAAGAAGAGTCTTATTGTAAAATTAGTAATGATAAATGTGAGATAAACAAAATAGTAGATTGTTGGTTGCCTTTTTTTGTTACAGCTTATCAACCTATTGCAGGTTATTTAAAGCCAGAAAATATTTCTAGATTGTACAAATTTTCAGAAAATCCTAATAAATCTCTGATACAAGAACTAATAACTAACCCATAGCTGGATGGATAAGAGGAGGATTCATATCTTTCCGCGAGTATATTTGCGCGTAAGTGAATATAACGAACCCGATTGGAATTAAAACTCGGCTCACCAAATTCCTATTCCGAGCCCTTATGATTTACACCACTCGTACATCTATGATTAACAGCATCTGGTGTTTTCAAATGGCAACCCATCTAGGCACTGAACAGTTTCGACGCTGCTTAACTTCGGTGATCGTACGAAACACGGTGTTTAAACGTGATATGGTCGCAAGCCAGTAGGTATCAGAAATTGATAACTATATGGATAAGTAGTAAAGATTTTGAGATTTTAGCGTTCGAGGATGTCGGTCTATCAGAAGGACTTCTCCATCAATTCAAACCCCTGCTGATAGCAACGGTAAGACACTCACTCTCTTTCCCAAGAACTGCATGGCAGTTCAAATGTAACAAAATAATCTTTGAAGAATCAAGTTCTGAAGGTTTGTGGAGCGCGGACTCACTACTTAATTGCTTTTGTTGCCAGGTTCACACTGACTCGGGGTAGTAACACCTGTTAGCGTCCCACCTATGGTTATATAGTGAACTCCACACGCACAAAAATCAAAACACTAGGAAAGTTTAAATATATATTTTTATAGTAAAATTAATAGCAATACATTTTTATAAAAAAGAAATTATAAACAATACATTTTTGTAGTGAAATTACCCAATAATACATTTCAAATGAACAACAGTATAAATATTTAAAGCAAAATTACTAGAAGTGCATTTTATAGCAAAAACTGTCTACCGTAAGTTTTATAGTAGAATTACCACGAATATATTTCCGTAAAAATAAACGAAGAATACAATTGTAATGAAATTACCAGCAATATATTTTTAATTTCCAACAATACATTTGTTTTATAAATTATATATCTAAAAACACGCTTGCAATGAAATACAAAATTATATACAAAATATATTTAGTTAAATGTATAAAATTGTGTTCAAAATAAATGTAACTGAAGAATTGACATTGTTTACAAAATATTTAGATTTTAGCAAATCATGCTCTATGGGTTAATTAAACCCATAGAGGATGGTTTGCCGCTAAACAAAACCAACCAATTGTTAGAAAAACAAAAAACAAAACGGCTTTTAAAGTTGTATAATAGATATAAAAGAGATGGTTTGAAGTGTATTGAATAACATTCTTCTTCTTTTGGCCACCTTATCCCTTCAAGAAATAAGAAACCATGACTCTCCACAGCTTCCTGTCAAGTTTTACTAAAATAACCTTTGGTAAGATAACGATTAACCATGGATTTGAAGAGGTGAAGGTAGTAGTGATTGGAAAAACATCTTCCCTGGAGTCTGTTACACAAAGCAGCATTTTTTCATAATAAACTTTCGGAGAGGAAGTTGCGGCCTACTACTAGAATACTAACGGAATGGGGGTGATTCAGAATTAGGGCTGGTTGGGATTAAGTAATATAGCTCGTCAGAACACATGCCATGAAAATAGCGATAGACCAGCGAGAAGCTCGTGATGTTTCGTCCGTGATTATATAAATAAAGGGCCAGGATTTTATATATATATATATATATATATATATATATATATATATATATATATATATATATATATATATATATATATATTGGCTCCTGAAAAATTAATTTCGTTTGAGCTCTTTGGTTTGAGGTGTGGGTTTGTAAACAGTGACTATTTAAGCTAATATTGCACGACTCTTCGGCAGAATTGAGTCACTGTCAGTCACTGTGTGTTTATCTAAAATCTAAAAATAAACACGCTAAAATTCACCTTCATTCCAGCCGTGCGCCAACGGCTTAGTGGTAGAAGTTCCGACTGGCGCTAATTCGGTCGGGTTTCGATCCTAACTAGAGGCAACCGGACGTCTAGCCACACTGATGAGCTGTGAAACAGCGAAACTGACTGTCTGTTGATGAAAAAAATATATATATAGATCGTAACCCTATGTTATAATCGATGACCATTTGTGCAACCCATTAATTTATTTAGTTCTTAAAAAAGGTCACCGCAAACTGAAATTTCGATTTTGCCATATACACAATAAGGGTAAAAAAAAAAATCAACATATTTCAGAAGCTTTATTTTTCAATTCGCTAATTATGTGATTGATTATTATTTATAACGCATTTAATAGTCTATAGCTTACGATTAAACAAAAATTACAAACCAGCAGAAACTTTATTTTTCAATTTGCTAATGATGTATTTGTATAGTACATGTGTCTTTTTAACACATTTAAAAGGTTATAGCTATAACATAACATACAAACTTTCACATAAACAGAAACTACAAACTTGCGTACTCAATTAGAAACTTACATCTGCAAGTAAGAACAGATATATAAAGAAAAAGAAAGCGGAATATTCATTTCAGGGTTTGGCATACAAGTCCCCTACACAAGCTTAAATTTTGCGTGAAATAAAATCGTGATATGAAAGTTATACTGAAAGGCCACACATCTTGACACTTTTTTTACTAATGCAGGTGTCCCTTAGGGCTCTATCCTTGGTCCTACTTTTCATTTATGAAATTCTCGGTGGCATCAACTCTCAACTAGGTATATAGGCTGATATCTCAACCATTTACTCCTGCCACGATAGTAAGACTAATCAGTTCGATACGCTCAAAATGGCAGCCGATTTTCAAACAACATTCAGTCTGTTGTTAACTGGAGCAAAGGATGGTTTCTTAATTTTAATTTTATCGTTTCCAAAACTAAACTGCTATCCATTAATCATCCGAGAGATGCCTCTCTGCCTCCCATCAGAATGGCTGATGCTAACCTCCTGAAAAGAGATTCCTTACGCCTTAAGTGGAAAGACAATATTGGATCCATTTCCAGGTCAGCTGCTGAAAATGTTGGTTCACTGTGTCA
>OZ038482.1:93575786-93578562 GCA_964036315.1 Acanthosepion esculentum
CACTTCTGTAGGCCTCCCAGGCCTGTCTTCATTCTCAACACTGCTCCGTCCTTCTTTAAACAATTTAGCCCATTTGTAGAAATGTTTTTGTCTGAAACATGTGGCACCATACACAGTTGACATTCTCCTATGAATTTCAACTGGTTTGCACCCTTCAGCAACCAAAAACTTGATAACTGATCGCTGTTCAATCCTGGAGCATGCTTCTTAGTCAGCCATCTTTGTTAATCGCCAAAGTTTTTTTTTAATCTGCAAAAGAAATTAAATCCATGTGAAAAAGAAGTAAAATAAAAAAAATAAAAAAGAGTAAGATTATATCTGTATTAGAAGTTCTTATACCGAAAAATTCACCTTATTTATTGACTGACCCTCGTGTTCACTTACGTGCTTGGGAATTGTATGAATCCTCTTCTTCTCCCCCCCCCCAGCTATGAGTAAATGACAGGACAGACTGGGTTCAATAGCCTTTGATGGCAAGTTTCTATCGCGGGACAGATACATGATCACCTAAGCGTGTATCACATGTTACATAACTGACTGAATCCTTCTAGGGAAATGATAAAAAACAACAACAAAAAAACAAGGGATTGAAACCATACTGCGTACGATCACCGAAGTTACGCAACGTCGAACCTCGTCAGTAGCTAGATGGGTAACCGTTTGAGATTACCAGGATGTGTAGGCTTGGATGTGCTGGGGGGTTGACGGTTAATAGCACGGAAAGCTTAATCGTAAAACCGAGGTTCGTTATGTTTACTAAAGCGCAAAGACCTTTGAGAAATGTAAGAATCCTCCACTACTCCCCAAGCTATGGGTTAATTAGTAACAACCTAATTAAAAAATTGATATTAACTTCATTTGTTTGGTGTCAGTCTATGTCATCCAACATAAATTATTATCCGTAAATAATAAAAAATGCTTTGACCATATATACATTAATTATTATTTTCTTGTGTTACATGTTAGCATATGATCGTTGAAGTAACTTTTATTGCTGCCAAGAGGTTTTCATTGAATACAGTTTTTAATTTTCATATACATGAATTATAAATTTCGAGTTAATATTTGGAGAAGCTTTTCCTATCTTTGACACTCATCATAGTTAATTATCTGCTTTGCATAATTTAAGTATACATTGTCTTGCATGAATATACTATAAGGGGATTCGGAATATATGCATGCTTTACAAAAACATATTAAAACAAATAATTATCATAAACTGTTGGCAGGTTTAAATGAGCAAACAAATTACAAAATAGTTTTAGTTAAAGAGGAGTCGAAAATATAAAAAATGCCAGATAAACACATTTGATTAACACAATATCCCATAGAAATTTGTTTTAATAATTTCACCCCAAACATGTCAATAAAGAAAATAAGACGCAAAAGGTTGGCAGATTTAATTGTGCAAGCAGTTTAATTGTAAATTAATTTTATTTTAGATACGTCCAAAATATATAAAAGCCAGATAAATGCATATTTGATTAACACAATATCCCAATTTTTTTCTTTTTAATTATTTTGCCTCAAACAGGCATTAACGGTCCTAAGATGCAAGGGGTCTACCGAGTCTGAAAGAATATGGGAAAAGTAAAAATATATTAAGGAGAGAGAACAATAAAAGAACAGGAATGAAGAAGATAGAAGTTAATGATTGACATTGCATTTAATTTTTTGAAGATTAAATTTGACTGGAAGCAAGAAGTGGAAAGTTCCAGAAGCGTGAACTGGAAGAGAAAAAAAAGCAGTTAGCATAGGAGTTAGAATTATATCTAGCAATTTAATCTCTAAAATGATGAAACCGAGCTTCCACTGTAGTAAAGTTGCGATACCATAGATTAAAGCTCTTCAGAAAAATTACATAGATATGCTCGAATAAATTATTATTTCCGTATTTTATATGTGAACATAAGACTATTAGCATTCTATTACCTTTATTTGGCGTTCAACCATTGATTTTGTCACCATTTTTACTGTTTTAAATTTAAAATTAATTGCAACAACTGTTACTGCTGCTCCGATGTTTTCTTTATAATTTCTTAATTTTACAGTTTTTCTTTTTGTAATTTTACCTTTTCTCAGACATCTCTATTGCGAATGGAGAACATAATAGTGTTAATGGGAGTATGATATTAGTTGTATAGGTTTGAAATTCATGTATATAAGATTGGTAAAAGTCAGATTCTGATAAGGGGATGTAAAACTGTCTTCAAGGTAATTTGGCTTAAAACTCTTAACCGTGACTTTTGATAAATGAAAAACATACTGAATAAAAAAATTAATAATAAATATGTGTATTTATTTTAACAAACTCTTCACATTTGTATGGGGTTTTCATTTTAATGCCGAGAGTAATATAGCTCGAAACTTAATTCACCCTTCGCTTCTGGATTTCTAAATATGTTGTCAGGCTTTTGCTATGAAGGATTCCATTCTGATTACTCAATTAAGGTCCATCCATCCAATGCTCACCAATAAATATTCCCGTTGAGAAAAAGGTTTTCATATTATTCGTCACTTAATATACACGGTGCATATGATAAGAATTAGCATAGAAAGAATTGGTAAAATAAAAATTTAACTCAGGGAAATGGGTGCGAAGAATAATGGTTAAATAATAACCTATACTGAATTCGAAGACGCTTTAGGATATGGAACATGTGATGAAAGAGAACCAAGTATCATTCCCAATCTCCATTATGTCAACATCATTTCTCGGTTATTGTTACTTTGCACTCAAAACATCAGGGTTTTCTTGCAAGTCAAACTACTTTTC
>OZ038482.1:93578762-93623762 GCA_964036315.1 Acanthosepion esculentum
ATTGAGAAACTAAAAGTCCCTAATATAGTTGCTATTCGCAAATCAAATACATACAATAACAAAAGAAAATGCTTTCCGCCAAGATCTGTAATATTCAAAGAAAGAATTACCATTATGAAAAAATCAATTGTAATCCAGCGGTGGAATGTATACATGAGATAACCCTCTCATGACAATACAAGAGAGAAACGTGAAATACAAAAAAAAAAAAAAAAAATGGAACGACCCGTGATACTAATATATGAAGTAAATAGAGTAATTGCCAAGACAAAAGGAAACAAATCAGCAGAACCAGATAAGATTATTTTAGAGATTTTGTCAGCCAGAGACAAATATGGGGTGGATGAGTTTACTGAAATTAAAAATGAAATATACAACAGTGGCGAAATAACGGAAGATCAATGTATGACCAATTTTTATAGTTGTGGAAAGCCATAATTGCCCGCATCCTGAAGTAGAGAAATACATAACATTTGTAATCCGTAACCATAAATGGGAACAGACAGTGTATATGCGGATAGATAACGAATTCCTGCGAATACACGAAAATAAGAAAGAAAGAAGAGTAAGGCTCTAATGCATTTTCTCACCGTATTTCGTTAACATATAAAACACTGATACAAAGAGAATAAGGACATATCAATATCTATTATCGTTTGACATAGGCGTCACCAACTAATATACCTGATGGCAATGGAATGATATCAGGGTCAGAAAGGAACCCGAAAGAAATCTTAGACAAGGCCATAAAAGAATACAAGGAGAAAGTAATATTTATTGTGAAAAGGTATGTTTGACAGCTGATAATCCTGATTGAATAACTCATCATTGTTGGTGTAAAAACAGTACATATATGAGCGAATATTGTTATGGTACGATGCAACGTACTGGTCACAAGTCAATGGCGTGTTTAGGCAACAAAGCAGACATTTCAGAACCACCGCAAGCCTACAAGGTCCATTGACACCTGGCGTCCTTGGCATAATAGTGTGTGCTACAAATCCATACACGACCAGAACCTCGAAATCAACTGGAACAGTGACCTATCAAACCATGTCGTAGTGTCCAGGTGGCCACAAAGAGAGTAAAGTTATCGTGGTATCAACATGGTCTTTCTTATGGGTTTTCAGCTCCCATATCCCAGGAAAAGCAGGTCACGCTGAACTGACTTGTTGGATATGCTTGGTACTTCCCGAATTAAATGGGTAGGTGATTTCAGACAGTGTCATTCGTCTGTTGCACGACATCATTCTAACTAAACGCCTTTGGTTATGATCGCCTACTACACTGTCCACGGTGAACGGCATGGCCTCCATCAGGTATTCCATGGTACCGTAGATCGATGGATGTTAAATGTTGTCTAAATTTTAGAAATGGAATGTTCCATCCACTAGCGAAACTCGTTCGAACTCCAATATTTCATGTAGCCTTACCAAGTCGGTGTTCACCTCGCTAGATGTAAATGCACAATTTCCATAGATCCGGGAATTTATATAACTTCAATAATCCGAAGAACCATGTACTATTACATTTATATACTGCTAACTCGTGAATAATTGCAAGTCAGTGTATGTATGTGGTTGTGTAAAAGTGATTGCGTGTATAATAAGTGTATATATAAAGGTGTTTGCAGAACTGACGTGGCTAAAGCTATGCAGTTATCTGCTTGCCACTCCATAACGTTGAAATACAAGTTCCTGCACGATCACCGAAGTTAAGCAACGTTTGAGCCTGGTCATTATCTAGATTGGTGACCGTTTGGGAATACTAGGTCATGTAATTTTGGATGTGCATATGGTATAATGGATAATGGTACGGAATTGTTAATCGGAGAGCCAAATTGCAATTCAAGTTCGAATCGTTATATTCACTTACGAGCAAATACTGATGATAAAGGCATGAAACCACATATTCTCCCCCTAGCTATGCGTTAATTAGTACGACTTGTAACATTAAATTATTATTTTCTGCCGGCACCCCACAAATTCTTACTACGTAAATATATTTTCTGGCTTTAAATAACCTCAAAGTGTTGATAATCCGTAGAAATCTAATTAATCATTCAAATAGGCAGCCATCAACAACGGCTACAATATTGATTATCGTGGACGTATTCTTCTAAAATCTCGATTGAGTTGATGTATTCTTTTTCTTGTCCTATTATTATTATTGTTGTTGTAATTATTATCATTATTATTTATGTCGGTGTACAGATAAATATATATGTGTAAACATTTGCATATATATATATAAATATATATATATATATATATATATATATATATATATATATAAAAGTGGACATGGAAGTCAGCATTTAGAGGCGACAGTCTGTTTCATGCTAGTGCAATCGTCTGACGATTGCACTAGCATGAAACAGACTGTCGCCTCTAAGTGCTGACTTCCATGTCCACTTTTATATTTACACACGCTCTATCTCTGATATTGAGCACTTTATCCCATAAATATAGCACACTTTAAGACTATATTTCTTTCTTCATATATATATATATATATATATATATATATATATATATATATATATATATATATATATATATATATATATATATATTAAATAGAGTAGATAAGTTGGTAAATAAATCAAAGTGAAACGAAAGGGTACCGATGTAATCAGTACGAAAACATTTATTAATATTAACCAGGTGACACCTTAAATCTGATCAAATGAGCAAATACCATATGTATATAACTTGGTCAGATCAGCATTCCTCAGCATTTCGACACACGTACGCGCACGTACACACACATACAGGGGCATATGTATAGACATACGGATTTTATACGGAATACCTGATAGAGGCAATATCGTTCATCTCTTTTCTAATCATATATATATATATATATATATATATATATGCATATATATATATATATATATACATATATATATATATATATACATATATATATATATATATATATACATATATATATATATATATATATATATATATATATATATATATATATATATATGATCATTGAAGTCAACA
Source organism: Acanthosepion esculentum (assembly GCA_964036315.1). Taxonomy (NCBI): domain Eukaryota; kingdom Metazoa; phylum Mollusca; class Cephalopoda; order Sepiida; family Sepiidae; genus Acanthosepion; species Acanthosepion esculentum. The sequence continues at coordinate 93,581,780 of OZ038482.1, forward strand.
ATCAAAGGCGATAGGCTGTTTCATGCTCGACTGGCTGTTTCATGCTAGGCGCCCTGACGATTGCGTCTAGCAGGAAACAGCCTGTTGTCTTTGGATATGTTGGCTTCAATGTTCACTTATGTATCTATATACGGTTTATCTCTGATATTGAGCACTTTATCTCATAGATATAGCACAACTGAAATCTATATTTCTTCATCTTTATATATATATATATATATATATATATATATATATATATATAGGTAACATATTTCCATTCAAACATGTTTCAATAAATAATATAGATATCCTATGTCTATTTATTTTTATAATAATTCCTTCTAGTTCTCTAATTAGCTTCTTGATGTTAAGTTGATATTCATCAAGGAAGGCGCCGTCGTTTTTTCTTTTTTCTTACCCATGTACTTTCGATCTCCTCCAAGGTGTATAGCAAAAGGCACTCTGTTTTAATTATTTTAACTTTTAAATGTATCACTTGTAGCTATGGTGTTTATTCCAATAAAGAGTTCCAAAGGGTGTGAGCAGAAATGGTAAAAATGCAAATAGCATTAAATGTATATACACAACTAAATGCGGAAAACTGTTTACCATAATGGAAGTTTTAACAGTAAAAATGAAGGAACAATCTATCAATAATATCAAATATGAACACGGCTAAAATGGGATGACTGGGTTCGTTAATTAAAACATTCATACTAAAGAAATCAAACATTCAGACAAACAAAAACATCATTTATAATGCTTAATAGATTAACGGAAGCCGTTCGTATCCTCAAATCATTTGGACAGGTTTTACATACTCTATGTTTAAAAAAGTAATCACTCGTACGAATAGAAGAAAAATGGAACAGAATGCTTAATCGCATTGTCTTGTCAGTGGTCTCCAATAAAATCCATATGTGTATACATATGCCCCTGCATGTGTGTGTGTGCGCGCGTATGTGTGTCGAGGTGCTCAGTAATTCTGTGCTGACCAAGTTATATGCATATGATATTTGCTCATTTGATCAGATTTAAGGTGTCTGATCTTAAAGCTTGTCAGCACTTCTGAAAATACTATTAAAATGCAATGATTTCTGAGACAATCACTTAAATTCAATACCATGTTCGAAAGTTCTGCTCCTTCTGCCTGAGTGATTCGCTATCACGGCGCCGTTCATTAAAACATTTGGTAATTTGATAAGATTTATCGCTCAGAAACGTACGTTTTGCTTATTTTGTTTCGCATCGCAAGCGAAAGCAATTTACTTGTACCGGATTTTCAAGACAGTAGGAAACGAAGCGGCAATTCGGGTGTATTTTTGCCCTGACAGCGACACCAGTTGAAAATTCGACATTTGCAGTGAGGATCAGCAGAAGGAACGAAGCGTTTATATACACTTTTTTTCTTTCTTTTTTCTTTCTTTCTTTCTTTCTTTCTGTCTTTTATTCTTAAATTCTCATTGTTTACTTTTTATCACTGCCAAATTCGAAGTTGCTATATCGAAAATATTGGTAAATTTGGGAGAATGTATCTGCGCTTAGTATATTTGCTGGTGTAGAAATTGGAATCGGCATGCGGAGTTCAAATTCTGGCAACGTTGGAAAGCCATGGAAAGCCATGAATTCATGTCCTCTTGGATCAGCTAGGTGTTAATAGCAGAACAGAGTGGACTTTCTTCCTTTCGTTGGAAACTAATCTCACAGTTGTGAATCCAAAACCGGTTCAGCGACTGGCTGTAAACTTCATTCCATAAAAATCTACAACAGTCGAAAACTAGAACAGCAGTGCATAAACTGGTGTGGCTCCGGCCCTAAACTCAAGAGAGGTGTCTAATTATAATAACGAAGAGGATTCTTCCGTAAACTGAATCATCTTACAAGAGTCGGTATTGAGATTGTATTCTGATGTTTGCGGTTTGACTGCTTTTCCTGTGATAAATCTCGAAATATCAGAGTGAAAGGGAGAAGCTCGTTTCTATTCTTAATCTTGGTAAACAAAGGCTGGAACCGATTTACTATAGATTAAGAAGCGGAGTTTATGATCAGTGGATAATAAAATATGTATTGCTATCCCTTTTTTAATCCCTTCGTTCCTTGGATTTTTAAATATATTTAATAAGCGGTAGCCCCCAAAAGTTACCAGATATTCTCCTGCAGTCCTTATCGCTATAGATTTCACTATTCATGAAAACTCCGCAGAGAAATTAGTATATATATATATATATATATATATATATATATATATATATATATATATATATATATATATATATTGTGCATATTTCGGCAGAAAGTTTTCATTAATCCATGTTTCATTAAATAATGTAGACAAGTTTTGTCTATTTATTTTAAGTAAGTTCCTTTCGTATCGTCTGATAAACTTAATCACATTATCGTTGAAAGACGAAAGGAAAACACCATAGTGACACATGTTTGAATCCAATCGAAGCTGAAGGTAACGACAATGTTTGAATACAATCGAAGCTGAAGGTAACGACAAACTTTTATTTACGAGCCAAGGAAGCGAAAAACGCGTCGGAGCTCGTGACGTCATACATGACCACGCGAGAGTGAAAACGAGAAGTATTAACTATGGGAAGCCATTGATATAAACCAATGGCATTTGCTATAGATTATAGGCATTTAAGAATGTTTTTTTTGGAGATTTCATAGTTTATTTTGTTAAGCTTAGGTTTCAACTGTTTAAGTTTATAGCTTCAAGGATTTTTAATTTTTGTTTATTATTTTCATGTTTAAGTATAATTGCGTTGTCAAAAAGGATATTCAGGAAATGAGTACGCGGGCAGGCATGTTGTTTTAAATGTCCAAAAATGTTAGAGTTATCAGTCAAATGTAGAGTTAAGCGTCTTGAAAGCGAGTTTGTGGTGTGAGTAACATAAATATTATTTAATCCATTGGAGATACATTCTCACAAAGGTCACTTGAATTTGTAAACTATGTTAGTTTATTGCAAATCTCTCTCTCTCTCTCTCTCTATCTATATATATATATATATATATATATATATATATATATTTGAACTTGCTTACAATCATACGTGAAAACTGTGAGGCAATCTGTTACTCCTGGACAGAAACGTTTAGAGAAGGCGGTATCATCTAGAATAAGTTGGTAAATGATCCTAGAATTATATATATAATATATATATATATATATATATATATATATATATATATATATATATATATATATATATATATATATATGTATTGTTTTGTAGGCGTAAAAGTATTAAAAAATGGACCTAATTTGTATTGTCGCAAGCGCTTTCGAACATTTCCATAGCCATTTTCAAGAATGTTTTGTCTCTGATGTTGTTATTTTTTCTCATGTTTTGACAGTTACTTTGTAAATTATGTTTATGCTGTTTTTTGAAAAACGTAACACTCACAAGATAAGGAACAACACCAAAGAAAAAAAAATTTTGGAACAATTTTTATCTTCCTTAAGTCCTACAAAACGGTCATATATTAGGATGCTCCAAAAACTTCCTTTTCGGACGTATTCAATGAAAGATGATTGCTGCCAAAATATACATTAATTTCATTATATATATATATATATATATACATATACATATATATATATATATATATATATATATATATATATATACATATATATATATATATATATATATACATATATATATATATATATATATATACATATATATATATATATATACATATATATATATATATATATATACATATATATATATATATATATATATACATATATATATATATATATATACATATATGTATATATGACAATATATATGCTCCTGAAAAATTTATTTCGGTTGAGCTCTCTGGGGAGGATGTGTGGGTTTGTAAACGGTGACTATTACAGCAAATAATGCAAGACACTTCGGTAAAACGAATCGAGTTCTCTCAGTCACTGTGTGTTTTTCTAAATATAAATACGCTTAAATTCACCTTCTTCTCTGGCGTGCGCCAACGGCTTCAGGGTAAACTTTCCGACTGACGCGAATTCAGCCGGTTTTCGATTCTAGCCAGAGGCAACCGGACGTCTAGCCACACTGATACAGCGAAACAGTCTGTCTGTGGATGACAATATATATATATATATATATATATATATATATATATATATATATATATATATATATATATATATATATGTATATATATAGCATAATGAGAAGCCACGTATACTTTCTTGATAAGTATATAATATGGAAAAAACAACTGAAAAGTTGCAAATTAAGAAAAAAATTTTTTTTTTGTGAAAGTATTTATTTATATTTATATATATATATATATTTGACATTTCAGATCTGCCCCGATGTTTCGTCAGAAATAAATTAAATAACTGTATTCAGAAGTTTGTTTACAAGTAGCGTCCGTCGTGAGACGCGGACGTCACGTGATGTGGAATGCAGCTCTGTTTGAATATTTTTAATGGAAATCTAACGATAATATTGTTTAAAAAGGTTTTCTTTTTAAATATATCTAAAAGAAGTTTTTTTTAAATATTGAAAAATTTATACAGATTTAAAATTCCCAAGTATTTGTTTAACCCTAGTTTATATGTGTCTAATTTTAAAATCCAGTATTTTTCTTTTTTTCTGCGTGTGTATGTGGAACTGAAATCGGAATCTATCAATAAACATTTACAGTTGTCTAATGAGTGTCTTGATTGATTAAAGTGTTCAGCTATGGGGGAATAAGAATTGTTTTGACGTATGGTTAGTTTATGATTCTTGAACCGAAATCTAAAATTAATTTCCAGATTCACCAATATATATACTATTGGGACATATTGTGCAGAATAAATAGCAGATTATGTTATAGCTATCGCAGGTGAGGCGATGTGGGTGTATCTTGATATTGGTGTTGGGTACAGAAAATACACTATCGGTTAAGTGTTTGCAAACTAGACTATGTTTTCTCCATATTATATATATATATATATATATATATATATATATATATATATATGTATTTATATATATATATATATATAATATATATATATATATGTATATGTGTGTGTGTGTGTGTGTGTGTAATTTCCATGTAGACGGTATGAGATAACGATATATATTATTATATATCAAGAACAGTATTGGGAAATTTATTCCGATGAAGTCCTGAAGGACAAAACGCGTCACAAGTAATCATTTTCCACATTATCATACATGACATTATATACCGTTATCGACATGGAAACACGCTAAATTATTAAAGAATAACAAAATAAAAAGACTCTTAACATCGGCCAACTCATTTAGAAACCCATAAAATTCTTACTGAAATGTATTGACTGTCTGCCTGTGATGACAATATATGCATCCGGAAATCACGAGCTCACGAAAGAAAGGATTAAAAAAAACAAAAAAAAACAGTGGTTCCTACTGCTATTAAGAATTACTCTTCAAGTACGAATTTAGTTCTCTGCCCCATTGGCGTGTTTCGTAGAGATGAAACACGTTAAAATTGCGTTCCTTTCTGCCGTGCGACAATGGTATATGGTAAGATATCTGACTGATGTCAAATCAGTCGTGTTTCGATCCTGGCATTAAGAAATCGGACGTCTAGCCACACTGAGGAGCTGTGATACTGCGAAGCAGTCTGTCTTTGGATGACTATATATATATATATATATATATATATATATATATATATATATATATATGCGTGTATGTGTGTGCGTGTGTGTATGTGTGAGTGTGTGTGTATGTTACTCCTTGTGGGACTGGTACATTTGAGCACCCTTTGGATGATCGGTTCTGTTATCGTTGTGAGAGTGCTTTTGTACTGTTAACCTTTTTTTTCTTGGGCACATAATTATTTTTTATGCACATCAATGAAGCCTCTATGACGCAGGGGTTACTGAGTGGGAGAGCATGAGGAAAACAAACACTTTGATAAGACAGAACCATAAAAGGACATGAGTTAAGGAGAAAAAAAGATAACGATTGATTCTGCATTTAGAGCCGGAACAGACATCCATAAACGAGATATGTAACGGAAAAAAGGAACTGTTAACACAAAACTTACGGCTCCATCCAACCTTTTTAACTGTCAAACGATAAGGCTTTTCAGGTCTTAGGTTTAAATTCATAAAGCCTAGGTACCATAGAGGAAATTACAGCAGAACACTTACCATGAAAGTAGTTATAGAAACATCGCATGAAGGCTACGTTACGTTATGTTATTCTGGCCATGTGTTTTTCCCCGTACATAAAGTGACCTTAACATATTTTTCAGTCATTTAGACGTGACTGAACCATCTATTGCCATATAGCTGTTTAACCCACCTGCTGGCTTTAGTTGGTATATGCACTACGTGTGTGTAAATACTGACAAATTGTGGTTCGTTTTCTATAGCAGTTTCCCGTTCTGCTGTATTGCATTCGTCGGACTTGCTATTAAGACAGTAGTAAATAGTCGTGTTATCTGTTTAAATACCTAGTTGGTAAATGATAACAATGGCAACGTCATTGATAAAGATCAGAAACAACGTAAGTCTATAGATAGAGCATTGTGGGAACCTGAATCTAGAAGTGTGGCCGTTCAACACGCATTTCATTGCATGATTTGTTAAGAAGCACTGGACAAATCAAACGTCCGGCTAGAGAAACCATAGCTGTTGTACTTGTGGAGAAAGCCAGCATGCCAAACACTGTGAATCGCTTTCGAAATATGTAACGCTACAGCAAAAGCCTTACTCTTCTCATATAAAGCCTAACAAAAATATTTAGTAAAATAACATTGGCGGTTGGCATTAGTTATGCGCCATGCGTGATACACGTTTAGGCGATCATGTATCTTTCAATACATGACTGACTAGGTAGATTTTTTTCTCGCAGTAGGTTTCCATTTTTTTCTGCAGTAGACCAGTTACCATCCAAAGCTATATCTGTCCTGCTATTTACCTATTTACGGGAGGGAGAAGAACAGAATTCATACCTTTCCCAAGAGTATTAGCATGTAAGTGTTTTTACTGGAATTCGAACTCGGCTCTCCGATTCCTCAATTCAAGCGGCTATCCATTGTTCCACCATGCCTCCTCGGTGGTTGACATAGTGAAACGAAAACCATATAGTATGAAATCGAGATGTATAAAATCAATTCAGAGTTGATTAGAGCCTCTAGTATTTCGGCAAAAAGCAGTAAAAGACTAATAAGAATAATAATTCGAGGAATCAGAAGGTTAACCAAGGTTCGTAAAGGCAGGAATCACAGATGAGGATTTCCAACAAGTTTGGTCTTCATCACAAAATGAGCTGAAATTTCTATGCCATATACTGCGGAAATAGAATGTAGAGAAGTTGACTCTCACATGACATATTGAAGGCAAAAAGGGCAGAGTGAGACAGCGAATAGCTTACCTAACGAGCTTTTGCAAACGTATGGAAGAACAGAGATTTGTAGGAATATTAGAGAGACAAATATTACTTAGAGTGGTGAAGAGACACGAGGCACAAGCTAAGAAATAATTGTAAGTAGTTTCTCAGGTTGTGAATGACACTTGGGGAAAAATAAGTATTTAAAAGCATGTTTTGTAGGTAAATTGTAGAGTTTTTATTATTTCGGTTGACGATTTGTCATTTGTAGGGGATGGACAATAAGATACCAGAATAAAAAATATCAATTAGAGATCAATAAACAGATTTTAGTTTGAAGATTTTGTTCTTTGCAGCAGACATAAAATAAGATGAACAAGCGGACGTATTTACAGGATTATTGTGAGAAATTTTGAAAAGAATGTTTCATCGAAGATATTATTAACAAAGTTTATATTTTATAATCAAATCTTAACTGTCATAAAATATTTTAACCTCTAATCCGAACACGAAAGGAAATCTGCAAAATCCTGTGATTAAGGATTCTTTAAGACAAATTGACATAATTTTACATATAAAAAATGATTTTAGAGTTGTCATTTTTGGATTGATTTTAAAAAATGACACCGAAATATTTTGCTTTGAACTCTCAACGCGGAACTTTCTCACACGGGATTGCCCGGTCAAGGAATTGCGTGTTAAATATATTTTGAGAGATTATATTTCATGTGTATTTACGTTACTGCTTTTAAATTCTTTAATAATACGTGTCGATTAATTAATACACAAAATCGAATTAGGGAAATCAGTCATAAGATTGATCTGCGCTACTCAGTTCACGAGAATCCATTACTGAACATGAAAGACCGGAATTTCTAATTTTATAATATTTAACGTTAGATCGGACATTGGCCATTGGAAACGATATGAGTTAGCATCAATCGAAGATATAGCCAAAGTCATCTTAACTCAGTAAGCTAAGCAGGTTCAAAGGAAAAGGTGATGTAGCAACATTCCGTATAATTTAAGCGAGAGTAGATACGGGAAAATAAACATTTGAAATCAGGTCGCATTGACTGGTAAATTATATGTAACTATTTGCGCTTATTCCGACAAACGAATTAATAGTTGGGCTAGTACTCTATATTAGAATATACAAGTAACTTATTCACTCATTTCCTTTCTTATATTAATAGTAGGAAAGGAACAACTATTTAAGCTCCGATGCAGGCTCTTCCTATACTGGAGTCTGTACATAAGAGCTTCCCCCATAGGAAAACTAATTAGAATAACTGCCATGGATATATAGGTGCATATAATACACAACTCCAATGCTTGTTTTACTGTTTCAATGCCACTTTTGCTTTTTCTTTTTTTTTTAAATTTGCAATCGACGACATTTTTGAAGCTATTTCTTCTGCGAAGATCTGAACTAGTCCTATTTCAGCAATCAACTGAAATCTTCCTTCATGGATTTTTGGCTTTTTTTTTCAAGACAGTTATGCATAAATGGGTTTTCTGCGTTTTTTTTTCTTTTCTATTTGTGTCTGCCTGCTAAAGCTCCATATAATTATTACTTTGGTCCAAAATTAATTCTGTGCTTGCGTATTAGGAGCGTTTAAAGGAAGCAAACCTATTTAAAAAGAGTGGTCCTGGTTGTATTTTGGTAGCTCTTATATCAGCGTGAATCTTTTAAATGTAACCGTCGGTGTGTTTCCATTTTATAATCTAACATCGAAGAGGGAAGTAAACAAACAATTAAATGCCATGTTTCTTCTGACTGGACACGATTAAGGATTTCTACCGATGCCGTGTTCATTTAATACCTGCAAAATGTCATGTGCTGCTGGGGAAGAGAGCGGAGTAGTTTCCCGCTGCAATTTTGAATTAAGATGCCCTTCTATATTTGCCACCAGCTATATCTAGTTAATCCACTAAGCCCTGCTATTTAACAAGTGGAAAATAGATAGGTTCATACATTTTCCAAGCGCATCAGTTGGAAAGTCTTTGAAAGAGAATAGTCTGGAATTTTAAATCGGTTTGCTAATTCCCATTTTTGTACTGTTAAGCATTACGATCTCCACTATATCATTTGTTCGTTTTAAGATATTTAAAAAAAAAAGAGATTCAGAAACAAGAAAAGATTTGTTTATTTTACGAAGAATATACTGAGACTAACTGGATTTATAATGGTCTTTAATGTTTCGATTATAAATAATGACTAATTAGAAAGCTCTGATGGAGTAGGTGAGAATTTCCACTTCTTTTCCATAGAGCCTGTATTTGTCCGAATACACTTCCTCGTAGCTTTCCTTCAAGACAGAATTAGTATTCAGGGATTGTTTTTTTTTGGGGGGGGGGTATCAGTATACCTTGTGTCTCTCGTTTCGTCAGCCAATCCAATGAATCCTTTGTTTTAATGGCTATGCTGTTCATCTAAAATTAAGCATGAAGAAGCATTTAGATACTAATTCAGTACGTATTCCTCTATTGTCCTTTGCTCTCATTATTATCCTTGACAAATATTTTGTATTTTGCCACGTACTTGAGTGCTGTCACTTCACTTTTTACCGAGTACAACGTCAACGGGCTTAGTTCGCTGGATTATTATTATTATTACTTTGATTTCTGGTGTATATTCGTATCTTTCCGGGTCCCAACCAGAAACCTAAGGTGAGAAATGGCATCATGACATTTTTCCCTGGGCCTTTTTTGAGAGAAAACGAAAAACAAACCAAAAAAACAAAATCACACACATTTTACATAGATAAAACCCTTAGTAAGTTGTGGGCTGTAGTTGTATGTACAATTTTTTGTATTTCTTTAAGACTTGGCTTATCAGGAATTACTTCAATGTGTCTATCGGAAACTTTTCCAATAAATCCGAGGGCTCCAACTACAACTGGAATTATTAATATCTTCATGTGCACCATTTTTAGATGTCGATTTCAAAGTCCTTATAATTGATAGTTTTTTGAAGATCTTCAAAGATGCATTATATTCTGCAGGGACTGCAAATATCAATAAGAAAGCATATTCTGTTTCTGTGATATCTAGTCGCGATGCCTGGGCGATTAGCTTTGATTTTTCTGTCTGTGTGTATTGTAAAGTCCAGTAGAATTGTTACAGGTCCTATTTCTGTAACCACGTTTGGTTTCTTTCAGTTTCCTGCACGTAAATGTTGCATATTTACCAGTGGTTATATAGGCACACTCTATCATGACGGGCTTTATATTCAATGAGTGCTTACCCCATGTAACCTCATACAAGATGGCCAATTGTTTCTGGATATTTATCAGAGAATCTGCATTTTAGGCTAACACAATTTTTCAGTATGTGTGATTGGTAATTTCTATTTAGCAAGCAATGGTCCTATTATTATTATTATTATTATTATTATTATTATTATTATTATTATTATTATCATTATCATTATTCCTTTGATTTCTGGTGTATATTAATTGCTTTCCGGGTCCCAACCAGAGACCTAATTTCAGAAATGGCATCACGACATTTTTCCCTGAGCCTTTTTTGAGAGGAAACAAAAAATAAAACAAAAAATATTATTATTATTATTATTGTTGTTGTTGTTTGACATTATTATTATCATTATCATCATCATCATTATTATTATTATTATTATTATTATTATTATTATTATAAATGTAGAGATTAGAAGATTATTCAAATATTTCTTTCAATGCTTGGCCCATGTAGCTATGCCGAGAATAGTAAATTGAAGCTGTCTTAAAAGTCGTTCCAAAATGCTCTTTCTAGAGTTAAAGAGTTCCTCAAATACAGTTTATTTTCTCCGTTCGTAAGAAACGTTTTCGGCTAATTATAACAGATTTTAACAAATCTACGTCAAAAGTAAAACTTATAACTGAATAATTATTAGCATCAAGAATGGATATCTATGAAATCAAACGGTTTTGAGATCGTAAGAAGCAATTAGTTGTGTTGATATTGTCTAAATGTTATTTGGACGGAAGATTTTTTTTTTAGTTTCATAATTTGGCCACTGATTTTCATTCGAATGAATGCGATCGCATTTAGACATTTTAGTCTCTATTAACTGGAAAATAGCTTTTTGAAAACAATTAGTTTAATGTTATTTTCTTATTTGAAAACTTTGTTTCGCTTTGATGTTGGGAAATAATTAACAAATATAATAAGTCCATTATTGGATGTAAATAAGAGCCTGACATTTATAGATGAACTCTTTTAAAAATCATCAGAGGAGAAATGAACCGGAATAGACAAAGTGGAATATTATTTGCATGGATTTCTACTGTCAATTATCAGTAGAGAAAATGTATTCGACAAAAAAGTGAATGCTGGATGAGGTTAGTTGTGTTCTGATAACACTGATTGTTGTATATTGCTGCTGGGCTGAAATAAGGCGACGATCACATACATATATGTTGTAGCATACATACGGACGATAATAGGTATGTCCCCATTCACATAAACACAGTAGTCAATACTGTATGTTGGTCTACACTTGGAGATTCGTCTCCAGCTGTGCTGGTCCAAATTTCTGCCTCCGGGCAGAGAGGATCCCCAGAGGAGGCTATGTCGAAGGGAAGAGTCTCGTATCGGGAAACAGCGACCCAAACCCATTTTATACGGGGTCTACGGGAAATTTTTGGCAGTTGGAGATTTATTGTGGAATTCACTTGACTCACTTCTAGCGGTTTACTATTTCTTCTACGCGCCGCTGGCGAATCGTATATGTGTTGTTCTTGTCCTAAGTATTATCGTTCATTACCAACCTTCGTGTGATTATTCTATTCATTAACCTTCCCTTGGTTACAACAATATAAAAATATATGAATATCTTTATTGTTCGTGTTGCGGCTATTTGGCAGAGTAAGGGAGAATCACTAGGATTGCGCACACATGATGGTGACAAATCTTCGGGGAACCTCTAGCTACCCTCTCTGTGCAGATCAAGAATAGGACCGGTTAAATAACATTTGGACACATACAAAATTTCGTGCGGCTACGCCTCTTCCAGAATGCGCCAACGCAAGTACGAATTTCCTTCCGTTCAGGACAACTGTGCGCCCTGTTTATTCTTGGATCGGGACAAGTGTGCTTCCTGTTTATTTTGGCAACCGGGTACATTTTCTGTTTATGCTATCAAGAGTTCCGATTTCTGGTCACACTCATGCCGCGGAAGTAAGACCAAAGGAATTTCCTCAAGCAATAGCAACATGTTGACGTTTTTATTCTATGTGTCGAGTTCCATCAAGACATTGGAGACTATGGCTTTCCATGTTTTCCTATCCTTTGTAGCTCTTAGTAAGTGTTGTCTCTTTATTCGCTGATAGAACGAGACACCGTATGACATCTCACAAATTTGGTTCTAAAGAATATTGACGGTTCTGCAAGGTTGTACTGAATAAGAGCAAATCCTAATTCCCTCCTCATTTCAATCAATTTTAAGTGTTTATATCTTTTGCAGATAAAGCAGAGTTGTTTGCCCGGAAATTCTTTTCTAACCCTACCTTCGATTCACCTGAAGTGCTATCATGTCTAATTTAGATCTTCGCTAGGCTTAGGGATAGGGCAGTCTCCTTGTAATTGTTCTAAATAAACGTGCCCTTGAGCTGGCTTCAGTTTCTCCAAACTCAACAAAAAATATCCCGCTCAATAGTCCTCGTCTATAGTTTCTGCCTTTGTGAAGTCTTGGGAACCATGTGACCCCTTGAATTATCTCCCTTTTTGTCTTATACAACCTTTTGGAAAATTATTAGAGGCTCTCATCAACAACGTATTGGTTAAACATCTCATTTCACACCACCTCCTTTCGGATAAACAATATGTGTTAACAGTCATCACTGCATTTGTCTATCAAGTTTTAGATAGGAACGGTGTAATTCCAGCTGTGGTCCTAGATATCTCAAAGACTTTCAACAGGAATTGGCATGCTAGACTTCTCCACAAGCTCAGAGCCAACGGGGTTTCTGGATGAATATTTGACCTAATACGACGATTCCAAAGGAATCGTGTAATGAGTGTTGTGTTGAATGGACCCGATTCTAGTTAATTGCATATTAATACATGGAACACACATCCTCGAACCTATGTCATTAGTTCCCAATTATATATCTATTCAGATGGCACAAATATTTATTCCTGTTTTATTCCCAACAGATCCGGCAGAGTAAATCTGACAACTGCTCTCAGAAATGACATCTAATCACTGGGGTAATGAATTGTTTATAAATTCTAAAGCCTCTAAAGGAAAACTGCTTTCATTTAATGACCTTAGAGACCTGTTTCTGCCTGCCATCAGCAAACATTTGCGCCTTCTTGGTCTCAGGTTTTACACTGACATGAAGTAGAGCCATTATATTGCTGCCGAGAAAGTTGTTTCATTGTGTCGTATACACACAATTCTTCACATCATAATCCACCTTGCACATTTATAAATCCACCATTCGTCTGTAAATTGAATAGTGATGCAATATCTGATCTTGTGCTCCCACTGAATATCTCGAAATTCTTGATAAAATTCAGAGAAAGGTCTATAATATAATCGATCTTGACCTAGCATCGTGATTTTAGTCACATTCCAACAAATGTGACTGTATTTTTGTTGTAACCTAGAAAAGGTCACTGAATGAGAAATAACCAAAATGGAGGTTGGAAATGAAATGGTAATCTTTATAACATAAACAAAATACAATACTCGCCAGCGACGTGAAGTAGGTAAACCACTGCTAGTGGTGAACTACTTAGACAGCATATTACCCCCACGTACAATAGTGCCCAGCGTATTTATTATGAGGATTGGGACATACCCATCAGTTGTTCTCCCTGTTTAAATGAATTTAAGCGTGATGATAGATTGGTAAATAGATCTCACATGTTTACTGTTGAACTAAATAGATGCAACCGTCATTTCTATTCTAATAGTTTCTTTTATCGTATTTCGTCCATGTGGAATTCCCTTCTAAATTCTTGCTTCCCTGATACATACAATTTTCAGAGATTTATAAACGTCTTCAATCGCAATCTTTTGTCTTTATGAATCCCGTTCCTTTATTTTCCTTTTTCTCACTAAAATCTTCTCATTCTCTTTCCCTTCCTGTAAAGCCTAATTCCAAGTGGCATTATCGCCTGCTCAAGGCAAAATGATTAAAAAAGAAAACTCTCCTTTTTTCAAGAGCCATTTACAATAAACTGGCTATGTGCAATCTTTTCTGTGGGTATCAAATTTTCCAAGCTCCCTTTCCTCACTGTAAGCCGTATAAATTTCAACTGTGTCTTTCAGATTCTGCGTCAAAGCCTCTTTTTTTGTTTCCATTTTCTCTAAATATTCGTCTTTGTTGTTCACGTATTCTGTCTATAATATTCTCAGAATCCTTCTGTAGAACAAAATTCCTATTGGCTCAAGTCTCTTCTTCACCTGTAATAAGATTGTCCTTATAAGATGAACGATATTACTTTTTTATTTGTTTTTAACTAAATTTCCCTGTTTTTTAATACTTTGCTTAACTTTTGGACGACACCTTTCTCTCTTCCAATGTGCCTGCTTATTTCAATGTCCCATTTTGTATCGCCTGTTAAAACATTTCCTACATATTTTTTATTGTTTGATTTTGATATCTCCAATTTGTAATTTGCATATTGGGCTCTTAATCTTGCTAACAGCTATAAAGTCTGTTTTCTTAAAATTGATGTTTTTTCATTTCTCTTCGATTTCTTTTATTACCTAATGTAGGCGTTCCTGTAGTTTTGTTTTCTGTGTTTGCCATTACCACTGTGTCATCTGCATATCTATCATGTTGAGATTGTGGCCGCCAATAATGAATCCTAATGGCGATGGTTCGAGGTAATTCCTTCTTCGTCATTGTGGCTGCCAGAAGAAAGCAAAAAAAAATGTTTATAGTGACTTTGTTCAAACTTTTTTTTTCTAATAAAAAGTTAATTGCCGATGATAATGGCTGCTCCGGAAAGATATTCTCAGTAAATAAGTACTCAATAATCTTAAAAATGTAGGAAAAATATTCTCCGTAATATAAAGTTTTATTGAATTCTAGAAATTGTGTCCTTAACTTTACTATAGTCATCACTCTTATTTTCTGTTTTTGTTGTTTATGGTCACCCGTACTTACAAAAAGCAAGACGTTTATACACGTATTTATATTCTCTCAGTATTGCTTCAATATAAAGGTTGAGTATTTCTGTATGCCGCTTTGTATTTCTGAGTACTTATTTGAAATATTTAGTACTTATTAATTCAACGTCCTGGATTATTATGATGGATACCGTGTATGTGCGATTGTTGCTTTCATTCCAATTTCAGTTCATAGTTTCTGTTTTGGAAATGTTTATATTCGGTCCTACTTCTTGGAACACTTGATAGAGAATCTTGATTTTTTTTGTGCAAGATTATTCTTAACCAAATATGAATAGCTATGTTACCAGCATAGTCATATTAATATATGTCATTCATAAATTAATAAATGTAGTAAAGCATATTAAATTATTGTCAACAAAACGTACTAATATGTCTGATGAATTGCTATGCAATATCTAAAATTCTATCTGTACACATTTCTCACGGAATAAGAAGCGATATAATGTAATGTAGATATCGTTCTGCCGAGAAGCGCTAAGAATACCATTGTCAAAAAACAAGGATGTCTTAAAAATAGATAGAACAATGAATATTATACTTAAAACCAGAAAGAGACTTAATATTAAGTAGACATAATTAGGAATGACAGCCTAGAGAAACAACCGTCCTGGGTATGAGGATAAACTACATCTGCGTCCTGGGTAAGACGATAAACTACGTTCAACAGCAAGGCCTCTGATGAGGGGTTTTGAGGGGTGTGAACACCAACTTTTAATTTCTGGTGTTCCCAGGTCCACCCTGGCCTGGGGTGGTAGCAACTGTCAGAGTCCCAGCTATGGGAAAATAGGTAACGCACCCAAACTGGGGTCAAAACATTTGAAAATAGGTTTTAATACCAGCAAAACATTTTTGAGAAAACAAATATTCCCAACAAAACATTTTTGAAGAAAATATTACCAGCTACACATATTTGAAGGAAAATTATTCCCGGAAATAGATTTTTGAAGAAAAAAAATTACCAGAAATTGACTTTTGAAAAAAAGTATTACCAACAATAACAAATTTGTCGGCATTAAATAATCCGTTGATGTTTTACTTAATGCCGTAAAACAAACCAAACCAAACCAAAACCCAGAGAAACAAACACACAGAGGATTTATTGAAGGCAAGAAGAGAGGGAGAAAAGTCATGAAACTACTTCAACTGTTTGAGTTAATGGATGACAGAAAACGCCCATCGATTGTGAGTAAGGATAACGTAGCAAAAAAAAAAAATTGAACACTAAAAACGAGGAAATCGTAGAGAGCCATGATCGTCCTTGTCCTGAAAGCGCATAGCATCTAACACAAGAACTGAACGGAGCAATTCTTGTCCAGATCAAGGACAGCTTTCAGTAAATCAATCTCCACGGATGCCCACAACGATAAATTTCCTTTGCGTTTTACCGATACATAAAAAAATGCTTTATTAGGAATTCCTGGAACGTGGACAAATTCACATTGCGCAGAGTTGTCCGACTTGAATGAAGCTTTGGAAGATGAAAGAAAATATTTGTCAAGTCTACAGTGTCGATCGGTGCTTTCGCTGCAGATAACGCCCGTCTTCAAACAGAAATTCGGACGTACGAATGGATCGTGGTACTTGGATGTAAAGTTGATCCACATGCTATCAGGAACTTCAGCTGCACGTGTGATGAACCATGTAGCTCTCGTTTGTAGTGAGCGATATCTTCAAATTTCTAAGCATCGAAGGATTTCTGGGTGTATTTTTCCAATAAGGGCGGCTATTATTCGTTTCTAGGAATACTCAGTTTAATTAAAAATAAATCAGGGAAAACTCATAAAAATTAACAAATATATCTAAAGGATACAGACACATTAACTAACATGCGACAAAAAACTTGAACAATAGACGGTAATATTAAACATAACATTAATTCTAAACACAAAAAAACAAACAAAAGAAAAACAGGTTAATATATAATATACCTTAACATTAATATTGCAATACGACTTAAACATGAAATAAAGTAACAGAGTTTAATAAGATGTCTTTCAAGGCGAGAGGAGCAATTTTAGATGTATTCAGCAATTATTGATGCATTTAACCCAGTAAAGAATATTTTATTAAATCATCAACGGTCTACTCCAAGTTTAAGATTTTTGAAGATCTTAATCTCAGATACTGATCTTATTTAAACGTTTATGTTTATTTAAACGTATTTAATATTTAAAATTATTATTTAAAATTAACATAGTTAATAAAGTTTATGTTTATTTAAACGTTTTACTTAAACGTATGTGTTGCTTAACGTAATTTATGATATATTTAACTTAATTGAATATAAATATACGATATATATTCAGGAAAATTTAACTAAAAAGTGAAACAAAACGAAAACAGATTTTGCGGTCCTATTTAATCAGACTTTTAATTAAACATTTATCAATGAAAATCTGGTGCGCATATACACTATATATACATTGGAGGGATCATATTTCACACATGATACATAAGACCATAAGCCAAACAATCGTTATAAGGATGGTCTGAAAAAAAAAACAGTGAAATCTTCAAATATCAGTAGACGTGATTATAAGTTCCATGCAAATGAGCGTATCACCCGGCGAAAGAAGTCTTATAAAGAAAATGTTGCTTGTGAGATTGTTTGGTTAGCAAAAGAAAACCTGAAAATAAATCTTCGAAATGGTAATTGTGAGGACACTATACCACATATACGTAAGATACATATAATCTCCTGTGCTTTTTACGGTATGGTTTACTTGAATAATACAAGAAAATTGAGTGATTTCGATGTCTCCGTATGAAACAACCATGTCCAGGGTTCATATTGGATATACAACCATAACCCATTGATATATCCAAAAGCCCGTGCTTGATTCAAAAATCGTACGACTCATACAGCAATCGCTATCACTTGACTTAAAATATTTTTGCCCTTCCTTGCCTTTAAAGGAGTGCCCTTTGACGTGCTGATGTTGCTACATGCCTTACTTCTTGCCTATCTCACACTGCGAATTTTTTCTAAGCTCTATACTAAACATTAAGTCTGTTACGAAAAAAGAACTAAACAAAAAGATCAGATTTAAAAATGGACTCGTAACTGGAAAAACCGAATGAAAAATGAATGTTAACAACAAATAATTTAGATAACGCGTTTCATCGATGTCTGTGACAAGTCAAGTTGTCAGCGAATGTACATAAGTATTACACAACGAAATAAAGTAATGGACAATACCTTTGCAATGATCGCTGACTACATTGAAAAATATTTATTTTGTATCTGAAAACTCTCACTCTCCCTTCCTATATAGTATCACCCTATGTAAAATAATCTTGTTTATAAATTAGCATATCTTCTAGTAGACTTCATCTTCCATATCCGTAAACAAAACAGCATTAAATTCTTACATCAGCAATGCATGTGTTATAATACAAATTAATGATGATATTTCATCATTCTAAATATAAACTTGCCATCACTGATGATAAAAAATAAGAATATATCGTCATCTCTGAAATAAACATAAAAAATTTCGTCATTCTGAATTCATTTCATACTCTCGTATCCACATCCCTCCGGAAAATCGAAAGCTGACGACCTCAAACGTTATCCTCACCAACGAAATTCTCGGAACAAAAGCAAAACAAAACAAAACAAATCCCCTAAAAAAAAAACCCAAAACAATTAAGCACAAAATGTTAAAGAAACAAGAAGCATAAACTCTGAACACTGTCTTAACACACATCATAGCAATATCTGTAATGCACATGATGAAAAAGAAAAATACAAATTCTTGTTATTAATGTCCAGACGTGTCTCAAGTCGTATTGTTATCGTTGTATGATTTATGCATTTTAATTTCTGACATTAACATCAACCACATAATATCACGTCGAGATAACTATATCAAAACAAAATATCAAGAACACTGTTACATACGCATCGCACACTCTGGTAAGTTGACTTGTCTATAGAAACGTAGTACACTTTGTGCTCATGTTCAACAGCACAACATAAACAACTAAAATACAGCTAAAAACATAGGACACATTTTAGTGTATAACATCAAAATTCTATACAGTACCGAATGCAAAGAAAGTCTCGAAATCGTAGAAGCTATTATTTAATAAAATAAACACAGACTAAATAAAATATTACTTAACATAGGGAATAATATCTTGACGCATCCGTCTGTATTTTTGAGATGAGGTATTTTAATTATTTACTGAAGGGAAATTACTGAAACTTGTATATAGAAAAAAGGTATTGTGCGCAGAACTAGAAAAATCTACCTCGGTGGACGTAATAAAAGGTTCGGTTCGAAATTCCAGTGTATATCACCTGAAGAAGGCCGAAGCATATAACGGCCGAAACGACGTGAATATGACAATGACAGTCCGAACAATGCAAATAGTGTAAATCTTGACGTGTGCATGAACTCTTTAATATGAATATAAAAATGGCCCTAATTTTGATGCAATCTTATGATCCCATTCCTCTTAACCGTTACACAGCGGTATATTTTAAACTCTCAGCTTCCGTAAAATACCAGGATGTATTTAAAAAAGGACAAGGATGTAGCCAACGAAACCTTGTCTATCACACGGAATTCACGTTCTTGAATGATTTTAAATTTTACTAAAAAATAGTAAAAACACAATAAAAATGGAAAAGGTAAACGTATTTGGATGTTCACACACACACAACACACAAGCACACGCACACACACACACCCATATATATATATATATATATATATATATATATATGGACTGTTCGGTCTGTTGTCCTTATCTTTATTCTCCTATTTTCGACGTTTCGGGCGTTGTACGCTCTGGACTTCTTCAGGTGTTATCCGTTGGGATTTTGAGTCCAACCCTTTATTTAGTCCAAGCGGAAGATTGTTCTACGTTCCATGCCTTTTCTGGATATCTCAGTTCCAGTTAATTCCCTTTAATAACTCAACTCTCCAGGTTTTTGTTCACCTCTGTTGTGGCCAGGTAATGAACTCGCAACTCTTTGGATCAAGTAACGTTTGGATTACTTAAAGCAAAACTTTTATCCACTGGGCCATGTGTCCTTGGGATTCGGTTCGAAATTCCAAGGCATATCACCTAAAGAAGTCCGGAGAGTACAATGGCCGAAACGTCGTGAATATAACAATAAAGATGAGGACAACAGTCCGAACAATGAAAAAACCTCATCTAAGAAATATAGACAAACACACACATACATACATATATATATATATATATTTATATTTATATATATATATATATATATATGTGTGTGTGTATATATATATATATATATATATATATATATATATATATATATGTATCTGTGTGCGTGTGTGAGAGAGAGAGAGAGAGAGTGTGTGTGTGTGTGCGTGCGCGCGCAGGCGCGAGCGCGCGTGTGTTTTATCCAACGACATCTCCGGGCATGAATATTCGAAAAATCTTGTCAGAAAACTATGCGCATAGTTTTCTGAGAAGTTTTCTCGAATATTCATGCCAGTTAATGTAGCTGGCTTAAAATTTACTGATTATATATATATATATATATATATATATATATATATAAATAAATATATATATATATATGTATATATATATATATATATATATATATATATATATATTCTGTAATCTCATTAAATACAGTTATTCATATTCATATTTTTAAAAGCTGCGATCAATAGACATATTTCTTTAACTGCATTGATTATGTTGAAATAAAAATATTCCCAGTTTGAAATAAATGTATTTTTTTTTTTTTTTAGATTAAGACCTCGGGCATATAGATTTCCGTACGAACAGACATAGGGTAACACAGACACACACAATCACTCACGCATGCAAAAATTTATTTTTTAACTTATTTCCTCTTAAATTGCGATGCAATGCGTGTGCCATTTATTTGAGTCTTAGAATTCTGACAATTCATGGAACCGGATTATTTTGTGCAGAACCAGGCAAAAGGGGCACAGGTACCGCGCAAGCGGAGTTTCGCGATTCGAAGGTCAAATCCGCCAAATAAAAATATTTCTAATTCAGAAATTCTTGAAAACCGTAATTGCATTTTCGGAAATAGCTAATAATCTTCTGTTTGTTATTTTATCTTATTGTATTTTTGCTGCATATTTGAAGGAGTTAATTTTCTATTTGGTTAAAAAAGAAAGAAAAGAAAATCTGCTAAAAGTGAACAAAACACAGACAATAAAACAAAGCCTTTTTTTATGCTTTCCCGAATATTATGGAAAAGTCCGTTCATTGAAAATCACCTCCATCCAACTGAGTGCAAATACGATTGATTGCAGTATTCTTCCTGAAGAATTTTCTGCTAACAAAAGGCTGCGACAATGAAGGAGAGATACTAAAATAGTCAAAGCAAAAAGGGGGGGGGGGGCAAATGCAATTAAATGAATATTTTGGAATGAAATGCTCAAAATACGTGAACACTGAAATCGTTATAGTTATTTATTAAGCGTAACACATGTGTGACACAAGGTCGAAATTATGGAGCAACCGTGAATCGACTCGGCGGTAATTGATCTAGCGAGGCAAGTTGGCTAAATATTACGAAAGACACCCGAAATTGCTATAGCGATTGACTAAGCAAATCTTACATGTGGCACAAGGCCGAAGGTATGGAGATCTCAGTGAGAATCAAACTATTTCACCGATAGCTAGTGGGAGAAGATCGAACCATATCTTTTCTAAGAGTATTTTCGCGTAAGTATATATAACAGACGCAACTCTAACTCGATCTTCGCTCTCTATTTTTACATTCAGAGCAATAAGCGTAATGTGTAATTACACATTACGCTACCTGAAAACGCTGTTACTGGCAGAATAGGTTTATTTCATATAATGTAAATATTATTGCTAATAATATTGGTTGAGAATGTTTGTAAACTACAGGAAAAAAAAAACGTTTTCCTTGGTCAGAAATTTACGGGAGTCTTAATGGCATAATGGCATAAGTGATTCCAAATTATTTTTTACATTGAAATACATCTGAAATGATTTTACTGGACATATATTTTGACAGAACCGGCAATTAATGCGTTATTTAGAAAAAAAAGTGTCTAAGAAGATTAAATCAGTTATTTGAACCTCTTTTGTAAGTATTCTAATAAACAATATATATAATATCAAGAGTCTTTAAAGAGAGAGTCAACATTAATAGGATATTTGTAATTTTTTCTTTGAAATATTTCACCCCAATTAAGGCGATAATGCCCCTAAGATGCAAGAGGGTACTAGGTGTGAGTAGCAAAGGCAGTAAAAGAACAAAAACAGGAGGACAGAAGATGGCGATTGATAGCGAATTTAAAAGTTTGAATCTTTTAGGGAAAAAAAAATTGGAAGAAGGATCCACAGGCGATAAGTATAAGAAAAGAAACCGTTAGAACAGAACTTACGGTTAAATCTAGGGGTTTCAAACGTAAAACGATTAGGCCTATCAGCCAATCAAGTAGTACGCTTAAATACATGCAGTTGCGGTACCAAAGAGGAGATCTCAATAGAATCTCCAAAAAAATATTTATAGAAAACACCGAAGGAAATCACGTCCTCCCTGTGCCGAGCCAGGAATTTTTTCTCCTCCAAATCTATAAATCAACCATTCGCCATTGCATGGAGCATTGCTGCCATATATGGTCTGGAGCGCCTGCTGTTTGCTTCAGGGTTCTTGATAAGATCCAGAGACGGATATGCAATGTAATTGGCCCTGATCTGTCATCTCGTCAGCAGTCGCTCTCTCACAGACGCGCCGTTGCCTCGCTCTGTATTTTTTACAAATACTATCACGGTAATTGCTCCGATGAGCTGCTTTCGCTGGTTCCCAGGCCTCATGAATTTAAGCGTCCTACGAGGCTGGCATTCCGCTCCCAACCCTTCACCGTTGAAACTGTTAGATGTAGACGTCTCTTCTACTCCAAAAGCTTCATGTCTCGCACATCTCGCCTGTGGAACTCCCTTCCTTATTCCTGTTTCCCTGACAAATATAATCTCCAACTATTTAAGTGTAACGTCAGTCGACATCTCCAGATGCCTTGATCTATCCACTTCCCTTCTCCACATCCTTTCCCCTTTCATTCCTATCTGCTCTCGCTCCAAATCTTCTGTAACCTCCTTGCCTTGATCGATCCACTATCTTTCTCCACATCCCCTCCTTTTACCACTCCTACATGCTCTTCCTCCAAACCTTCTGTAACCCCTTCCGTGTTAGTGGCTTCCAGCCTTGCTTGGGGTGAAAAGCTTTAAAAAAAAAAAACAAAAAAAAAAAACGTCACACCGGTGGGGATATGACTGATGTCAAGATGCCAGGTCAGGATATAAAACATTACAGACATTTTTGTCGAGAATCTTAATATATATAGCAGGAGTAGCAGACCAGATATGACAGCACTATTCCATGCGCAGACGCAGTTTAGATTTCTAAATGTGCAAAATGTATTCTGACAAGTATAAATTGTCTGCCACGACACAGTTAAGAGCAGATCAAGCAGTTGTGTTGCTGTATGGTAGGCTAGAAATCGACGATTCTTAATGAAGATTAAATCTTAGCAGTTTCCTTGTGAAAACTGAAAAAAATTACAAGTCATTTCTTGCTCCAGTTAACAATTGATGGAGTTAATTTTCCTGATCAGCTGCCAGTTTTACATTGTCGTACCTAATAGATTTATTATTAAGACCGGAATAAATAGATGTGCCATCTGCATAAATACCTAGTTGGGAAGTAATTACATCAGGAATGTCGTTGATGAAGATAATAAATAATGTATGTTCAAGGATAGAGCCCTGTGGACCCCCGATTATTTATGTTTCAACACGACTTAAATGTATAATTTAAGTATATATAATATAATGGACAATTATCATCAATTAATAAGAGACTTATTATGCTTTTAATTTCAGGGAATGATAAATTTGTAGATGTTCCTGTGCTTAAGAAAGAAAGAGAGCAGACAATGCTATGCATTAACATATTTGTCATCTTCCGCAAGTGTGATCGTCATTTTCCTAAAAGATGAACAATTCTTTGTTCATATCTGTGTTGAAAACTGGAAAAGTTTTGATTCATGCGTATCGATGCTTCGGCAAGTAGACTTGATTTTGCCAACACGTCTCCAACCCAAACCACAGCCAGTATACTGCAACTTATAGGCACGCCTTAGTCACGGTCGCGTGTCCGTTGCTGTTGTCGGGGAGTACTCTGCGTTCAGGACTTTTTCAATATAGGAATCCCTCCTTCCAGCGATGTTTTATCTTAACTGAATTGGCCGCATTATCTTGCTATGGAACCCAGTGTACCTCATTGCCAGATACGGCCGGGGGCACTGCAAGATGAGTCATCCGTCTTTTTTAAAAGGTCTTCTATTTAAGTCTCTAGGGTGTATGAACAACTTCCACACCAGTAAAGTCTGAGATTGATTATTGTTGGAGATAATAAGGTCATTATCCACCTGCTTTTAGCGTCCTCAAAGACTTGATTTAATTGGGTTCTATGGATGTCAATTCATCCCACAATAAGCCATATATATATATATATATATATATATATATATATATATATATATATGCTTACATATTTATACACATATGTATATATTTATATATACATATATTCATATATTTATATACATATATACGTATATATTTTGATTATATATACATATAAATCGTCATATATATATGAAGATATATAGTTTTAAGGTGTGCTATATTAATGGGATAAAGTGTTCAGTATCATAGATAGAGCGTATGTAAATATAAAAATTAACATTGAAGTCAACACCCAGAGGCGACAAGCCGCTTGACGATTGCGTCTAGCATGAAACAGCCAGTCACCTCTGAGTTGACTTCAATGTTCTTTTTTATAGTTATATATATATATATATATATATATATATATATCAATATATATATATAGTTATATATACACAGTTATATATATATATATATATATACATAGATGCATATATATATATACATATATATATGTATATATATATGCAAATATATATATATGCATATGTGTATATATATATACATATATATATATATATTTGTGTATTTAGGCAGCAATCCTTCTTTCATGCACATTTCATTAAAAACGACAGACAGGGTATTTTTATTTAGTTTTTTATACAATTTCTCATGCGATCTAATAATGTTTTTCTTTTGAGATGATAAATTATATAAAAACTATCCGAATGTTCTTTTTATCCGAGCTCTTTCGGCTATACATTTAGCCATTTTCAAGGATTATATTTTAACTGTTAGAATTAGAAATAGTTTGTTGTATATATGTTTTATAAAATGTTTTCATTTTTTTTTGTTTCAAAAGAGGGTCAAGATATTATGTCCATGTTCAAAGTTAATTTTATTAAGTGTTGGTTTGTTTGTTTTTATTAATAAGGCTTCCATTATTTTTAGCCTTTTTTGCATGTGGATGATGCTATTTTATTAGTGTTGTCGACAAGTATTTTCCGAATAGTGTCCGGTATGTCTCCATGAATATTTAAATGCGATGTAATTGAGCTATTGTCAGAAAGGTGTAGAGTTAGACTGAGTGTTAAACATGTTGTAGTGTGGCCTGTATAATTATTTACGAAAGTTGATTTTTGAGGAATGCAATGCCTTAATGGGCATTTGAATTCGTAAATAATATTTGCCCTATTATATTATTAGATCGCATGAGAACTTGTAAAAAAAAACTAAATAAAAGCACCTTTTTAGTGAAATGTGCATATATATATATATTGTAAGTATTTAGGTAGCATTTTTTCAGTCATACATGTTTCATTAAATAATATAGATAAGTGTTGTCAGACGATATGAAAAGAACTTACAAAAAATATATAGACAACACTTATCTATATTATTTAATGAAACATGTATGAATATATATATATATATATATATATATATATATATATATATATATATATATATAAATTAATCGTTTCACTCCAGGCAAGGCGGGAATGCAACTGGTACGCAGGGGGTTACAAAGATCAAAGTGAGAGAAAACACTATGTGTAGGAGGTTCGATAAATGCTAAAAGCTGAATGGGGAACAAGAAAATAGAACATAGCGATTGACGTTGCATATAATTTGTGAGGATTGCAGTTATCAGGGAAGTAACTAAATGGAAGTTAGTTCCACCGGGGGGAAGTGCGAGAAAAGAAACTATTGGTATAGAATTGGCGGTTATATTTAACAATTTCAGCAGTAAAAGTGTTGGCACTAGGTGCCAATCTAGTATCACGCTCAAACTCACGTAGTTCAGGCACAAGGAAAAAAACAACTCGTCAGATTAGTTGCTATGAAAATATTTGTAGAAAGAGACAGAGGAAAATCATGTCACGCCGGTGACAAAAGTCGAGATTCCATGTCATGGACGATTACATTGCAAGTCCTTCTTTGTTTCTGTGAAGAACCTCGAGATGAGTAGCAGGAGCACCAGACCAGATATGGCAATAGTATTGAATGCACGGACGAATGGTAGATTTGTAAGTGTGCATGATGGACTCTGATGATAAACATCTTCTCGCATGACACAGTAACCCAACATTCCTTGCTGATATTGATTCCATGTAGTCGTTCCACTTCAAGTCAGTCGAGGCCAAGAAAGCGCAGGAATCTAGTGTCAGCCATGATGATGGCGGCGACGAATGTTACTCTCTGGTGGTTAAATAAGAGCAGCTTCGTTTTGGAGGCATTAAAATTTAAGTGCTATTTCCTTCTCCATTTAACCACAGATTGGAGATCCTTTTCAAGAGCAGCAATCAGGTTAATCTTGTCAGCTCTGAAGGATTTGCTATTGAAACTGGAGTAAATGGTAGTGTTATCAGCATAAATGCTTAATTAGAAACTGACGACATAATGAATATCATTTATGAAGTTCAGAAAAAGCGTAGGACCCAGGATAGAGCCTTGCAGGGACACTCCTGTTCGTATGAAACGATCTGGAAACCAGTCCGTCCAAAACGATCTCCATTTCACGTTCTGATAGGAACGACTGGATTCACTCAAGCAATCGTCCAGTAATACCGTCTACCTGGAGCTTATGTAGAAGACTAGTGTGTCAAACCCCGTGCCTTCGAGATATCTACAGCTCTAGCTTCGCCGTTATTATCAAGAGCTTGATATACATATTCAGTGATGGCCGTAATGACATTAACGGTAGACCTGGCAAAACGGAAGTCATATTGCTTGTCAGAGAGTAGATCGTGAGAGGTATGATGCTTAACCCCTTCAGTATTGATTAAAGCCTCGAAGACTTTGAGAACCAAGGATATAAACGCGATATAACTAAAATATTGAGTGTAAATATTACGTCGACCGCTGACAAAAAGAAAACAAGATTTTTAACCAATATTTCGAACGTGCTAAAAAGTATTAAAAAAATGAATAAAATACTTTGGTCTTTCCTCTTAATAATAACATAAACATTTTGTCGATAAAACTGTTTTTTTTATTAAGTTTGAGGCTTTTTATCGTCATGCTATGCTGTTTTTTTTCATCGAAAAAGTGGAATTACCTTGATTTACACAGACACACACACATATATATTTTATTTACTCCTTTATATATATATATATATATATATATATATATATATATATATATATATATATATATATATATATATACACTTTATTTTCTCCTTAACTTATCATACCCCAATATAAATAATCTCTCCGGGGATATAGGGATATCTATTTTGATCTAAAGTCATACTGTCGGATTTCGTGTAATTGAAGAAGCCATTATGTAAACTCATTGTTTACCGTAGAATTGAGAAGATTGATGGTGATCGAAATTGGGGAAATAGCCTTACTGGAAAATAAGGAAAAAGAATTTACTTATTGGTATAAAAATATTTTACCAGTATCCTGGAAAAGAAATAAAATAAATGATTTTTCTGAAAGAAATAATATAAGTTTCCATGAAATGAAGCCTGAAAAATCTTCCTATTGAAAGAAATCTCCTTGGTATATTAATAAATGAATAAAACGCCAATCTATTTTCGAAACGTTGAAAAAGTACCATGAAAGGCCTTCCTGTGAGAAAATATTTTAAAATATATCCTGGAATAACAGACCAAATAATCTTGGAAGAAAAAGTTTAAGGATCCCGTTTCAATAACAGTTTGTTTTAAAAGGAAGATATTTCAAAGGTATCTCTGGTATAAAAATGATTTAAAAATCTCCAGTTAAGATGTCATAGGAGAAAAACAGTAGGAATTAAAAGAATCATTTTTTAGAATTTCACTGAAATAAAAAGAAATGAATAGATTTTAACTGAAGTATTATATTTTAGGGATTTTTTAGATCGAAAATATTTTAAAAAATACGCAAAGAATATTTTCTAAAAGTTGCCTTATCATGAAGTAATCACCATTACAGTAAATATTTTAAGGGCCTCGTTAGAATAAAATCGGATTTGAAAAGAGTTTTTCTTTGCTTGTTTGTTTGTTTAGCGGCATATCGATATCTCATTGGTGATTTAATGCCGACATGTTATTTTTTGCGAGCATGAATAATTTATTTTACAAACATCTTTCGTTTGTTTTCTTTTACAGAAATGTATTTCTCGTAATATTTTTTCCTTACAGAAAAGTATTTCTGGTATGATTTTTATTTTTTTTTAAATTCATTGATTGTAAATGAAAATATATTACTGGTATTTTTAATATAACATCTTTTAAACTATGTTTTGACCCCACTTTGGGGAGTTTAACTATTTTGCCCAAAGTTGGGACCCTAACAGGTGCTACAACTCCGGGTCAACGTAGACCAGTTAGTAGGTAGCGCTTCCACGTTCCGCACAACTTCCGGATCAGGTGACTTTCTGCCGGATGCAGTTTATCGTCATACACAGAACGACTGCGAAGAGATAATTACCCTGAAGAGAAATTGTAATAGCTCGATGCAAAATGATTTTAAAAGCATTTATTTGAAATTAAAAATAAGTAACTTGAAATCACGTATTAAAGAGGGACACTTCATAATAAATATATTTTAAATATCTACTAGAGCTAAAGAATGAAAATATTGACACTGGGAATTTTAAAATGGAATATTTTATTTGTCTTGCAATCAAAATTAAAAATAATTCTTCGTTTATATAAAAACGAAACCAAAATGTCTCCTTGATATAAAATAAGCAATTAAACGTCCCTGCTGGATAAGTGTTCCAAAAGTATCCTTAAAAAAACAAAAAGTGTCACCTTGAAATTAACCCACATATAAAAAATAAGACAGCATTAACTTTTTTTTTATTGGAAAAACAGCCGAACTACAAATTTTGTGAGGAATCCAAAGCACAGTATCATTTTGATAAGATAACAGAACAGAAAAAGTGCGAATATATAACATAATAAGCGTACAGTTTAGAAAGGTTTGTTTTTCTACCTCAATCACAGATTGACTACTCTTTTCGAGACAGTAGTCCTGCGATTAGCAGAAATACAAATTTTCAATTTCTCCTATTGCCGTACAATGCTAAAATTAAATAATACAGTCATGACTCGTAGTGCCAGATAACACAGAAGAACAATTAAAACGTCATTATTTCAAATGCTCGTTGTCAACCACGCCTGACTCTTTCCATTTTGCAGTTGTGCGCAACACAAATTCACCATTTCTATTTTTTCTCATATGGATATGTTTTAGCGAATTTAAGCAAATGGCAGATCTAATATAAACCAAAAGCACGATTTATTAAGTTTGTGTTATATTCCTTTGAAACTATCTAAAGAATTAGTAATTATTTATTTTCTTGCTTTAACAAAATGGGGTGGATTACTGTAGTCAAATGGCTAATGGTTAATAACGCAATCATTCCGAAATTTAGACACAGGTTCCAATTTCATCAGGTTCAGTTTGTTCTTGATAATATGGGTTTTTGGAGTACAGTTGTAAAATGTAGTGTGGAATCTTGATATTATCAATGTTTCTTTTAGATTTACATATGCAATACACTTTACTTGTTGCTGCTTTGAAAGTCCTCAAGTGATGTAGTTTCTCTTTCCTTTAGATACTAAAGAAGATGTAAAGCTTCTAAAACCCTTAATGTAACGATCATAGTAGTTTTTGAACCAGTTACAGAGTTTTAAAGCGAATAGAAATGGGAACACTAGCCGTTTCCTTTCCTGGTCCTGTCGACGGGAATTTATAAAATAATTATTTAAAATCGATTTTTCAGTAAATATTTTTCTCAAATGAATTAACTGGTATCACTCTTTCCACTATTCATGGGGGTTACCTCCTAATCTTTTGTTCGAAGTAGGTGTCAATATACAACATGTTGATTTTGTCATTATTTTCTCTTCGATTTATATACATTTAATCGGTTGCTGCTGCTAAATGTACTCACGTTGTGTGGTTTCTCTTATTTGGTACAGTTCTTTGGTTGTGATTCTGTAGCGCAATTCCACAAGGTTAGCTTAAGCCAACTAACCTTGTGGAATTGCATACGTATCTCTGGTATATAGTGTCTGCATAGACTACGAGTCCCAGAAGCGTCGAGCTCCTATTTGAGAGAGAAAGAGAGAGAGAGAGAGAGAGAGTGAAACAGTGTGTGTGAGGGAAATGTGAGTGAAAGAGAGCGTGTGAGAAAGTGTGAGATAATGAAAGAGAGAGAGAGTGTGTGTGGTGTTGTGAGAGTGAGAGGAGTGAGAGAGAGTAAGAGAACGAAACAATAAGAGTGAGGGAAAGTGAGTGTGAGCAAATGTGTGAGAGAGTGTGGGAGAATGAGTGTGTGAGTGTGTGTGTGAACGAGAGATAGAGAGGGAGTGAGGGAGAGCGTAAGAGCATGAGACAGTGAGAGTGAGGGGAATGTGAGAGAAAGTGTGAGAGAGTTTGAGAGAATGAGATAGAGTGCGTGCATGAGAGAGAGAGAGAGAGAGAGGAAGAGAGGGAGAGAGACAGACAGACAGATTCTTCAGTCCTGAATTCCGTTTGAAGACTTTCATTGTGATGCTATTATTCTTGATCTATAAACACAAAATATATCCTCAGTTACTTACGTACTGGGAATTCAACATCCAGCAGGTTAAGCAATTGAATTCTCTGAGTAGAAATAAAAAGATGACTGAACTGTTACGTAATATCATTCCTCTCTTATGACTGAATATTGGACAATAAACTCGCAGATGAAAAAGAAACTTGGAGCAACAGAAATATAGTTCTACAGGAGGATGCTGAGAATATCATTGATTGAACACGTAGGCAACAACAAAGTTTTAGAGAAAATGGAAATAGAAAGGACACTTATACTTTGAATCAGAAAGAGTTGAAATTTCTAAAAATCAACCTAAAGAATTTAACACTCACAGGGCATATTGAATGCAAGAGAACTAAATTGAAACAGTGAGTAACCTACTTAACGACTTCGTGTGAGAGAACTACATCAGAAACTGGTAGTATATCTGGGAAGTGTTTTAACTGAGGGCTGAAAGTTCGACACCGAAATCTGAATGGAAATTAGGATAGTGATAAGCATAGTATTAAGAAACAGGAAAATGTCGTTATAAACAACAAAAAACATAGTTACATAATGTCCGTCGTCCTATATGGAAGTGAACGCTGGAAAACCTCCTCACAGATGAAGACGAAACTTGATACAACGGAAATTTTGTCCTACAGAAGGATGCTGATAATACCAAGGTCTGAACATACTTGCCACAAAGATGTTTTAGCGAAAATGGAAACAAAAGGAGACTAATAATTAACATGAGAATAAAACAGGACATATAATGCGGAAATATCGACCTAAAGAGCATGAGAAAAGGGACAGCGGAGGAAGTTTTAGGAGAAATATCAAAAAGTTAACATTTACTAAGAGCTACGAAGGAGAGAACATTGTGAAAAGCTATGTTAGCCAATTACCTGAAGAAGAAGAAGAAGAAGAAGAAGAAGAAGAAGAAGAAGAAGAAGAAGAAGAAGAAGAAATGGTCAAAACTTATTTAGAGCAACGAAAGCGAGGAAATTGAGGAGAGCCGTGTTAGCCCACATTCCGAACAAAAATGTCAAAAAAAGCGAATATAATTCGATAATTAATTTCGACTTAGTAGAGTTCATGGTGCGATGGATAACTTGTCGTCTTCATTGGACAAAAATGAAAATAACATTTTAACAGATATACTTATTACGAAAATTACACAAAAATATCTTGAAATACTTCAATCAAGGTCTCCAAACGTCTTCGGAATCTCCTGCCACACTTATGGACGGTTTCCTTGTTTAAGTTGGTTAATGCTGCCGTACGCCTTACCTTCTGTTCATCTTTGGTGTTACAAGCAGTTTTATTCGTTTCTCGCTCAACTGCGCCCCACACACAATAATCAAGGGGTTTCAGTCTGGGAAGTTAGTTTGTCCGATTTAAGGGGTGATGTGGTCTCAGAAATTATCTGACAGCCATGACTGAATTCTTCTGCTTGTATGGCATGTTGCAGAATCCTGTTGCCAGACATAGGGTCTTCCAGCAGAGTCAGGGCAGCACTACCCTCTCGGGGCACTTCATGTAGGCCTTAGTGTTGAGTTTGATACCCTCACCAACAAATCTGGCAATTATTTTCTATTTCAGAACGATAACAGTGATTTTTTCGAGCTGCCGTACCTTTGTCAGCACCATTAGACTCATACAACTCTTTTTGAATTCTCTGCAAATTCCTCAGATTAACAACCAAACACTGAAATATTGGCATTGACGATTCCGGTCCGAATGCCATCCAGTACAGTATGCCATTTCCAAATTTATTGTGAAGTGAATTTTGACACGGTGCTTTTTTTTCTCACCGACAGTACCCAACTGACCATAATATACTGTGTAGTCGACGAAATAAAAACAAACAACACGCATGCGTGAAATTATTAATATAAAATGGCGACAATTTACTCATCGCATCATGTATATAAGTATTAATGTTTTGTTTCTTCTTATGCAGTATTTAGTTCGTCTCATTTCGTCATGATTTTTATGTACATGAATGAAACCATGTTAATCATTAATAATACTCGCTTTTACAATAGTCTCTGTCAACAAGAATAATTGATTTCTCATCGCCAGAAAGTTATTTCATGCTTAAGGAAAAGACATTGCAAGTCATTTTCTAGAAAGATAAAAACTCAGTCATACTGTAGTATCAGGTTGAAACACTGTTTCTTTTCCGATCACCGGAGTTAAGAAGGTCGAGCCTGACCAGCACCTAGATGTATAAAAATTTGCAAATTGCAGGTGTTGTATGTATGTTGATGTTAGGGATAACGGATCGCAATGCGAAATCGGTGAGCTGAGTTCCAATTCTATTGAGTTTCGTTATATTCACTTTGCCACCCCAGCTATGACTTAAAAGTATTTTCTGGCTTGAAATACACTGAAAACGCTTGGTAAAACGTAAAAACAATACAGATAAATCAATCAGTTTAGGGAACAGTATTGAAATCAGAAAAATTGATTGCAAATAAATACTGAAAGGTTTTTGGACCAACGCACATTCAACATTTGGTGAATAGGCTATTTGATCGGGTTAGTGTTATTTGTATATTTATAATTCATTACTAATCATTTTCGAATAGAAATTCATGTACACTCTCGTCCTGGGTATGACGATAAACTACAGCAAGGCCTCTGATCGGGAGATTGGAGGTTTTGAAGAGTGTTGAAGCACCTCTTAATTGCTGTTGTTTCCAGGTTGTGACACCTGTTAGGGTCCGAGTTATGGACAAATAGTTAGCTCCTAAAAGTGGGATGAAACCCTATGAAATTATAAAAAATAAATGTTTATAGTGAACATACCAGCAATAAATTTACAAAAAATTACCAGCATTACGTTTTCGTAGACAAAATTATTAAGGCTCACAAAAAATTGAATTTCGACATTAAATGACTCTTAAGGTATTGATACGCCTCTAAACAAACATTAAAACCCAAGAAGTGGGGTATGAACTAATCGCTAGCGTGATAGAATACATGCATAATTATATTATCATAATTTATGAGCATATTATTTATTTTTGTAAATGCTCAGTCTTTTGAATAATTTTATTTCTTGTTGATTGTCTTTCGTTCTTTCTTCTTACTGTCTCGCTTTTTTACTTGTATCCCGTAAAACGTAAACGAACCTACCAAGCCGACTTCTGGCACTCGTCTCGTATATATTTGTCATCATTTCACCCCAGGCAAGAGAGTAAAGTCACTAAGAAGAATGGGGCTATTGGGTTTGAGAGAAAAAGAAAAAAATATATTAAAGAGAACAATAGAACAACGTGAATTAGGAATAATGATATTGCATTTAGATTTTGAAGATCAAATGTAAACGGAAATCACGAAGACGGAAGATAATTCCTCAAGGGGGGCGTCCGAGAAAAGAAACTGTTAGCACATAAATTACGGTTAGATCTAGCAAATTCAAATATATATATAAAAAAATGAGACTTGCTTGCCAATCTAGTGAGGTGATCAAATTCGGAATGTCGGAGTACCAAAGAGGAAAGATCATGAGAAAAAATTACAATGGAAATAGTTATCAAAAGGGCACAGGAAAGCTACGTTACGGCGATGGGGAATTTCTACATTAATGAAACATTCATCAGACTTCAACTTGCTGTGTATGCGCAAAATCGAACAAATAAAGCAAAACGCATTCTTCATATATATATATATATATATTTAAAGACATTTTTATGTTTAACATTCTTTTTATAGATACAAGTATTTAAGTAAATGCTCTGTTTATAATAAACCGTATTAAATAACATTTACCGACCTGAATGTCCGAGAAATCTTTCATAGAAAATATTTGTCCTCCGACAGGATTCGAACCTGTATCCTATACGGAACCGTCATATAGCCTGACGTGCCTGAACCGATTCGGCCACTGAGGATCGTTCGGTTGGCAAGGTCGAATTTACTGTTTATAAACTTCAATCTTCCATGAAATTCTCACGTATATTCATAACTGCTGATGGCGTATCAAATGGAAACAAATGACGTAACACATTATAAACTGGAAAATGCCCGACAATTATTTAAAGATATTTTTTATGTTTAACATTCTTTTTATAGATACAAGTATTTAAGTAAATATACATATGTATCTATGTATGTATATATGTATGTATGTATATATGTATATATACTTCTCAAAATGTGTGTGTGCGTTTGTTTGTGGATGGGTGTGATCGGGTGTTGTTTATTCGATTCCACAGTTTTCATCCGATTTCGATGATTTATTTTGTCTGAAAGATTATACTTCAGTGCCAGTTTTGAGTACTAATTTTTAGCAACAATGATTATCCACTACTTCTTGTCCATTATAACTCTTAGCAACGTTTTTTTACGATTTCCGGTAAAACACCTGCCAAAAATGACTACCCACAATGCACCACTGTCCCGTATATATAAATAGCCGAGAAAAATAATAGCACTCGTGGCCCGATGATTGCATCTAGCATGAAACAGACTGTCGCCTCTAAGTGTTGACTTCTATGTTCACTTTTATATTTATATATACATACATACATACATACATACATATATATATATATATATATATATATATATATATATATATATATATATATATATATATATATATATATATATATTACTGGTATTTTCATGCTGTTGTGCGGTTTTCTTATGATATCTTCATTAAATTATTCTTTGGCCATCATATTAAATTGCTGAAATCAGAACATAGAAGTAGCTGTCTATAAGAGTCGAAATAGTCTCTCTGTTGAATAGAATATATCCTCGAACCAAATCGATTTAATAAAACTGTGAGCGAAGTGTAAGACCACGAAGAGCAATGAAAATATTTTTCACTTGAATGTCGAATAACGTTTCTGCTAAAACGAAATCAAATTAGGACGTCAATAAAATTGTAATTAATTCTACAAACTAGCACATGGAACAGTTTTAATTTTATTTCAAATAATTATGTAAAGTCCAACTCGTTTCTAAGAGGCAATATCTAAACATATCTAACAGGAAATATGGAGGCACCACAAATTTATTATTTGCTTTAAGAACGATTTCAGTAAATACTACTACTACCACTAATAATAATAATGCTGGCAATGTCCCTAAATAGATCTTACTGTGTATTACCATTCTAGACAAAATCTTCCATAGCTGTCCTTTAGAGAGGCCTCTTCCAAAACGTGCCCGTGGAAACATATCATTTAAACAAGAGATCGAAATTGAGTTATGATGACTTAAGTGGAGAAATCTGGTGACACTGACCAAACAAAGAAAAATGATCCGTGAGAAAGAAACAATTATCAAATGAGTAAAAAATAACATGAAAATGTTTACTAGTATTTACATCCGTATATTTGAATACAACTGCATTTTTATCATCCTTTCAAAAATATAGGCTATTCAACACTCAGCCGTATTCTTGTAGCCTTTATTACATACATAAAAAGAAAGCTTGCTTTACATATCTGGGATCATAGCTCCAATAAGACCAGCCAGTTTTAAACACACACGGAAGCCTACCAATCTGACCGTGTTCGTAAATGGAAAAATAATCTCCATCCATATGTATATATATATATATATATTTAAATAAAAACGGACCACTTTAAGGTTCCATATAATAAATTATTTCACCACAGCCCTTTTAAAGGACAGCGGATCATCAGATTTTATTTCCAAAGGTTGAAACGAAAAATGAAAAGAAATTTACACATTTATGACGGGCAGTAATAAGTAAATTAACGAAGTGAGGGAGTGAAGGGGGTAGAGAGACATGATTGAGTTAGATGTAACATTTCTATTCTTTCAAATTTAAATTTTTAGAGGAAATCCAGACATTGACACATTAAATCTGTTAACGGAAGTTATATATTGATATGGGAGGGGGATAGGAGAAAAAAGGCATAAAGAGAAAGAGAGAAAGAAGTTGTGATAAAATTTAAATTGATAGTGGCTAATATATTAGTGAAAATTGCTCGTTTCCACATCACATTTGGAGAATTCTTACTGACTCTATTTCCAGAAAAAATACATATACGATTTAAAAAAATAAACTTAATAAAAAATTAATGTCAGTGCCTTGTTAGTCGTCTTCCATGAAATTCGTGTAAAAGATAGAATGCTGGCGAAATACACAGACACACACAGACACACACACACGCACAAACACACACACACACACATATATATATATATATATATATATATATATATATATATATAGTGCAATGGATAAACTGTTGTCTAAATTACGCAAAAATTTAAAAAAAACACTGACGTCTTATTTTAACAGATATATTTACGAAAATTACACAAAAATATCTTGAAATATTAAAGAGTAAGTGTCTTCAACAAAATCGCCACGGTCTTTAACTACGGCATCCAGACGACTTCGGAATCTGCCGCCACTCTTCTCGACGGTCTCCTTGTTTAAGTTGATGAATACTGTCATTGCCTTCAGGTCATTAGTATTACAAGGAATTTTG
The DNA here is from genome assembly GCA_964036315.1 of Acanthosepion esculentum. Classification (NCBI taxonomy): domain Eukaryota; kingdom Metazoa; phylum Mollusca; class Cephalopoda; order Sepiida; family Sepiidae; genus Acanthosepion; species Acanthosepion esculentum. The sequence continues at coordinate 93,619,719 of OZ038482.1, forward strand.
TCGGTATCTCGCTCAACTGCGCCCCGTACATAAGAATAAATTGGTTGAAGTCTGAGAAGTTAGGTGGTCAGAATTATCTGACAGCCATAACTGGGTTCTCATGCTAGTGTGACATGTTGCAGAATCCTGTTGCCAGACATAGGGTCTTCCAGCAGTCACCATCTTGTCCCAGGGCAGCACTACCTACTCAACAAACTTGATCTAACTGTTCGCGTTGAGTTTGAAGCCCTCACTAACAAATTCGGAAGTTCATTTCTATTTCAGAACGATCAGAGTGATTTTTCCGAGCAGCCGTACATTCCTAATCACCATTAGACTCTTCCAACTGTTTCTGAATCCGCTGCATTGTCTTCAGATTGACACCCAAACCCTCTGAAATATTCGTGTTGGAGCTTCCTGTGCGAATGACAAGCAGTACAGCGTGACGTATTCAGATTTCTAGCGCAGTGAATTGCGTACATGGTGCTCCTTTTCTCCCAGACGTTGTCCAACTGACTGTACTATACTGTGCTGTCGTCAAAATAAAAAAAAACATAAACAATGCGGATTAGAGAGATTTAAATAAAAAATGGCGACAATTTACACCTCTTAATCTGTATATATGTATATATGTATTCACACACACACGCACACACATATATATATATATATGTTTGAACACACAGACGCACACACACACACACATATATATATATATATATATATATGTCTGTGTGAATGTGTGTGTGTGTGAATTTTGAATATATAATCCTCACATATATAATCATAGTTTAAAAACTGTCAAGACAAAGTATGAGTTATTTGTGATGACACGTAGACTAATTTAGTGAATATTTTAAAGTTTTTTTTCTTTTCTGTGTAACTGCAAACTCTAGTATTAAAATACCTTCTATGAAGATGACAACGCAAAAACCAAGTACAATCTGTCTATCTCACAATATATCATCCTTCCTTTCTCTGTATTTTTTTAAAACAAATATGTTCATTGAGATTGGCTGTTGCACTAAAATAATACCATTGTGAATAAAGCAAAAACCACGTGGTTTCAACAACAATACGTGAATCAACAAACAAAGTTATTTAAAATATATGCCATAGTAAGACTATTTCCCTAGATGACTGATGATTTTTTGATGATTTTTACGAAGTTTTTCTCGGAAATTCAGTATTTCTTTACGATACACATTCTTATATCAATCCACGTATATAAACAAACATTTGCATATTATTTTCCAACTATTATGAGTGTAAAAATAATAAGCATTCATATCACATTATAGCAACATTATTTAATAAATTTAAATGTGCATAACACAACATATATTTATAAAATTCACTTGGACTTTTTTTATAAACAACGACTGAAAAAAATTAGAAAATTATGTACGTATAATAAAAACATACTTATTATTTAGAAAAAGACTACACTCGATTTAAGCTATACTCCAAATTTTCACACACTGTCTTAACTGTAAAACCCCAGTGGAACAATATACCTTTTTAAGGCTTTAGTATGTTGAGGTGAAGTGGAAAAACTATATTGAATCCACTGCTAGGTCAACTGCTAAGAAAGACGTTTCACTATGTCATGCGAGACAATTTTCTCTCTAGTATCTGTCTTACATATCTATAAGTCTACCATTCGTCCATGATTAGAATATTGCTGTCACATATAGTCCAGTGCTCCTGCTATTTACCTTGAGCTCCTTGAAAAGATCCAAAGAAGAATCAGCAATATTATTGGTCCTGTTCTGGCGGCTCGGCTTCAGTTACTTTCCCACCGCCATAAGGTTGCTTCTCTGTGTCTTTTCTATAAATACTTTCATGGTAATTGTTCGGATGAGCTCCTCCCTATGGTTCCTAAAATTGTAATTTTAATTTTTGCACAGCATGGTGTCGAGATCTCATCAATTTACAGTTGCGCAGGCTAGATGTAGCCGTTTGAAGCTAACAGTTTCTTTTCTCCCACTTCTCGATTGTGGAACTTCCTTCCGGTTCCATGCTTTCCAGCCATCTTTAATCTGCAAGAATTTAAATGTAATGTCCATCACTATTTACTGTCCTTCTGATTACTCTCTTCTCTTTCCGCTCATTATTAATGTTTCTCTTCCTAATTCTCCCACACCCAGTATCTCCTTGTGACTTAGTAGCTTTACTGCCTTCCATGGGGTGATACTAATTAAAAAATATTACTTTCGTATTCAAAGTAATTTTTTGGAATTGTAGTAATATATCTGTAGTGATCTGTTTCACATTCCTAAGTGAGACGACTTTGCCCTTGAACCTCACAGCTGGTTCGTTGGAATGTATTCCTCGCCGTCCGTAATCCTTGTTTTTCCGGGGATTTACCTTGACTCCTCACTAAGCCAGGTTGTAACACAAGGTCAGTTTTTAACGTGTTTCCACTCGGGTCGCTGCTCTAAGCTGATCATAGCTTGTCGATATTAGTCATAGCCGGTTATACCACCGCTACGGAAGAGACGTTACGCAACGGGTGTGGGGGAGAACGCAAGAGAGGAGAGAAGGCCGCCGACACGGGACAAATGCTACCATCGCAGCATCTACTCCGAAGGGAAAAAAATCTTTTCCTCTTTTGCCAATCCTCTTGGAAGAAAACTCTGAGTCAGGTTGTGATACAAGGTGGGATTTAACGTGGGGACTCGAGTGTTTCCACTCTGGTCTCTGGTCTAATCTGGTCATGGCTTGTCTGAGCCAGTCACAGTCGGTCATACAACCGCTACGTAACAGATATTACGCAACGGTGGGGGGAACGCAAGGGAGGAGGGAAGGCCTCCGGCACAGAGCAGGTACTACAACTGCAGCATCAACTCCGACAGGAAAAACAATTTCCTTCTTTGCCAATCCTCTTGGAAGAATCCGGAAGGAGGGCCGGTCAATGATTTTTTAAGCGTAGCTTAGATGTAGCAGAAGGCCGAAAGCATGGGGCACCCAGAAAGAATCGAAACCGCTATTCCGTCGTAAATGACCTAACGAGACAAGCTTGCTAAACATTACGCAACGACGAAGCGCCCAATGGCATTTTGTCCCCAAATAATAAAAAAAAGAAACTGACGGCTTTTATGTGTGCCTCAGTCAGTTACGCAGATTTTTTCATGTCCACCAACAGGCATTTAATTAGTCCTGAGTCACTAGTTAACTTAAATGACCATGTATGGCACAGGCAATTTTGTGCCTTTTTCGTCGGGGAGACGGGCCATGTCCATTACAAGAATAAATTTATCTTTTAATGAAATGAAGTAAACCATACATCTATTGATATCGTGAAATAATTTATCTTCACACATTAAACCAGGATATATTTGAATTAAACCAATTTGGGTGTTGTTCATTCGTGTTCGGACAGGAAAAATAATTATTATTAACTAAGCTATTTATGTAGGAACCAACAGGGAATTTCTAAAAAAACAACAAAAAAAAACAAAAAAAAAAACATATTTTATAAACCTTAAATTCCGGTTGTATTTAAAAGATAATAACCTAATGCTAATCTTAAATTAAAAAATCTCCGTTTATAAATAAACATTTTTAGCATTTTAAAGCATTAGTACTTTTTCGTCGCTCATTGACTCGTAAACGAAAAATGTAGACAAAAAAATTAAAATTGTCTTTAAAATCCACTACATGCGCTAGAAATGTGTTTCAAAATTCTATTAGTAAATGTATCGATTAATTAACTGGATATTCTAATAGTAATATTTACATTTGACTTAAAACAGACTGAAAATAACCTTTTATTTACGCCAATATTTCAATAACAGAATTATTCTCTAACTCTACGAAAAAGCGCGCGAAAAATAAAAAATAAAACCTAAAGAAATACAGACGGCTAGAAGTAGGGAAAATCAAGTATTTGTTTCACACTCCAAAAAGACATTAAACTTAACATTTTAAAAAATCTTCAAACAAGCCTTTATTTAATAAAATAAAAAATTCTAACGACCAGTAACGAGGTTAATTTCAAAATTGCACAGAAATATTCCAAATAATTAAAAAAAATATTAAGCTAAGATTATTTTTCTATCG
>OZ038482.1:93631262-93666262 GCA_964036315.1 Acanthosepion esculentum
AAAATAAAGAATACCAGGACTTCGCCAGGGATGTAAAGAAATTATGCAAAATGGAGAAGCACGCTCATACCTCTAATAATTTTCTGAGTAATTCTGCAAATCGGTCTGTTGTCAATAAGTGAAAGAATGAAGAATTTATAATAACGGAGACGAGACGAAGACGAAAAACAACAAAAAGAAAAAGTGAAGGAGGAGAAGAAGAAAGAAGAGATGAAAGAGAAGAAGAAGGAAGATGTGAAGAAGAAAGAAATGAAGAAGATAAAAAGAAAAAAGAAGAGAATGGAAGAAGAAGGAGGAGAAGGAGAGATGATGATGAGGAGGAGAAGATGTAGTAGTAGTAGTGGTAGAAGAAGAAGAAGAAGAAGAAGAAGAAGAACAAGAACAACAACTACAACAACACCAATGCAAAAAGAAAAAAGATCAGAAGAATAATAATTAGATGATGATGAGGAGGAGAAGAAGAATAAAAAGAAAAAAAAAAGAAGCGAGAGGTGAAGAAGAAGAAAAGAAAGAGAAAGAGAAAAAGAAAAAGAAAAAAGTAGCGGAATATGAAGAAGAAAAGTAGAAGAAGAATAACAAAAAGAAAAAAGGTGGAAGAGAAGAAGGAAGAGGTGAAGAAGATGAAAGCGAATGTGAAAAAGAAGACGAAGAAGAAGAATAATAACAAAAGACACAGAGAGAGATGAAAAAGAAGAAGAAGAAGAACAAGAACAACCACAACGATGACGACAACGACGACTACGACAACAACAAAAACAACAAACAAAAAAAAGAAAATAGTTGAAGGTGAAGAGGAAGAAGAAGATACGTAGAGCAATATATTCAGAAAAGTGGTAATTTTAAGACATGATAAATGAAGAGAATGGAAAAGGAAAACCTATAACTTAATGATAGCTTAGCCTCCATTTACATGGACATGATATTAGATTATATAATGAATATGTTACAATCGATAGCAAAGGGAAAATTCTCAAGTAACTAGCTACAAATAGCAGATGTTTAAATTAAACGAGTACAGTTTAAATATCTGGAAAATGATTTAAATGAAGACGGAAAATGTGACAGCGAAGTTAATTAACGAAAATAAATTTTTTTTATGAAAATGTTTACGCTGTATAATATATATATATATGTATAATCTTTACTCAACTACGCGTATCCACAAATATAGGGTTCATATAAATAAGAAAATTATATGCATAATATATATTGTTGGGGGCCAGACCCCTTTTACACAAGATGGACTCGTCCAAAGTATACTTATACTGACAGAGAGAATATCTGCAGGTTGAGATACGTTGAATCAGGGTGATAGATACGGAAACAATACACAGGGTGTTCACAGAGACTACTAATCTTCACTTCAAGTCTGTATTCTTACGTTTAATACACTTATTTTACTATCTCAATTACTGGCGTTGTTTATTTATTTGTGAAGGATTCCATTCCCGGAATCCACAACTTCAATGGTCACTTTTATATATATATATATATATATATATATATATATATATAAAAGTCACTATTGAAGTCAACACTCAGAGGCGACAGGCTGTTTCATGCTGGACTCAATCGTCAGGCGGCCTGACGTTTGCATGTAGCATGAAGCATGCTGTCGCCTCTGAGTGTTGACTTCAATGTTCACTTTTATATTTATATTTACATACGCTCTATCTCTGATATTGAGCACTTTATCCCATAAACATAGCACACCTTAAAACTATACTTCTTCATATATATATATATATATATATATATATATATATATATATATATATATATATATATTAAAATATGAATAATTCTCGTCAAATTCATTTTTCTTTAATTTTGTTTCATACACCCAACCGTCTCCATATTTTTTAAATGTTAATCATTTCACCTGAAGTAATCCACTGTGATGCAACACTTTACTGACAGTGAAAGAATTTAAAGAGGCGGAATACGAAGATTGATATTGCATTTCCATCTTATAAGATCAAGCTTCTCAATAAAGCAGGAAGTCAGAAAATTTTCGCTCGCCATCACAGTAACCCCACAACAACTTGGTGACAAGAGTCGAAGGAACTCACACTGAGAACAACAAATTAACGATGAACATAAAAGAACGTACATAAGAGATAGAAATAAAAATTTCGTCACTCCCTCAAAAATGGAAGATTTTCAAAAAGCAATGCTTGAGTTTATAAGAAGAAGTGAAGAAAGACAAATGCAACTCCGGGAATTAATATTAAAAGTAACGGTTAACGCACAACAAAAGAATACCGAAAAAGAGGCGACTTTTTCTCAAGACGCAGTTTGGAATACAATAGAAACATTTAAATACTCTCTAGAAGATGATAAATATTTCGGGGACTATTACAGACGTCATGAAGACATCTTCAACATTGATTGCCAAAATTGGACGGAAGCTAAGAAGCTACGTTTAATACTCAGGAAATTGAGAACAGAGGAGTGCACAAAGTTTGTGGACTATATTCTACCGAAAAAGACAAACGATTTGACGTTTGACGATGCAGTTACATGCCTTACGGAGCTATTCAGTCCAAAGACTTCACTTTTTCACAAAAGGTGGAAATGTCTCAACCTCGTAAAAAGCGAAAATGAGTACTACTCCACGTTCGCCGCAATTGTAAACAAACAGTGCGATAATTATAAATTGGCAGAATTGACTACGGACAATTTTAAGTGTCTTATTTTCGTACAGGGATTAGTCTCAGCGAAGGACAGTGAAATGCGAAAAAGAATGCTCACGAAGCTTCAAAACGAGCATGGATTAACGCTACAAAAATTTTCAGAAGACTGCCAAAAATGCTTGAGCATAAAAAAGACTCTAAGTATATCGAGGAATCGAGAGTAGCACACATACGTAAGTTGAACAAAAATTTACGTTTTTCACCCCAACCCCGAAAAAAAAAAAAAAATTTTACGATAAAGAAAAAATTACAAGGTATAAGGCGATTAATGACCTAGACCAAAGAAAATATAACCCCTCATCTGCATGTTACAGTTGTGGTGGATTCCACTGGAATAAAGACTGTCGATTTAAATACATGAACTGTTTAGCTTGTGGAAAAATCGGTCATAAGGCATCTCAATGCAGAAACAAAAAACACACTAGTAGGGTAAGAACTGCTAGAATGGACTACGAAGACAAACAAAACATAAGAAAATACGTGTCACACGAGATCTTAAATAAGAAGGTAAAATTACAGTTAGACTCATGATCGGATCTAACTATAATTAATTTACAAACATGGAGCTAAATAGAACGACCATGATGCATATACAGAAAATAGCCAAGTCTGTTACAGGGAGGCGTATCAATTTTGAAGAAGTAATTCTAAACGTAAAATTCCATGGAAAAACGAAAGAATTGAAGATATTTTTAATGAAAGACACAGAAAATATAGTGGGCACAAACTTTATACAAAAATTTGACGTATGGGATGTACCCATTAGCACATTTTGTAAGAAAATAGAGTGCGAGCCGTCAGAAGCTACAAAATTAAAAAGAACTACACAGTCAATTTCTCGAAGTATTCACGAGCGGGTTGGGACGATGTAATAAGGTTGCAGCTAAAATTGAACTAAAGGAAAATGTTCAGCCAGTATTCAAGAAAAAGCAAAACGTGCCTTTCGCAACCATAGAAAAAAATGATAGGTGTTAGATAGATTGGTACAAACTGGAATCCTTTCACAAATTGAATTCAGTGAATGGGTGGCACCAGTGGTCTACGTAAAGAAAAAATCCGGAGAAACCCGTGTTTGCGCAGATTTCTCGACTGGGTTAAACACGGCTATCAAGGATTATCACTACCCATTGCCAAGCCCGGAGAAAATATTTACCAAGCTTAACGGTGGTTAGGTATTTTCTAAAATTGATTTAAATGAAGCTTATCTTCAGATTCCAGTAGAAGAAAGTACAAAAATTTTATGTATAAATACTCACAAAGGACTTTACAAATTTAACAGATTGCCATTTGGGATAAAAATAGCACCGTCAATCATCCAACAGACTGTGGATACCATGCTCATGGGACAGAACTTTGATACTGCTTACTTAGAGGACATTTTAATCAAAAGCGATAATGTAGAAGAACACGCAACACACATTAAAGAAGTTTTTAAAAGAATTCAGGATTTTGGATTTAAAGTGAAGGAGAAAAAATGCGATTTTTTTCTAAAAGAAATCAAGTATCTAGGCCATATAATCAATGAAAGTGGCAGAAAACCAGATCCAGATAGGGCATCTGCAATAAAAAATATGCCTGAGCCGAAAAATGTCGCAGAGTTGCAAAGATTTCTTGGTCTAGCGAACTATTACGGTAAATTCATTAAAACATGCACAAATTGAGGGCTCCCCTCAATGAATTATTGAAAAAAGATAACAAATGGAACTGGACCGAAGATTGTCAGAAAGCTTTTAAGGAGATCCTAAAGAAATTAACGTCTGATATAGCACTGACGCATTTTGATCCCAAACTGTAAATTATCATTGCTAGTGACGCAAGCTCACACGGTGTGGGAGCTTGTATATTACAAAAGATGCAGGATGGCACAAGTAAACCTATAGATCACGCATCTAGATCGCTGTTACCAGCAGAGAGGAATTATTCCCAAATTGAGAAAGAAGCGTTAGGCATAATATTCGTCATAACTCGCTTCCACAGATACATATATGGAAGAGAGTTTACTCTTCAAACCTCCTCTCACTATATTCGGATCGAAAAAAGGACTACCAATTTACACAGCCAACAGACTTCTGAGATGGGGGACTATATTATTGAATTATAATTTCAAACTAGAGTTCCTACCGTCGAAGAAAATTGGTCATGCGGATGGATTATATAGATTGGTATCTGCGAAATGCGAACCTCTGGAAGACTCTGTAATAGCGGCTTTGTCAGCCGAAAACGAAATTAGTAAATTTCTAAAAAATACAGGAAGGGAATTACCAGTGACCTTGTTAGAAATCAGAAGAGAAGCTGAAATGGATGAATTCATACAAAATACAAAGAGAAAAATCGAAGAAAAAGAAAGAAATCTAGCGGAATGTTATTCAATTTTTGATCACGTATTAATTTATAATGAAAGAGTGGTCATACCCAAATCTTTACAAAGACTAATTCTGAAGGACTTTCATCTAGGACACCCACGGAAAATTCGTATGAAAGCGTTAATGAGAAGTTTTGTGTACTAGCCTAATATGGATAACGACATTACTCAAATGGTAGAAAAATGTAGAGGCTGTGCTGCGGCAGCAAAGGCACCACCTATTATACAAAAACCATGGCCTAAGGTGGACAGACCTTGGTCTAGAATCCATGCGGACTATGCAGGACCCATAGATGGATATTACTACTTGATAACTGTAGATAGCTTTACTAAGTGGCCAGATCTTTTCAGATACAAAAACCCTACGACAGAAAACACTATTAATTGTCTACACGAGTTATTCGCAAGATTTGGCGTTGTAGATTGCCTTGTAACGGATAATGGTACCCATTCACCTCGAGCGATTTTCAAGAATTCTGTGCGACTTATCAAGTCAAACATATTAAAATAACACCATACCATCCACGATCTAACGGGCAAGCCGAAAGTTTTGTGGACACGCTTAAGAGAGCCTTGAAAAAAAGCAGATGACGTACCAACAGAAATAGCCATACAACAGTTCCTACAAATCTACAGAATCACCCAGAACGGAAACACACTATCTGGCCTTTCGCCAGCTGAAGTGATGTTTGCCCGGAAAATACGGTCTGTTTTTGATAAACTATTACCCAGGAAAAATAAAAACCGGCATACACCGATAGTGCCTAAAAGATCCTTCAAACCAGGCGAACGGGTCTATTTCAGAATGTTCAAGAATAATATGGCATACTGGGAACCAGGTACGATAATAAACAGACTGGGAAATGTTCTATACACGGTCCAAGGTGAAAAATTCACTCACAGAAGACACATAAATCATATACAGAAAAGACGGGTAGAGGAACCAAATTCGTCACCTTCCGAAAATGAAGACGCGATGGAAGCGATTTTCGAAGCCTTCGAAATCTAAAAGCCACAAGTAGCCACGGAGATCAGGAGAACAAGCCGAAAAGAAAATTCACGGAACCACTAATAATAGAGCCTAAGCGAAAAAAATATTAACTGCCCTCCAAAAACGAAGCTAGGGATATATATATATATATTTGAGCAATCCTTTTTAGACGAGATGGACTCATCCTAAGTATACTTATAATGACAGAGAGAATACCTGCAGGTTGAGATACGGAGACAGTACACAGGGTGTTCACAGAGAGTAATACGAGAGTCCGAAGAGAGAGATAATTACGGCTTCACTTACAGAGACTTGTACATATACTTTCTACTAACCCGCATTCCTGGACTACTAATCTTCACTTCAAGTCTGTATTCTTACGTTTAATACACTTATTTTTCTATCTCAGTTACTGGCGTTGTTTATTTATTTGTGCAGGATTCCATTCCCGGAATCCACAACATATATATATATATATATATATATATATATATATATATATATATAAAGGTGAACATTGAAGTCAACAGTCAGAGGTGACAGGCTGTTTCACGCTGGACTCAATCGTCAGGCGGCCTGACGATTGCATGTAGCATGAAGCATGCTGTCACCTCTGAGTGTTGACTTCAATGTTCACTTTTATATTTATATTACATACGCTCTATTTCTGATACTGAGCACTTTATCCCATAAATATAGCACACCTTAAAACTATACTTATTCATATATATATATATGTATATATATATATATATATTTGAGTTGGACAAAGTCCGACAATTTATTTAAAGATATTTTATGATATGTTTAACGTTCTTTTTATAGATACAAGTATTTAAGCAAATGCTCTGTTTTATAATATCTATAACAAGAACGTTAAACATATCATAAAATGTCTTTAAATATATATATATATATATATATATATATATATATATATATATATTAAAATATGAATAATTCTCGTCAAATTCATTTTTCTTTAATTTTGTTTCATACACCCAACCGTCTCCATATTTTTTAAAATGTTAATAATTTCACCTGAAGTAATCCACTGTGATGCATCACTTTACTGACAGTGAAAGAATTTAAAGAGGCGGAAGACGAAGATTGATATTGCATTTCCATCTTGTAAGATCAAGGTCCTCAGGAAAGCAGGAAGTCAGAAGTCATTTTCACAATTGCTAAGTGCGGCAAATGAAAATAAATGCATAAAACTTACGGTTAATAATAGCAATTTCAAAAGTGAAATTATGAAGTCGATGCGGAAAAAATGCAAAACACATCAGAATAATTACTCTGGAAATCTTACAGGTATGATACGTTTGGGATAAGCGAAGTGGCAGCACCTATAATTATATTTAATATATAATTATAACCTAGATTTTTTGTATTATTCCAGAATCTCTACATGCATAGCAGAAGCAGCAAACCAGATGTGACAGCAATATTCAATGCACAAACTACTGATAGACTTATGAATGTGCAAGATAGGGACTGGCGAGAAATATATTGTCCAGCATGAATTAGTTACTTTCGTAGCAGCAACCATATCAATTGATTCAATATAATTTTTCAGCTTCATGCCAGTGGAAAAGGAAAGACTGAAAAGGCATAGTGAGGTCACAATCAATTATGCTTTTTATAACCTCACTATGCCTTTTAAGATAAAAAAATAAAAACAGATTGTAGATAATTTTCGAGATCACCTGCCAAATTAGTGTTACAAATGTGACGCAGGGCACCTCGAGGCGGTGTAATGGTTAGCAATATTGTCTCGCTACAACAATTACGACTGAGTTCAATCCTCAAAGGCTAGCCCCTACTTTCGGCCTTATGCCACATCTAAGCTACCCTTGGAAAATCACTTTGGGCACCTCGGCATAGTGTAATAATTTGCAAGCTTGTTTCGCTAAAACAGTTACGACTGAATAGTGAGTTTGACCCTCATTGTGTGCCCCATACTTTCGGCATTGTGTCACACCTAAGCAACGCCTAGAAAATCAATAGAAATGTGACGCAACACGTGATCTTAGAAAGAGGAAGGAGAAGGTGTTACCTATGCAGTGTATCCATCAGCACTTTGCCTTTCGAATTACCACTTTTTTGGCTCCACGGAACATCTCTTCTCTAGTAAGAACTTTAAAATGTTATAGTAGTTGCAATTTACTACGACATAATCATGAAATTAAAAAAATAAATCTCGTATCCTATAAATTAACAAATATGAACTGCTCGTTGTCGTACGAACATGTTCTCTGAGATAAAGACAAATAAAACGGAAAACAGATTGGAATGTTAATTTTAATCTTATGCATATTTTAATACACAGTAAATTCAAAAGAAAATCTTTCGAAAACATCGCAGAAGTGGGGATATTTGGAGTAATAGCATTCAACTAAACGGTGCGTTGGGTAAATTGTCGCCGTTTATTATTTTTAATTTCGTATTCGCCTTTTTTTAATTTTTTTATTTTGTCAACTGCACAGTATAGTAGGGTCAGTTGGACACCGTCTGTGGGAAGAAGAGCACCATCACGGAATTCACTCCGCCAGAAATGTGGAAATTACATGCTCTATTGCTTGGTGTTCGTGCCGGAAACTGCAAAACGAATATTTCAGAGTGTTTGTTGTTAATCTGAGTACAGTTCCGAGGATTAGGAAAAAGTTGAATGATTCTAGTGGTGATTACGAAAGTATGCAGCTCGGAAAACCCAGTCTGAACGTTCTGATAAAAACTCCCGAATTTGTTGGTGAGGGCTTCAAAATCAACACGAAGACCTACATCAAGTGCCTTGTCAAGGTAACGCTATCCTAGGTAAAGAGGTTGCCTGCCGGAAGCCACTATGTTTGTCAACAAGGCTTTGCACCAAGACACACAAGTATGAGAACCCAGTCATGGCTGTCAGAAAATTTCTGCGACATCACCACTTACATCTGGCTACCTATCTCCCCAGACTGCAACCACTTTCATTATTAATTGTGGGGCGAACTCTTTGTAACACCAAAGATGGACTGAAAGCAAATATTATAGTAACATTCACCGACGATCAGAAGAGATGCAAAAAATTCCGAAGTTGTCTGGAATCCATGGTTCAAGCCAATGGCTATTTCCGTTTTTGCGTAATTTAGACGAACATTTATCCATCGCAAGCTGTAATTGAAACTCAATTATAAATTGTTTTCTGATGATATTTTTGTGTTAAAATTCTTGAATAGAAAAAAGTCTTGTAAATTATAAAATTATAGTATAAATCTTACGAAGCAATAAGCAGCAATTACCTTATTTCAATTCTCTTCTTACAATCGTGTGTTAGCACTCTCCTCTTATGTCCTACGCCATAACTTGAGAGCAGATTATACAGAAACATCGTACTCTGTATATTGCATCAGATATGAAGTAGTGGGAACCATCATCATACAAGAGACCGGTCAATTAGAAAACATCATATTAATGTTCAAGAAGATGAATTTGGAATATATCGGCGCGTCATGAAATCCAACAATATTATAATTTATATCCTAAAAAGGTGGCAAAAAAGAGCCAACCATTTCTATCCTAGATGTTACCATCATACAAGGTGTGAAAACAAGAAGAGACAACCATTTCCATCTCACAGTTTACCATCCTACACGGTGGCAAAAGACGAAGAGACAACCATTTCCATCCTACAGGTTACCATCCTACACGGTGGCTAAAAAAGAAGCAACCATTTCCATCCTGCATGATACAATCATACAAGGTGGCAGAAAAATAAGAGGCACCATCTCCATCCAACAAGGTACCATCATACCATGTGCCGAAACAAGAAGGGCAACCATTTCTATCCTAAAAATTACCAACCTAAAAGATGGGTAAGAAATGAACAGGCAGCCATTTCCATTCTAGAAGATACCATCCTAAAAGGTTGCCAAAAAAGTGATAACGATTTCTATCCTATAGGGTAACATCCAACACGATAACAAAGCAAGAAGAGGCCACCATTTCCTAAAAGGTACCATCTTACGAGGTACCAAAAAAGAAGAGGTAACCATTTTACAAGATACACGTTATAAGATACCATATTATAAGTTGCCAAAAAGAGAAGGTAATCCTTTCTATCTAAAAAGTATCATCCTAAATATTGGTAAAAGAGAAGAGGCAACTATTTCTATCCTAAAAGGTACCATTCTACAAGGTGCCAAAACAAGAAGAGACAACCATTTCCTAAAAGGTACCGTCTTACAAGGTACCAAAACAGAAAAGGTTACCATTTTACAAGATACATGCTATAAGATACCATCGTACAAGTTGCCAAAAAGAGAAGGTAACCATTTCTGTCTAAAGTGTATCATCCTAAATATTGGTAATAGAGAAGAGGCAACAATTTATATCCTAAAAGGTACCATTCTACAAGGTGCCAAAACAAGAAGAAACAACCATTTCTATCCTACAAGGTACCATGCTCAAAGCTGGCAAAAAAATGAAGCGTCAGACATTCCCATCCTAGAAGCCACCATCTTAAAAGGTGTCAAAAAAAGAAAAGGCAACCATTTCCATCCTAAAACGTACATTTTTACAAGGTGCTAAAAAAGGAGTGTCAGTCATTTCCATCCAAGAAGATACCATCATAAAAGTTTACAAAAGAAGAAGAGGCAATCATTACCATCCTGCAATGTACCGTCTTACAAGGTCCCAGAAAACAGCAGAGATTACTATTTCTATATTACAAGGTACCATCGTAACAGGTGGAACAATGGAAAGGCACACATTTTCAACCTAGAATATACCATCCTACAAGATGTCAAAAAGATGAGCTTATAGAAAAGTCGCAAACAGAGGAATTAATGGACTGACAACATTATTGAGTGAACTCGGAGATTATTCGCAGTGATTAAGCCATGGGTATGCAACCAGAGAATATGGAATGAGCCATTCGCGTTCTTAGTTTCGCAGCGACCCTACGAGCACATCTGGTCACGTAACTTATAATGATGGGGAGGAGAATTTTTTATGTAAATAATACGATAATGACAGAAGGTTTTGTTTAAGTTTTTGCTAAAGGCGCTCCATTCAGGTAAACTAGTGTTTCTGCAGAAACGTCTCAGTTGACTGAAAGGTTAATTAATAAAATGAAAAGAAATAAAAATGAAACCTGAAAATGATTGCAATTTGATTGAAACGCTTGCATCACTACTCAGTTCATCCAATCTAATGTCAATTAATAATTTGAAAAAATCTTCTTTGCATTTCATAAAAAATGGCTAATGCTAATTCCAGGACAGTAACGAATTGCAACTTATCGGTTTAACGTTTTCTATTGATAGAAATTGGAACGTTTATCTCGAGTCATTGAATATTGTTGCCAATCTGGTACTTCTGATATGTATCTAAAGATTTTATTTAAAATTGTTATATAGGAACAAAGTGTCGCTGACGACACTTGTGTTTAAACGTAGATCGTCAGTGAGCAAACACAGGCGATCTCATTATTGAACAAAATAGATCAGGTGACCATAGAAAGAACGCATATATAGAAGAGTCGCGTGCGACTAAAGTGTTCGCTATTCTACTCTATCCTCTATTCCTACATGTTCACTATCTCTAGTCTATCCTCTGTCCTATGCGGATCACCATTTCTTCTGTATCTCCTATTATTATTGAGAACGCTATTCTCTATACTGTTCCCGATACGCAGTACTATTAGTAAGTGTACTATTTGAGGCATCTGGCACCAGTATTGTTCAACGGCGTATTATAGTTGTATCTGCGATTACAAAGTCTCTACTACAACGAGCATTAAAAGTGTGAAAACAAGTGTACGTTTAGGTTTATAAAAAATATAAAAGAAGAATCTGCAGTGTTATCGGTCCTGTCCCCACATCTCGGTTGCAGTCATTTTCTCACGGCTCTAAATATAATTTCCTTCTTCCTTTTCTATAAATATTCATAAGATAAATCTATGAATATTATCTCTTCGTTAATTTTACTTCATTAATGTAAAAGTAGGACTATAATGCGAGTTAAATTTTTAATATTAAAACTGCTAAGTGTAAGTTATCGTCTTCTAGCTTTTCTGTCTCTTACGATATTCAAAACTTTAAATGCAACATCACCTGCAATCTTCTGTCTTTTTCAATCCTGTATTTTGTATTGTTATTCTTCTTAAAAACCGTTTTTCTTCACTCTCGGTAGCCCCTTGCGTCTTGGCTTTATCAAATTGCGAAGGAAAAATGATTAAAAAAGATTTTAGCTATTACTTTAAATTTTAGAGTTTATAATGCAGCAGCCACCGAGAGAAAAGTAAGAAAAATATATAAGGACAATTTATAGCGATTATATTTAAACCTTGTCGGAGTTTTGACTCCGTGTATGATTTATGGTTATTGAATCTTATAAATACATTTCCTCGTATGGCAGTGGATTCAAAACTCAGTAGTAACAGACTTGTATAACTGTTGCTGCTAGACCAAAATCTTTTTTATTTATTATTAGCATAGTATCTACATAATTGCCTTCTACGAAAGTGGCGCATTACGCTATAAAGAAAAATAACTTTACTGATGCTAAAAGAAGCATGGAGTAAAGAATTAATAAAATATAAAATTCCGGCTATACCTTTTTGCAGTCTTAATATTCTCACGGTCTTCCCTTTCACAAGATTTCTTTTCTTTTAAGTTGTTTTTATTTAGCACTCACACGGCCTATTCTTTCACATCTACTTTGATTTCTTCTGGAAATAAACATATAGAGTTAATATCCATATGCATATATTATGTATATAGGTATACGTTCTCGATATGACAAACTACATCCGACAGCAAGGTTTGCGATCAGAGGTTTCGACCAGAGTGGAACCGGCTCTTACATGCTGTCGTTCCCGGGTCAACTATATGGCCTTAAACTTTTGACAAGATTGTATTTAGCATAAGTCCCACCATGAAAAAAATTTCCTATTAAATTCTAAAAATGTTTTAAATCAATATATTTTCTTTGTTTTATTTCTTGAAGACCTACTCATATGCGTGATTAAGTGTAACAACGCAAAACGTATATTTATCCGTTATTTTCATAAGATTTTGACTAGCAGTGTATCTTGCTTACGTTGAGCCACATCCGTTCAAAGCATAGATATGCATTTTAATGATATCTTCTGATGAGTATACACGACAACAATTATATATATATATATATATATATATATATATATATATATATATATATATATATATAAATTTTGAATATCAAGCCGTGGGGAATCAACAGAAGAAAAGCACTGCAACATATTTCCCAAGTAATCATGCCAGTTAGCAGATGATAAAGAAAGATTTTCTCTGGAGAGTGTTTGGCGATTACTTCCTGAGGTAACATTGCGTTAATTATATACAGTGTGCGATGCGTAAATTAAGGCATTTTATATTTTTTTGATTTCGTTCATATGCGTTGTTGGCTTGTGCCGACTGCACAGTATAGCAGAGTCAACTGGGTACCGTCAGGGAAAATAGAGCGTCATGACACAAATCACTCCGGCAGGGATTTGGGCAGGCTAGCTGTACTGTTTGGACTGTGGGTCGGAAGTTCCAATACGAACATTTCAGAGTGTTTTCGTGTCAATCTAAGGAGATTACAGAGGATTCGAAAAGAGCTGGATGATTCTAATGGTGATTACGAAGGTGTTTGAAGTGATCACTAGTGATGCCGACGTTATGCCACCATTCATCCTAGCGCAGGGTCTCGGAATCAATTCGGAGGTCTGAATCAAGTGCTGTGAGGAGGTAATGATGCCATGAGTCAAGGGGGTAGCTACTAGAAGAATCTATGTCTGATAACAGGATTCTGCACCATACCAAACAAGCAGCAGAATCCAGTCATGGCTATCAGACAATTTCTGCGACAACATCACTCCTTACACCTGGCGACATAACTCCCCAGACTGCACCCCCCTGATTATTATGTGTGGGGTGCAGATGAATGAGAGACCAACAAATTCCTTTGAACAGCAAAGACGAACAGATGGCAAGGGTTATGGCAGCACTCACCAACTAAAACAAGGAGACCATCCAGAAGAGTTGCAGGAGATTTCAAAGTCGCCTAGAGGCCGTGATTGAAGCCAATGGCAATTTTAAGGAATAAATTTACTCTTTAGTACTTCAAGATATTTTTGTGTAAATTTCGTAAATATATCTGTTAAAATGAGATGTCAGTATTATTTTCATTTTTCGGTAATTTAGACGACAATATATCCATCGCATGCTGTACAATATGTGAAATATTTTCCACAGTTTTTGAATACTACTGTGATCCAGTAATTAGCTGCTCCTTAGGACGACAGGATTTTATATTAGGTTGCTGTAATGCTGGTGTTGGTATCCAGCCAACATCTTTAGTGAAATGAGGGCGGTCAAAACCCGGTATTAAGCAATATCTCATTACAGAACAGTGAAGTGCTCAAATACAGAAATATAAGAGAGAAAAGATCATGTACTTTGACTACAGTGTGACGGTTTGATATTCTCTTTTTAATTTTCTAGAAAGTTGTTTGTTTATCAGAGATTATCGGTTTTCCTCCCTGAACTGTCTTTTCGACAGTAATTATTATCCATATCTCGCAGTATACCTTATATATTGATCAATGTAGCAGTTCTTGCATAATGGGGATAATTAAATCGCTCATTAAAATTTTCAAACCAATTTGTTAGAAAAATAAATGTATTTCGCTATTAATTTCCAGTCTTAGCCTTTGTGAATTTTATATGCAAATGAGTATTTTGTTCATGATTTTTATAATTAAATATAATTATATTTTTCAATAAAGACATTTCTGTGAAACAGCTAATGAACTTGAACTCTTTTGCCATACTTGGCTATACATAACTAATAGGAAGCATAAAAACTTTTATATAATAGATTCAAAACTTTAAATCTAATGCAGCCATTTTAATATGTAAACATTTTAAATTATTATTTATGATTGCTTTGTGTAAAAGTAAAAAAGACCTTCCATATTGTTAGTCATTAATCACAAGAAATGATCTTTATTTTATAAATAATCCGTTTAATTCTCTTTTTCAAATCTGTGCTTATATTTTAAATTATTTTCAAAATACACGAATTTAAAAATATTAACTACAGTTTTGAAAAAGAGAATTTTGAATGTAAAATTATTGGCACAGATTTGAAATGAGAATTAAACGTATTATTCATAAAATAAAGATCATTCTCTGTGGTTAATAACTAACGACATTGACGGTCTTTTTATTTTTACATAAAACAATCACAAATAAGTAATTTAAACATGTTTACATATTAAAATGTCTACATTAGATATGAGGTTTTGAATCCACTGTATGAAGCATTTCATGAATATTTCGACAATGTTTGGAAATTTAAAAAAAATGATTAACATCTTTTCTGAAAAGTCCGGATAGATTTATTTTCAATCAGTCTGTTATGGATTATAATCTAGATGACGACACTTTTACAAATATATTTTCGAAGCCGTGGATAGTATTCTTAACGATATGCTTTTTGTATATTAAACATCGTTCTTCATTGTTTATCACACTTAGTTTTACAGAGTGATTAACTATTGTACGTTTGTTTTGCTTCTATAGAAAATAGAATAGATCGAGTATAGAAAATAGGAATAGATCGACTAACACGATCTACCTTGTGAAAATGTGATAAATCTATGTTTAAACTTGTTCAAGGATGTTTGTGTAAAACGCTGATTATTTACAATAAAGCTATTGGTATTATTGGTCTCGGGCAAGAATATAGTGCAGTATTTATCAACATTTAATTATTCTGAAATACAACACAATTTGTTTGACTAATCCATTGTTCTTTTTCTCTCTCTTTTTTCCTTTTTTTCGTATCATTTCGGGACGTGGACGATGATATGTCTTCTTGTGCAGGTGTTCCGATAGTTATATGTTACTAATTTTCCATAATTCTTTGCCTTGTGAGTTCAAGCTCTCAAAACCATCTTTCCTCAAAATGTTTACCTTTCCTTTCTCTAAAACAGTATATATTTTCGTAAACTGTTATATTTCTTACATTTTCATTCGGCTTTTCATATATTACGACTTTTTCCATATTTTTTATATTTTTTATGTCGTAGGACATTTTATGTTTAGTTTTTTTTTTAGATTTTTTCCTGATTTCTTCTATATATGATTTTTCTCAAAAAAGGTTTTGACTTTTTGAAAAAATCCTATGTTAATAACGTGGCTTACTGTATTTCGTGTTGAATGTTTAAATCAAGAAACAATATTATGCTAATTTTAATATTTTTTTCAATAACAGAATATAGATTGGAGTTACCCAACCAAAAAGTAACCAAGATCAACTTCGCTAAGCACAAGATCAACTTACGGCAACCACAAGGTAACAAAGATCAACTTCGGTAAGCACAAGATCAACTTACTGTAACCACAAGGCAATCAAAATAAAATCGATAAACACAAGATCAACTTACAGTAACCACAAGGCAACAAAGATCAAATTCGGTAAGCACATGATCAACTTACGGTAACCACAAGGTAATAAAAATGAACTTCGTTAATCACAAGATCAACTTACTGTAACCACAAGGTAACCAAGATTTACTTCGGTAAGCACAAGATCAACTTACGGTAACCACAAGGCAACGAAGATCAGCTTCAGTAAGCACAAAATCAGATTACAGTAACCACAAGGCAACTAAAATCAAATTCGGTACGCACACGATCAACTTACGGTAACTACAAAGCAACCAATATCAAATTCGATAAGCACATGATCAACTTACGGTATCCACATGGTAGCCAAGATCAACTTCGGTATGCATAAGATCAACTTACGGTAACCACAAGGTAACAAAGATCAAATTAGGTAAGCACAAAATCAACTTACAGTAACCACAAGGCAACAAAGATCAAATTCGGTAAGCACAAAATCAACTTACGGTAACCACATGGCAGCCAAGATCAACTTACGGTAACCACATGTTAAAAGATCAACTCTCTGTTAAATCTAAATGCACTTAACAGATTTTAAACAGAGAATAAATATTTTAGAGAAGCCTATGTATTGGTTCCTAAGTCAAACATGAAATTATGTTGATATTTTATTACTTGCTTATCTTATTCCATACAGAAAATTAGCTCAGTGAAAGTGAATTATAAACTCATTATAAAAGATAGAGCTTCATTTCGTTTTGACCGGAATTTATAAAATAAGGAATTAACATTATAACGCATTGATCTCGAAATAAAAAAAAAGCATTACGTGTAAAGCAATAAATCTTTCACCCAGGCTGGACAATGGCTTCATACATAAAAGGATTGGATAAATACATTTCGTTATCTCTTGGTCATGGGTTCAGTCTCTGGGTCATGCAATGAAATTAATAACTTCCGGTTCAATAGTAAAAGCAAAAGCGACATTACAAGAAAGTACTAACGGTGATGGACTTTTCCATTGACAGCAGAATAAGAATAAATTATCCCCGTCTCAAGACAAGAGATCAAAATCAGGAGGTTTATTAAACCCATACTTGGGAGAAGATGGATACAGGCATTTTCCACGAGCAATCGCTCGAAGTGAGCGAATCAGAATCTACCAGAAATTGAACTAGGCACGCCGACTTTACTTTCTGTGTCGATAACATTACATCACCAGCATCACTTTCAAAGATTACGAAACATTCAGCCTGGGGGAGACCTGAAAAAATAACTACTGAAATTTTGCTACTATAACACCCAGAACTACTTTTAATCTATTGATATGCGCATATTACCTAGCGAATAATTTTACTATTTCTTCATCCAATAAAATGGCAGCATCATTTGCCCAATTGGATTGTTACACGCTTATTTACCCAATTGGATTGTTACACGCAAGGGTGGGAGGTAATAAGTGCAGTTTAAAGAAATATGTCGGAAAGTTAACAGATAACCTTAGACTTAAAGTTGCTTGGCTTATTTTATTTAACACCATATTGACCTCTATGGGGTACTTAATGCCAAAATCTAAATATTTTGAACACAATTTTATGGCTTCAACTAAATATATCTTGAACGTAATTACATGACTTTAACTACAGATAGAATATATTGACGGTAATTTTACTATAAATAGGTATTGCTGGTAATCGTGTATATATATTTTATTACTGGCAATACATCTACAATTTCATAGTGTTTTCTTTTTGTTTGGGAGTTCATTATTTTCCCATAGTTAACCCTGGGAACAACAGTAATTAAGAAGTTGTTCCACGCTTTCTAAAACTTCCAATCACCCAATCAGAGACTTTGCTGATATATATAGTTTATTGTCAAACTCGGAACTGTTGACTTAAAGAGGTTAAAATCGTAGTGTTCGGAAAAGCATTGTTTAGTGAGTCTGTCCCACGAAACACCGGATCGTGGAAAGAATCTCTCCAGATACGAAGGAAATGGGGGTGAGTCGTTCTAGTGTTCATGGAATAGCGGGTGCTACCTGTAAATATCAGGGTTAGTGGAACTAAAGAATGTAGCTCTTCAGATTTTCCATGGAAAATTGTAAGAGATTTGAGACATTTCGAATTGAAAATAATCAACACCCTTAAGACCAAGGAGACGCTTCTGAACACTATGAATACTGGTAAGTGGGGACTGGATAGCTCCAGCTAAGGTCTCGGAGCAGTAATCTAGTCTTTTTGGTCTGATCTTTCTCTAGTAATGATAAGGCATAGAAGGCGGAGGCATGTATTTCAAGGAACGGTACAAGGAAGCCGCCATCTTCTTTAGCATTTTTAGCGATGGTTCGTATATAGCTTGAGTGCTGATGTGAGTCACAATAGGCGTTCAAGGCAAACTATTCTACGTGATATGTGACATTTCAGGGTTAGATCGGTGGTGGTGGAACGTTATTAATTTGTTTTTGGGGGGTACTGAATGTCATAAGCCAGTCCTTCACTCACTGAGTCTCCAAAGCTTGGTCAGGCGAGAGATTAGCTGCCCGATAGATTATTGATAGATGGATTTGTTGTAAACGAACTCTAATCCTATACTTAATATATGCCTCAGATACAGCTGACCGAAAAGCAGGTTTGAGATTATAATTCAAAGCTGAATGCTGTTAAGAGTTGAATTTGCATTTGTCTTCATTGTAGCCAATTTTAACTTGCTTTATTTTGGAAGTTCCAAAATACACAAAAAACGGAAATTCAAATTTAATGCTATAGTGATTCCAAATGTATCAACTAATTTCAAGCCAAATATGGACTCCATACGCGTTTTAAGCGTTTTTCAGCTCTAATGAACAAATTTGTTCTCTGAATAAAATGAAGGCCGATGATAATATTTATTTATACGGAGTTTAGAACAGAAATACTTTTGTCTGGATATATTTTAATTTCGAACCATTAAAAACGTCTTAGACATGGCGATTTGCAAAGCGTAGTTTAGATGTGGCACAAGCCCAAAATGTAAGGAGCACCCAGTGAGGATGGAACACATTATTCAGTCGAAATTGACAAGCTTGTATACCACATCCAAATCTCCTAAATGATTTTCTAAAGATAGCTCAGTTATGGCACAAGGTCGAAATCGTTATTGACGAACTCGCTAAGTTGTGATTGATTTAGCAATATAAGCTATCTAGCCATTGCACCATTACACCATGACGAAGTGCACTGAATTACCTTTATGCGTCGGTTAAATCTAGGAAAAAGACTGAAAATGTCGACCACCCAGTGACGATCGAATTCACTACGCAGTTGTAATTGCTTCAGCGATAAAAAAAACTTGCTAACCATTGCGCTAAGTCGAAGTGGCCTAAATGATTTCCTAAGAGTAGCTTAGATAACACGCAAGGCTGAAGGTTCGTAGCACTCAGTGTAGATAGAATTCCGCACTGGGTGCTACGAACCTTCAGCCTTGGGTCTTATCTAAGCTAGTATCGAGCTCACTACGCAGTCGTAATTAATTTAGTGAGACAAGCTTGCTAAACATTACATGACGAAAAGTGTTCAACTTCTCTCGTAGATATGGACAGACATTTTGGAAATGTGCAATATTCATATTTCCTTAGAGAAAAACAAAATTTTGGGGACATGTTTAACGAGAGGAAAAAAAAACGAAACGATATTGGTTGGTTATTAACCTGTCAATGCAAGAAAATAAACATACGTTTTGGACAACTTACTTTTAACGTTTACAGTAAAAATTCGGATCAGCGCATAGTCTCAAAGATAAAGTTAACAAGGTTTGAGTGTTGACAAGCTAGACGTCAGCGAGAAGCGATAATCAATTTTTGATTGGAAAAGATCGATATGTTTGTCCAAATCAAATATACCTCTTGTCAAGTTCCGTTAAGAAGAATATTGATGACAATCTATACTAGTTTCGCGAATTTATTCCGACTATAAACCACATCATGGTGCTTTATATGATATACGACCATGATTTATTGAAGATTTTGTTGCATTATGCCGGAATAGACCCGCCCCTAATATTTCACACCAGGCCGTCAAAGGAAGTCAGACGCAGGATTGAGCTGGAGGGCTCACGGCCAGCAAATGAAGAAGTTCTAACCTCACACATGAATTTCCTATTCAAATGTTAGAATAAGAATATTGTACAATTGGATATATAGAAACCGTCCCAGAGATGTTTTGGGTAGACTCGCAAACCGCAAGGGGATAATGTAGGGTGAACGTAACAGACGAGAGGCGTCCACGACACTTCTCATACAGCAGAGAGACAAATTATTGATGGAAATGAAATGTTAAATAACGGAAATTCAATTCCCGTGTTAGCATTTAATCTGCACCCAAAGGTTATTAAGATTTCTACTTTAAAAATGCACACCTAGAAAAATAAATAAATAAAACTTACCAACATTTATTATCGGTAACTATAAATTTGAAAAAACTGTGCTGTAATGCTGAAACTGATGATGGCAAATTCAGAAGGAAAACTGAATAAAAATAATTAAGAAAAGTAGTAATCTAAGGCAAGACGAAAGGGTTAATTATTTAATGTAGCAGAAAGAATACGTTATTGTCTATTGAGGGGTCTCCTCTTTTTACACAAATGGACTCACCCAATGTATACATATACTACTACCAGTGAATACCCTGACAGTCAGTAATAGAGCAGACGGCGACGTCTTCTCTGTTGGACGGTCGAACTCTCTGCCTCCGAGCAGAGAGGAATCCGGACGAGGCTCCGCTGAAAGGCAGTCTCGTTCGGAGTGGTTGACCAACCCGATCCCGTTTATACGGGATCTACGGGCATTTTTTGGCCGAGCCTACGGGCTCGGGAATACCCCACAATATACCCGGCTGTGTGCCACATCTATCCCTCGTGGGGGGGGGACAGTAAATACTGTCAATAATAGAGCAGAGTCGTTCGGTAGAATAACGTAGCGGCAAGAGTCACAGTAACAAGCACGTAGACTCAGTAAGAAGTCATACAGCGATACGTCGATACCAAAGATTATATATATAATTGTCAACTAACCCCACATTCCTGGAACAACTAACCTGTATGACCAGTTTGTATTATTACGTTAATACATTTATTTTCCTATATTCATTCTTGGCGTTTGTTATTATTTGATACTGGATTTCATTCCGGAATCCACAAGATTGTCAAAGAAAGAATTCAAGATGAGAGCTACATAGTGGGATCGTCAAAATAAAGCAGGTTAAGATATTGAACTTTTTTTTTATAGAGTCGCAATAGAGGATGGAACTCCTAACAGTGAAATCTGAAGGTGCGTACGGATTGCGAAAGTTGCCTTACAGAAAATAATCAAAGTATTAACACATAGGAAATTAAATATCTTTTCTTGGTATAGGAGTAGACTTGATTGATTTATTTGTTTTTAACGGCTTATCAACCTTTGGGGTTATTTAAAGCAAGGATCTATTTTAAAATTGTAAGATAATAATGATTGTCTGATAAAAGTCGTAATAATTAACCCCAAAATAAAAGAGTAAAGGTGAATTCATTTGTTTCCCAAGGGTATTTGCCCATAAGTGAATATAATGACCCCGATTAAAATTGGAAATAGGCTCTCCGATATTCAGTTGCATGCCGGTATGCATTACAGCAACCGGACATCCAAGATTACACTACCTGGTATTCCAAGAGGTCATCTGTCAAGATACTGACCAAAATCGACTTACTTAACGTCGGTGATCGTACGATAACCACTGTTTCAATGTGATATATCCGCAAGCCTAAGATGAAACTTGAAAAGATGTGATTCTAACAACGAATGCTCAGAATACCACTAGCAAAGTGGAAGTTATTATGAACATTTGAAAAAAAAATATCAGTTGTATTAAGAATCAGAAAGCGATGGTGGGATTTTCCGTGATATACAATGAAGAGAGTGGGCTGGGTTTAAGTAAAACTCAGAAAAAATATTGTATACGAGAAAATCGTTATCTGTCTATATTTCTGAGATGAGGTATTATGTAAACTATTTACATTATTCGTACAATTGTCCTCATCTTTGTCGCCATATTTATTACAACGTTTCAGCTGTTGCACGCTTCGGCCTTCTTCAGGTGGTTGGAATATCGAACTGAACCCTTTTATTTCGCTCACTGTGGTAGACTGTTCTAGTTCCACGTGCCATGTTTAATGGATGTCAGTTATCACTTATCTCCTGTTAATTCTCCTCTCCAAGTTCGACTGCCTTAACCGGGTATATAACTCACACTCTTTGGGTTATGCCACTGGATCTAATCAACACCTTTATCCACTGTGCCATGTGTCCTTGAGGACATCTGTGTATGAATTTCTGGGTGTTATAAACCTAATGTCTTCAGCAACCAATTTTTTTACAAGTGCTCATATTGAAATTTTTGCTGTAATCATTGAATGTTAGTACCAGAGCTCATATTGCAATTTTTGTTTTTATTATCGATATCTCTGGCACTCCTTATTACTGGTTCCCATATTGTATTCATTTCTATGCTTGGTCGGCTCAGGAGATTTTTGTGGCCTAGCATATGTACTGATTCCTTCAGTCGCCGAATTTTCCAATGATGTTCTTTGTTTATGATCTCAACCTGATCCCATAGAGGGCGTTGATCTCACTTTTCTCTCCATATGTGGTCAGCCACGCCTGATGTTTCCACTTCCCCTCGTGTTACAGATTTCTGGTGTTCTTGAAGCCTATCCCGTGCAGCTGCTGAAAGAAATATAAAGAGGAGACAAGCCACGCACTTAAGGTAATGCTTCAAGAAAACCAGAAAGCTGTAACACGAGGGGAAGTGGACAAATCAGGCGTGGCTGACCACATATGGAGAGAAATGTGAGATCCACGCCCTCTGTAGGATCAGGTTGTGATCATAAACAAAGAACACCATTTGAAAATTCGTAAACTTAAGGAATCAGCACATATGCTAGGCCGCAAAAATCTCTTGAGCAAACCAAGTATAGAAATAAATACATTATAGGAACCAGTAATAAGGATTGCCAGAGAAAAGCGGTAATAACAACAAAAATTGCAATATGAGCAATAAAAAGTTCTTGTAAAAAATGAATGCTGGAGACATTAGGATTATAATTCTCAGAAATTCATGGACACATGGCACAGTGGATAAAGGCGTTGGTAAGATCCAGTGACAGGACCCAAAAGAGTTTGAGTTCAATACCTGTTTAATGCAGTGGGGAACTTTCAGAGGGAAAATTAACAGGAGATAACTGATAACTGACATCCATTAAACATGGCAAGTGGAACTAGAACTGTCTACCCCAGTGAGCGAGATAAAGGGTTCAGTTCGATATTCCAACCACAACAGTGCGTAACAAAACGAATTTGTGTGAAAGAATGACAGAATAAAAACAAACGTATATTAAAGAGGCAAAATTTTTTTAGCGTACAAAAAGGCAGGTAGATGTGAAGCATCATAATCGTTTTTGTTCTGAAAAGATATTACACATGAAACAAAAAAGCGAATTTTTTTTCAGATACTGAATAAATTCAATTCAATTCGCTGGGGATTTTCGAAGCTTATAAAAAATTGTAGATTTTTATTTACGTTCGGTATAGAGAAAAAAATACTAAGAAGAGGCACACACATAAATATGAGAACAAATTGTAAACGTTCAACGCCGCATTTTGATTCTTCGTATTGTTCAATACATCCGTGTGCGAGTAAAATCTTAAAGGTGAAATCGTACATTTTAAGTCCTATAAGTCTCTTTGAGGACTGGGCAAACTAGCTTAAGGTCTCACAATTTTCTATCATTGCTCGACTCTTGCTTGGAAAGAAGTCAGTGAATGAGATTAAGACCTTTCGGCATGGCAAATATATTTTTCTGCTTCAGCAAGCGGTGGCTTTCAAACTGTGTCTGGTTTCCAGGATTTGGAAAGTGCAGACGGATATAAATGTATTGATTTAAATCGGGAGAGGATATAAACACTTGCCTAAGGTCTAGCAGACTTCGACAAGACTTGTGCCCTTGCCAAGAAGGTAGTCGGAAGAAGAAGCTAATGCTCTTTCATTGGACTTGCTTTGGCCGTCTGCTCGAATAAGTGTCGATCTTCAAAATGCACCTCAAGGAATATATTCTTGTTTTGGTGTCTTTCCCGGACGAAATGGTCGAGTGGCCTGATAGACATTAGAGTTGATATACCTAAACCAAAACTGACATTGCTTCACATATATATATATATATATATATATATATATATATATATATATATATATATATATATATATGTGTGTGTGTGTGTGTGTGTGTGTGTGTGTGTGTGTGTATACAAGAGTTAGAGAGAAGGGAAAAAGAAAGAAAGAAAGATGTAATGTTTTCAGTCATTCGATATCTACTTGGACATTAGCCAGCATAATCTTTACTCGGCCACTTTGGAAGATTTTGAAATCTCGTGCATGCCTGTCCGTGTATTGAGATGTAGCCATCAAATCAGGCAAGTAGCTTCTGGTGATGATGGAGAAAGGAAGCTGGTTTTAGTAGGAACGAGTTCTTCAGATGTACAAACGTAGGTGATGTGCGTGTAGTACTATTAGAATGAAAACCATCTCGGTCGGTTGTAACTTTTTTTTTATAGAAACGATATCAATCTATCTTTACAAAAGACAATTCAGAGAAAAGAAGGAGAAGTGATCCTAAATCTGGGATGGAATTGCCCAGTGCTCAGTTTACAGGCTTGAGAGCGTTCAAAAGTACCCACTCGGCCTTGTGGGTGATGAATTATTTTCTAGCATGTAGCTCGTTTTACAGTCAACATTTATTTAAACAAAATTAAGCGCAATCTTTTGTCTTTTTAATTCCTGCCCTTCTGTTTTCTCAACTTAATGATGTTTTTTTTATTTTCTTTCACGCTCAATAAACGCTTCCGTCTTAGTAGCATTATTCCCTTGCTTGTGGGTGAAATTAAAAAAAATCTACGTTTCATGACCAAATTTCAGACAATCTACTTTTCTTAGATTAAGCAGTTCAAACTCCTCACAGCGAGATTTCACTGTGCAGCCTACACAGTTATTCTCGTATCCTTGGTATTAATTTGGTAAGGAGGAAATTACACCGAGTTAATTGCTGTAAAGACTCCCTAGACAATTCTTTCCCGATCATTACGATGCTACATAAAATCCTAATATGGACTTCTCACCGCCCCTCTTAACGCTGTTAAATCTAGTTCATTTAGTCAGCGTCTCTCTTGAGTGGCTTTGGGCAGCGTTTGAGAAGAACAGTAGTATAAAAAATACCCATCGTCTGAGGAGCTTCGTTTCGTTGTACTCTATAGAAATTTCGGGCTGTAGCAATCGTTCTTGGAAAAACTAATCGCCTCTATTTTGACAGCCACATGTTTTCACTCTGCGTAAAATTAAAATCTGAGAAAAATAAAGTAATTTAGAGTGAATTTCTATCTGTGTTTCCTTTATGATAGAGCCGATTCTATTAAAGATTTAACAAAGCGCTGTAATCATACATTTTATATACATTAAGCAGAACCCTCCAAAACATGTCTTGATTTCCTCGAGTCGCTTTTGTTGAAGTAGTATCGAATTTAAATCTCAATGTCTCTGAAATCTGACAGGAAATGAAAACTTTCTCGTTTGCAATGAATTAACACTAACTCTGTTCTCTTCTCTCCATCCAGGATCTTAAAACAGTAGTATTGCAGAAATCTTAAATTTATCCAATGATAAAGATTAATGTTAACTCAGACTTGTCTATCTTTATATCGTCTCAAAACGATTTAACATATCTAAAGATTAATTTTATTTTTTATGGTAAAGAGAATTTATAATTTCTACTTATATTTCAAGTCTAACTAATGAAAAGGAAACTAAGTAAAATATATAAATTAAACAAAGACCGATTTAAAATTTTCTCCAAGTTAAGAGCAACTCAGTATTTCAGGACGGGCGTTATAATGGCCCTTCACAGCTGTCTGTCCCTTGTAGATATGAATAACCACTCTCTGTTTACCATGCATTTCACTCCCTACTTGTGAGAACCATTTGCATAAAACTATCAGGTAGATTGTTCGCCGTTTCTCTCTACTATTTCGTGTTTATGGCCACATCCTGTTGAAACACCAATCCCCGTACGGTCACCAAGTTAAGCAGCGCCGAGCCTTGTCAGTACCTCGATAGGTGGCCACTTGGTAATACTGCGCGTATTGTAAGCTTGGATATGCGATGGCGTAATGCATAATGTCTCGGAACTGTTGATCGGATAGTTGAGTCCAATTTCTAGTTGGACTCGTTTTATTCCCTTACGCGCAAATAAATTTGAGAAAGGTATGAATCAACTACGTCACCCCCTAGGTATGGGTTAATTATTAGGACTAAATCATTATTATCTAAAATAAAATCGTTATTAACTAAAAAGAATAAACCGTTCTTACAATATGAAACTAGTTTCTGGTTTTAATTCGCTTGTAATAAGTCATACAAAAGGAAATCAATCAATTAATCAATATTCCAATTTCGAAGGTCTCCTTCCTAGAAATTTCAAATTTCTCGTTCTGATTGTGAATATAAAAGTTTCCATTTCATTAAAACACTATTGTTGCTTACTTGTTCTGTCTATAATATTCCTAGCGTTCTTCTGTTGAACAATGTATCTGCTGCTTCTGATCTTCATTTGCGAGGAAATTGTCCTACAACGGTTCACAGCCATAGAGGAGGATAGATATAACATAGTAATTCAGCACTCTTCTTTTGTTCCTAATGAAATTCTTCCTAATCATTTTCCATGATTTAGACTTTGGCGGCCATTCTTCGCTATGCCAATGCACCTTCGGGTGTCGGCAACACATTTTTGTTCGTCTGTTACAAAACTAACCATATAAACATATAATTCTGTATCTGCTTGATTCTCAAGTCTCCACGTTTACTGCTATATCAGGTTGAAACACCTGTTCTCGTCCGATCACCGAAATTAAGCAACGTTGAACCTGGTCAGTGCTTAGATGAGTAAACGTTCAGGAAAACTAAACCGTGTAAGATTGAATGTGCGGGATGTAATCAATATAGGCCCAATATAGAAAAAAGATTTCGAATTTCAGTCCTGTTTGTTACATTCTTTTACATGCAACTAGGGAAAGGTATAAAATTCACCTCTTCAAGTCATGGGTTAAATAGCAAGACATGTATCAGAAAATCATTAATATTTAAAAAAAAAAACTCGTAGAATCCTAAAATGTTTCGGCTTTAAATAACCACAAAATGTTGATAAGTCGTAAAAAATTTAACCACTCAATTAACAAAGTCTTCACTTTGTAACTTACTGCATAAACTCTCCCTCTAGATGGGGACCATACATTGTTTTCTAGAAGCTTAGAAACCGTTTGTCTTGTTTCCTTTTCTAGTTTTCTTAGGCTGCCATTAATATAGTCTTATCTTCATATCGTCTTTTGTTAATTTTGTGTTGCCGATTATAAATTTTGGTATGTCTTCTAGTTTCATCACTCATACAAAATTCTAAAGCAAATGAAATAATCAATATTGGATGCATTATTGAAATTAATTTACTGAATTGTATTATAAAGGCCTTGCGTAATTTTACATACATTTTATTTTGACAAAGATCGTCATCATGCACAATGACCAAGAGCCACTCGAGGTAGTAGGTTACAGAGTAGAATTTACGGCTATTTGTGATCAAGATAACTGTTAGCTCTATACTTGAAGAGGTTAAGATTGTAGTGACCGACTAAAAATGCACTTGGGTACCGGTTCCACAAAGCAGAATTTTGTGGGAAGAAGCTTCTCTAGGAGAACTTATACGCCATGAATCGAATAGGAAGGGAATTAGAGTTGTTCGCTACAGTGTGCATTTCAATCCGTGAAATTATTGGTGGAACTAAAGAAAGTACTTTGTCTGGAGACTTTTCATAGAAATAGCGATAGACCAACGAGAGGACTGTGACGTTTCGTCTGTGGGAAAGTGGTTGTAGGGTGGAAATACGCATCAACTATAAGGACGCGGAGAGGCTTTTGGAATGGAAAGTGAGGACCGACCACCTTCAGCTCATATATGGAAGCAGTAATTTATATTCAGCTTGTTTGTTTTCGTGTAAATATAGAAGGTAGCAGGAATAGTCGGGTACTTACTTGAGTAGCTTTAGCGATGTAGTGTACGTATGAATTCCATTTCAGGTTTGAGTTGATCTAAAGTCCCAATAAGAGCTCATTGCATGGGACTTCCTTGAGAGAACACAAGGTCATCGCGATAGGGGATTGGTGAGATTTTTAAGGCTTATCAACAATTCGCGGTTATTTAAACACAAAACATTTTAGGATTGTCAGAATTTGTTGGAGATAATAATGATTTTCTGATCCGCGCATTATTATTTAGCCGATAACTCGATAGATGAAAATTCTTCATATGGTTGTACATAAGGTATAGTAAAAGTTTCTGTGGCTGCATTTGGATATATGATCAGGTCATTTATTTAGGGATTTATATATTTTCAGAAGAAATTTTCAAATACAAGAGCAGATCTATTTTTCAATTGCTGACACGAAAACAAATTCCTACGACACCACAAACATCAACTGCATTACTCACATGTGTATAAACCCCATAGTAACAATCTAAACAAAAACTTGGAACCACTGAAATTATACAAAAAAATTAATTAGTTTACGTATATATATATATATATATATATATATATATATATATATATATATATGTATACTACAGAGGGAGAGAGAGAGTGAGTGAGAGAAGGAGCCTGTCTAATGGAACATGGTGTGCAGATCGCTTGAGTTATGGAACTGACACTCATAATACTGGATTGATTCTTATGCCATCACATTATATATATATATATATATATATATATATATATATATATATATATATATATATAGTGTGTGTGTGTGTGTGGTGTGGGTTGGAATCAGTATTGCATGACGATTGTCAGTTCCATACTCATTTATTCATATGCCCGTAAAGCCACCACACACACACACAAATATATATATATATATATATATATATATATATATATATATGTATATATATATATATATATATATATATATATATATATATATATATATAAATATATATATATATATATATATATATATATATATATATTAGCACCGACCGTACCCAGCGTTGTCCTGGTGTAAGTCCTTTCGTAAGGTATGACAATATCCGCTTTTACTAAGTAGTGCTCATTTAAGCGTGAAAAATAGTTGTCAATAAAAATTGGGTTCGCTAAAATAGCTTCGTTTACTTGCAATATTAATGGGCTTTTTCGGTTTTCCCTGTACAGAAGTGTCTTTTTTTGAGGAAGAAATAATTTTTCCCATCACCTATAGGGGCACCTTAGGGGAGGCAACGACTGAATGTACCGTGACGCTGAAAAGGGCTGTGTTATCGTTCTCACATTAGCAATGGAGAAGCCACAGGTTCATCTCAGTTGGTGTAACTATTGATTGAATGCGTCCTTGAATAGTGTCGTTTCAGCATTCACTCAGTAGCACTGAAAAGGGCTCTTAAGGGCTCTAGGAGTAACGTTGAAAACACGGACAATTTTATTTTGAAACAATAAATTGAGAACAGTAACTTTTTCATTTGAACATGAGCTAGTAAATGTTACAGAGGCGTGTAATTGTTTTAAATTGTTTAACGGATTCGACCTGATTCCAAATTGGTTTGATATGTCGAGCTACGATTTCTAGGTGTAAAGTTGAAAAAGTGTGACACACTGACATTCGCATTTATTATATATATTATAAAATCTATTTTGAAAGTAAATAAGCTTCCACTCTAATCATGCATTTCAGTTGAATCTTAAAATTAAAAAATCTAATTTAAATTTATTTTACTCTTATTAAACAACAATTGAATTTCTAGAATGTAAGACGATGTAATTCCCATCATAATTCTGTCATTTGAACATGTACACAATAAATAATATAAATTATTGAAACTTGGCATATTTTCGACTTAATTACGGAGTTTATGATAATTAAGTTTGCTTTGCGAATGTTTAATGTATCAACGAAATATTGTCATTTTTAATCTAAGTTCTTGGCACGATTTTGATTAACTCAAGCAGTAATCATACAGAAATGATAATTATAATCTTATCCAATTCAAAGTTTATATGAATGTTGTTCACAGAGATATTGGAATTACTATATAACAAGGAACCGAAGTGGAAATTAATAAGTTTAATTAAAGAAGATTTCCTTGTGTCAGATTTTATTATCCCTGTCAAACTTTTAACAATTAAATTGCTATAAATAAAACGATATTGGCAAAATTGTCAGGATATACTCATATCTGTATGAATATACATTGTGAATTTCAGTATATAATATGTGTATTTATTAGAAATATTTACAATAACGTATTTGATGGTTTGGCATTTTATTATTAAACTCGAGTCTTGATTTTAATATCGAAAAACCTTTTAGTTATTAAGAAATTGATTTTTAATTTCAGATATATAATGTTTACCATGAATTGTAAAGAAAAGGATATAATCATATATAAGAGAAATAAAATATTTTAAAGTTATTTAGCAATGAGAAAACAATTTTTGAAACGATGTAAAATTTGATCAGGGATTAGAAATCTCTCAAAAAGAAACTAAAACCATCTACAAAAGAGAAATAAATTAAAAAAAGTTCTCTTAACAAATGTCACTAAAAAGATTTGACATAATTTCAAAGGGAAAACTTTAAGAAAATTAGATTGATACGGATGAAAATTGATAAAGCGCCTGAAGTCGCGAATATATACAAAGAGTAAATGAAAAGGAAAGTATCAATTTTTAGTAGAAATTACAGAATGAAACGTGCTACCTTTACGAAGAATGGTTTTAGACGAATGTGGTACATTACCATTTTAATTATTCCTTTGGGATTATGTCGTTTGTAGTAATATTTGGTACTTACGTTTTTTAATTTTCACAATCAAGACAGAAAATCTTTGTTCAAACGTAAGTATTATATATGAAAATAATTTTTTAATAGAAATGTTCTCCTCAGCCTTTGTTGGACGTAAGACTTCCTCAAATCTCGCCAACTATACCGTTCATGGTGAGGAATAGGTCATTACCATACAGGCGTTCTCCCGATGTGTGTTGGTAGCGTCGGACGTGATACCTTTGAGCGATACATGACTAACTTTTCAGAAGTATTCCGTCACTATACAGTCGTTGCTTCCCGCGGTAGACTGATTTCCACATATACAACAGAACACAGTTTGATCTGCTATTTAACCCATAACTTGGGGAAAAGATATGAATTCCTACATTTCCTAATATGTTTGCGCCTTAGCGGTCGCCTGGGATTCGAATTCGGCTCTCCGATTTCTCGCTCCCACTCAAAACATGGCACCACTCACACAAATAGTTGAAATTCTAATTAAATGCAAGTAATCATTGATGTTCACGATAGAGCTACATGTAGTCTGATTTTAATTTATTATTTTTCTTTTGTAATCTTATTCAAAACTTGACAAGTATATGCAAAAATGATGAAAATGTCACTGTAATTAAAATGGACTCCAGGTAAAAATACTGGCGTGAAAATGGAACTGACATCATTTGAAGGGTTTGAATTATATCACGTACTCGAGCAACCTGAAACTCTGTCACGGATCTGTGTGTGTGTGTGTGTGTGTGTGTGTGTGTGTGTGTGTGTGCGTGGATAGTTCTTGGCAAATGAAGAAAGTCTAACAAGGCACATTTCCTAAGTACTATCCACTAATATACACTGATATGCGACATTCTTGTCTATTTTACTAATTAAAAAAAAAACTTTTTCACCCCAAGCAAGGCCGGAGTGTCTCTTGCACGGAAGTGGTTACAGAGAGTGGGAGCAAGAGTAAAGTGGCCTGAAAGAGGAAAGTATGAAGAGAAGGACGGGGGAATAAATCAAGACATTTGGTGATGACGATTGACATTGCATTTGAATAGTTGGATATTATACCTATCAGGAAAGCAAATAAGAAGAAGAGAGTTCCACATGCGGGAAGTGCGAGGCATAAATCTACTGGTGTAAAATGACGGCTACATTTAACCCTTTCGACACTGAAAAGGTGGGACTGAGATGCCGACTTAGTGGCACGTTTAAATTCATGCAGTTTGGGAACTAGCGAATATAGCTCGTCGGAGCAGATACATTGAAAGTATTTATAGAAAAGACAGAGGAAGGCGACGGCCCGGCTGTGTGTGAGAGAGAGAAAGACTGTAAACGAGATGACATATCAGGTCCAATCACATTACGTATCAGTCTCTGGATTTTGTCAAGGACCTTAAGACGAACAGCGGGGGCCCCGGATCATATATGACAGCAGTATTCCATGCAAGGGCGAATGGTTGATTTATATATTTGAAGGATAGAGTTAGGCGAGAAAAACATTTCTGGCTCGACACAGAGAACCAATTTTCTTTGCGGCAGATGAAGCTATTGAATCAATGTATCTGTTTCATATCAGGTCAGCGGACAGTGTGAGACCAAACAGTCGCAAAGAGGTGCTCTCGTGGAGTTGAGCATCAGACATTCTAATGGGAGGCAAGGAGGGTACACTGTGATGGGTAGTAGAGAGCAGTTTTATTTTTGAGGCATTCAAATTAACCATCCATTTCCTGCCCCAGTCAACAACTGATTGCAGGTTATTTTCGAGGCCAACGGCCTGGTTAGATGTCAGCGATACCAGTTTTGCTATTGAGGCAGAAGTAAAAAGTAGTGTCGTCTGCAGAGATGCCTACTTGGGATCTTATGACATCGGAAAGATCGTTAAGAAGATAAGGAACAGCGTAGGGCCCAAGATAGAGTGTTGGGAAACACCTGCGTTCGTGAGAAAGGAACTGGAGGAGAATCCGTTGAGGACTACCCCCATTACACGGTTTGACAGGAATAATTGTATTAAGTCAAATAATCGTCCTGAAATATCGTATCCCTGAAGGAGGCTGGCATGCCAAACCCTATCAAACGCTTTAGAGATATCTAGGCCCACAATACGAGCTTCTCCGTTATTGTGAAGTGCTTGGTAAAAAAAAAATGCAGTTATGACCGTGAGCACATCAGCTGTAAATCGGGCAAAGCGGAGATCATATTGCTTGTCAGGGTTATAAGGTGATTACCCACTTCGGCGTTGATTAAAGCTTCAAAGACTTTGCCGAAGTGTGGTAAG
Organism: Acanthosepion esculentum; assembly: GCA_964036315.1. Lineage (NCBI taxonomy): Eukaryota > Metazoa > Mollusca > Cephalopoda > Sepiida > Sepiidae > Acanthosepion > Acanthosepion esculentum. The sequence goes on from OZ038482.1 coordinate 93,664,926, forward strand.
AGATTGATGGGACGGTAGTTAGATAGTTCAGAAGGGTAGCTAGATTTCTTGAAGACAGGTACAACAGATGAAGTTTTCGAAGAGGATGGACCGCAGGTTGAGGCAGTATTTGTATAGTTTGGAGATGAGAGGAGCCAGTTCAAGAGCACATTCCTCCAGGACAATGTCTGGTATCCCGTCCCCACCGCTAGCCTTATGGGAGTCTAATTAAGAGATGATGCCCAATACTAACGATGGAGTTATGTGAAACTCGCTCAACAAAGGTTCAGTTCTATGGGGGAAATAAGGTACACCGGACGTGTCGAGCGTTGAATTGGGTGATAATTTATGAGCAAAGCACTCGGGCTTATCAGCTGAGGGGGTATTGTGAGTTTGCTTTTGTTTAGTACGCTGTTGCGGAGACGCCAAAAATTTTTGGAGCCGAATTTGAGAGATGCAATACGTTGTTTCATTCTATCAGCAAATAGTAACTTTGCTTCATTGAGGACACGGTTGCACTCATTACGGGCTGAGACAAACAGACGTCTGTTGCAATCTGACATGTCACTACGGTACAGGCGGGAAGAAGTGATTCCTATGTGCAATGGTAGCTGAGCAAGCCGCAGAGAACCTAGGGGATGAGTGTGATTTAACGTTATACTTCCTTGCGGGGATGAAAGCCTCGATTCCAGCTTTTACCCGGGAGGAGCCCTAGGAAGCGCATTCTTAAACGGGCAGATTAAAATTACATTCCAGGGAACATCGCGAAGGAAATCACGGATGAGTCCCAGTTAACTCGTTAATAACAGAAAGATGTTCTGTGGGTAGTAGGTTCTTTCCTGTGAGTGGAGTAGAAGGAGATGTTGGCAGACATTACAGCATCATCAGAGTTGCGAAGAGAACAGAGATGCGTGGTAAGACAAGAATCGGGGATGGAGGTGAAACAGAGAAGGGAAATCTTAACATCATGTTTATTGGGGAAACAGGTGGGAAAGTCAACCACTTGTTTGAAGGATTGAGTAATTGAGAATTTAAGTGTTCGTATGCCAGCAAGGTCAGTTATAGAGTTTTTTGAAACACTTGGCATTGTGGGCGTTAAAGTCACCGATCACGAATATATGAGCAGACGGATGAAGAGAGATAGCCTTGTCTATATTGTCGGAAATTCTACTGAGTACACCAAAGTCTTGGGAGGATAGAGAGCGATAGAGTAAGTAGAACGTAGCTTACAGCATTGAGGACAGATAGACAGAGACACATGTATGAATGGTCCGGAGATTCGAGAGAGAGCTCCCTAGACAATGGGAGATCGTACTTGACGTAAACTCCTAGGCATTGCACGTGGGTTTGAGAGTCTT
>OZ038482.1:93671262-93748762 GCA_964036315.1 Acanthosepion esculentum
TTTCTCGAAAATATTACGCCCCCTTAAATAATACGCACCTCAACAAATGATCCAAAAACTAAGACATATATTTATCCCTATGTATAATACGCATCGATAAATTTTGTCCAAAAAAAAATAATTACGAAGACATTTCGTCTACATTGACATTAAGAATAAAATCGAAAATAATGTTGAAAATTACCATGCGGTTTTCACGATAAATATTACACTTAATTTTACTGCGAAAATGGGAATCCGTCTGTGAGGATGTTATAAAGAGAGGTTTCCAGAAATGTTGTATCACAACAGCCATGAATGACTGTGAAGGTTACATCCTTTGGTAAGAGAATGAAGAGGCAGAAGATAATTGTGAACAGGACGAAGATAATATTGTGAATGATAATTTGTTTAATGACAATTTAGATATTGATTCTATAATAGAAAGTGGTAATGGTGATGATGAAAATTAAAATTACAATAAATTGTTAACTTGATATCCTCTTTTCTTCAAAATCGGCCTTTTTATAGATTTTTTATTTTTCCGCCAAATAAAAAATGCGGTTACTGATAAAAATAAATTTGTGGACAAAAATGTCACAATTATTATTGTTGGATTTAAAATGAAAATTGGGATAATATCTTTCCTATTTTAGAACACGAAGTAAATCAATAACGAAAAAAATATTTTTGTTTAAACCTATTTATAATACGCACCTCTACTATCACCTGTAATTTACAGTTAAAATGTGTATTATTTTCGAGAATTTACGGTAATTTTCAATTTTTTACATCTTTTTTATCCTATCGGTCCCTCAATGCAAAGCTCATGGGCCATTAAAATTAGAGGTTTACTGAATTAGGTTGTTGTAATTGCGTAAGAGGGGGAAGTATTAAACGCATACTATGGGAATATGCAGGATAAAGTTGCGGGTATCACCTCTTTGTTTGCTAGGTTTATGGACGTTTTATAGTGAATATTTATGGGTTCCTCGAACAATCGTCCCGAAAACAACATTGACGGAGTCATGTAAGTCCAGGTAAAAATAAAACACAAAACAATGAATTTAAAACAAACGGCAATACATATTATTACAAAAGAAATGTGCTACGAAAGAACCATGAAAATTAACGTGCCCCAGTGGGGGACAGTTTACCTACGTGTGTCTGCATCTGAAAGCAAGTGTTAAAAAGAGGAAGGGAGGGAATGTTTTGCCTTTTTATAGACATCAAGAGCGCCCTTTAACAGTTCCGCTGCTAACTACGGAGATCTTCGTTTTTCTTATCTTGCTCCAGCTGGCTAAGTACGGAAACATACGTTTTTTGCATACCGCTGATGTGAGTGTCCCGTTGCGCCATCTTTCGTAAAATACGGAAAATTCTAACTGTTCTATCATGCAAATTATTAGTCAGCCTCGATTTTTCTCTACGTCATGGTAGTTTCGTATCTAATTGCACTGGGAAAATGAGTAGCAGTGAAAGTGTTAATACGTTTTTGCGAAACGAAGTTGGTAACCTGTGATAGATAATGGTTGAAGAGGCTAAACATGTACTGACCGAAAATGAATTCTCTCGGTCGTCTGTTTCACGATGTAACAGGTCTGAAGGAAAAGAGCTGTCTGAAAACAAACCTCAAGAGAATGAGGATGATTCAACCTTGTGTATGTAGCATGTCAGTTCCTAGTGCCATTAGTACTTATTCTAAGTACTAATGGCACTAAGGTATGGGGCACATCCAAACAGTTGGCATAGAAATAGCTTGAGTCTGTCGAGATGATAGTAACGTATTATATGTGGTAAAACTGTACTAGGTATAAAAATAAATTCTTCTTCCACATTAGCTAATGACTGGAATGTATGTTCCAGCTCAGATATGTCAGCAATACTAAAATTTTTGCTTTGATCTGGCTCTTGAAAATATAGAAAATGTCAGTTATAAATAGGTAGTTTGAATCTTTTCCGCTTCTAAAAGAATGAGCATTAATCCTACAAACGTTCAAAGCAAGTAACATCATTCGAAATGTAAACGTTTATCATGGCTGGAGAAAATTCCAAGTCTGCTCGGGAATGATGGAACGTCACTTGTTTGGTTTTGGTGGTATTGAATGTTACAAGGCAGTTCTCACCTTAGAAGTTAATGTGTCAATACATTCACAGGCCTCGTATCAGCAACATTCTGTTTACCAGTGATAATTAGTTTAATGTTTTAAACAAATACCCGTCCTACGAACATATAAGTTGTTATATAACTTATCTCCCTTTTCTGATCATAAGAAACAGATTTGAATAATTCTCTAATGTTTACATCATCAACAACATCAATAATAATAAATTAATTTAGTAAACTTACTATTTTTCAGAACTCTAAATAATTCAATAAAAATTGTTCTTCTTGTGAAAGATTCTGGTTTATGTAGATAATACAGGAAAATCTAAAACATCTATTCTGGTTTATGTAGATAATGCAGGAAGAAAGGCCTTTTCGCCTCCGGTCGGTTGGTTTTTAGTAATGTTAAATCTAAGACGACAATATTGCTTATTACGAAAGCCGTATGTTTTCAAATTGTGAGCCTAGATTTTGAGAAATTATTTTTGATATACATTTTTCTATGAAAAAATGGAGAAGTTAGAAATACAACTTAATCAAGAGAAACCTTGGTTATATATGATTATGGTAATATTAGCTATTTTCTTATGAGGCAATATTCGACAGTAACTGACCAAGTAGCTAGTACTGCTCTCGGTTGAAATGTATAGAGTGTTTCTATTAAAACAATTTTTCAGAAAAATAGGTTTCTCATATTCAGTAGCTGTCATCGCTCTTTTCATTACTGATGGGTACTTCCTTCGTAACATCTTATTTGAGATAGTGTGGACTGTCGGATTCTTGATTATGTCATTATTTTTTCTTCGAGTTACATATATTTTCCATTTTAATTTTTTTAAAAGTCCCAAAGCTATGTGGTTTCTGTTACTTGGTACAGTTTACTTCGTGATTCTACAGTGCCAATCCACAATATTCCAAGTGGGGTGAGATTCACTCACTCAAGGCCATTTTTAACCACTGATCTTAGAAAGCGGTTTTATACAGCAGACCGTTTACATCTTTCTGAATGGGTTTGACGCCATGAATGATATCCATATGAAAGTCTCCATCTACGAGGCCGTTTAAGTACAAGATTCTGTTTTTTAGTTTAATGTGTTAGATTTGTAGTAATTTGTGGTATTGGGCGAAACATGAGAATGTTTAAAATTTGAATAAAAAATAAGAAGAAAATATTTCTGCAAATATGCTTATTAAAATTTAATATTAGACGCCGTTTGTTATAAATATTTATATAAATATCTTGTTAGTAACATAGACTCATTTTTTTATTCTAGTGCTGTAAGGTGGGAAAACACAGAGACAGGATTTAGTTTTAGTCTAGTAGTAGTAGTAGTAGTAGTAGTAGTAGTAGTAGTAAGAGACGGTTGGTAGAATAACGTAGCGGCAAGAGTCATAGTAACGAGCACTTAGACTCAGTAAGAAGTCATACAGCGATACCAAAGACTATCTATATATATTTGTCTACTAACCCCGCATTCCTGGAACTACTAACCTGTATTACCAGTTTGTATTATTACGTTAATACATTTATTTTCCTATATTCATTATGGCGTTTGTTATTATTTTGATAACGGATTTCATCCCGGAATCCACAACAATTACTCTCGATGGTTATTTCTTAATCTGTTCTGTATTTGTAATTGAATCTAATATATAACATTGAGTATGCAATTACTTGGAACTGTGGCACCAGAGAAATCTAAATACGTCTTCTTGTGAAGATTTATATCTTGCTCAATTGGTGTAATAGCATAAAAAAAATTGCATATGCTGTTTTCGTCAATATCATCATCTTTATCATCACCACCATCATCATCAGTCGCATAATCATATACGGACGTAGTGTCGCTGTATATTTCTTTCGCTGACCAGTCCGTTTCCGTGTCTGGATTGAAAGTCGGATAGTTATTCAGTCATGCGTACCGTGTTTTGCGCAATTAGACATGGCGAAGTTTATTTTCCTACAGGTCAAACCCCAGCCGATATCCTCCAACTTGAAGTCCTACCTTGCTTACTAATAAGTAGCCTTTCATTCTATCGGGCAAACCTGGTCGGAGGCTTCAGGTTAGCTCTCCACCTATCGATGCAATGTCATCGACGCACTAGATGCATAAATAACTATGGAACACAGACTGCCCATTGTGCAAGAATGGCTGTTGTCTCTAAAAGAGGTTCTATATGTCCTTTGACAAGGACTGTTTTTAATTCTGCAAATTTTCTTCAAAAAGAAAACCTGGTGGGGGATAAAGTTTAGTTGCTGAGTACCCGGCCTGCAATAGTAGTACTGTGTTACATGGTTGCATTAACACACTTAGTGTGACTAGATGAAAAAGATTTAAAGGTAAAAGAAAAAATGTATCCATTTTCAATCTGAGATCTTTATAAGTAAACGATTACTTTTGGTGGGGATTTTAAAATGAAAATGCTTATTTGTTCAGAATAAAATATGTTATGTCGAGGAGTTTGAAAACATTCAGGACACAACTTGGGAATAAAAAGGAGTAAGCCATGTCAAAAATTTTACTAGAATATTTTGAAAATGTAATTCATACCACTGTCTAACCTGTCTAGGTGAATTTTGCCAATACCACTAAAACGCACAGATACATCTCTGAAAAACATAGGGATACGTAGGACAGGAAGGACCACGCAGATATGTTTTTTTTTAAAAAGACATTTGAATATAATTCGATTTGAGTATAATACGTCCCCGTGTTTCTGAAGTTAAAACCAGGGAATAAATTATATCCTTTATTAAATTGCGACCGTAGTACAGTCATTCCTATGTAATTTGTTTTAGAAAAGTTGTAATATATCATCTATTAAAATCTTAATGGAGTAGCACATATCTTCGAGTGTATTTTGATTTTTTATAAGTTTTTTACGCCAAAATAGTGGGTCACACATATACACAGATAATTTTTTGAAAGACGTTAGAAATCATGCATTTTCGGTGATCGGTAGCACTAAACAGGTAATTTTTATCTGTTGAGTTTAAAATTGATGCCCCCAAATCAAGCAACACACTATACATGAAGTCTGCTTATATACAAGTATATATGCCATTTATATTTAATTTAAAATATTTAATTGTTCTTTATATTAAAAAATAGAACTGAACTGGATATTTAGTCTAATTTCCGTTTCAAAACTTATTTGGAGACTTAATAGACATACCCCGTTTTAAGGTGTCAATTAATCTATCATACTTTCTGTTTAATATTACTTTATTATATTTTTTATATTAATAAACTATGGAAATTTAAAAAAAAAAAATGAAAAGAGAAAACTCAAAATCAAAACATGAAACAACTTTGTGAGCAAAACTGTTCTAATTTTAAAGAATACACTGATTCCCAAATATTGCCGACGTATTAAATAACTTTTATAGAAAACAATTTATAAACCACAGACTGTGTTTTATTATGTATTCGGCTAATTGAGTGTATTTTTAATCTTGCTGTTTCAAATATGCTCTTCTTTGAGTTAATTAAACATTTCTGAAAACATGTCTTCTCCTTCATCACGACGTCGGCCATCATGACTCTCCACTTTTTCCTGTCTATAGATGCTTTGAATAAATTTTGTCTATTTGTTATTTCTCCGAAATATTGTTCCGCCAACCATTTACTCAATCGCGCAAGGTAGGTTATGCATTGTTTTCTTCTGTCCCTCTTGACTTCAATCTGTCACGAGAGTATCAAATTTACCAATCTGTCTTTCCTCATTATGTACCCTAAGAATTCCAACTGACTTTTTTCCTGAAATTAAATATAAGTGTTCGTTTTGTTCCCATCTTCAGTAAAACTTCTACGTTGCATACATGTTCGGGCGATTATATTCTCAATATCCTTCTGTAGAACCACATTTCTTTTGCTTTAAATCTCTTCTTCATCTGTGAGGAGATGGTCCAGCATTCCTTGTCATATAGGAGGACTGATATTATGTAACAGTTTAGTACTCTTTTCTTTCTTTCAAATGAAATTTTCATGTTTCTTAATATTTTGCTTAGCTTCTGGAAAGCACTTTTCACTATCCCAGTGTGACTTACGATTTTAGTGTCGCACTTTTCGAACACTTCACAGATATTTAAATTGTTGCAATTGATTAATTTTGATATCTCGTATTATGTACGAGAAAATACGGTATTCGCGTTTCTATATACGCGGAGCTGATTTGTAAAATGTACAATCATAAAATAAATTGAGCTGCATTACATTTATTATGGCAACACTCTGTGTATTTATAATAGTTTCTTAAATTAAAATGTAACTTTTCTATATAAATGAAAACAAATCCTTTAGAATGGTCAAGTCATCTGTTTTTAAATTTTTCTCAGACATCTATTCCCTTTTGTTCAGTCATTCTAAACGCTGGAATAGGATAGCCATGGCCTATTGGGATTTACAGCAATATTATCCGGTCGTTTTCCCAGAAGCTCTTTGCGTTGGATTAGTTGAATTATTGGAAGTGACATTTCGTTTCAATGTTTTTCTCATTTTTTTTATACTTTGATTTGTAACACAGAAAAATAGATAAAATCCTTGCTAGACTTATGAAAATCTAAAAGGCCATCAGCAGATATGTATAGAACTCCTGTAATTTTCAGAAGTAAGTGTCATTAATATACCAAAAACATATTCCACTCTCTCATCTCATTCATCGTGCTGGTGATGTCCAGACAACGTTACGGTTGATTAATAATATATCTATTTTCAGAAATGAAGACACAGACTCCGTGCTCTTTTCACAGCGATTGTACAGTTGACGAAGCCTGGAATGGATCGACCGTAACGTTGTATTAACAGTAACAACAGCATACATAATAAGTGTTGTGTTGGTGGATTCTATGACATATGAATAACGTTTTGGTCAGCCAGTTTCGTAATCTATTTTATTTAATACTTGAGTCTATCTGTAAGGATCGGTCGTGTTTATAACTGAGTTAATTTAAAAAAATACTGGCCGTTTTTATACCTGAGTATTAAGACAAACATTAGACGAGTTTAAATTTGAGTCTACAGGTAAACCTTAGTAGATTTCATATATGAGTATGTATTTAAATATTGGTCATGGTAAGACTTTATTAGAGGCTCTTCTCCCGGAGTGGCAGAGGAAAAGAAGGTTTTTTTTCCTGTTGGAGTAGATGTTGCGGTTGTAGTATGTGTTCCGTGCCGGAGGCCTTCTCTCCCCCCTTACGTTCTCTCCAACCAAGTTACACGGACAGAATCCTCGGATTTTCCCGTAACATCTGATCCACAGCGGTGGTATGACCGGCTATGACTAGCTTAGAGAAGATATGACCGGCTTAGTCAATCTATGACCAGCTAAGACTAGATTGAACCAGCGGTGCGAGTTGAAACACTCGGGGCCCCACGTTAAAAACCGACCTTGTGTCAGAAACTGACTCAGTGGGGAGTCGAGGTGAATACCGGATTAAACTTTAGCATTTAGTTAAATGCTAGTCCAGTTTATACTTTAGTATATAGGTAAACATTACTCGGCTTTATATTTGTGTCTATAGGGAAACATATAATAGCTTTCATATGTTAGTATATAGTTAAATATTGGTAGGGATTATTCTTGTGTTTATACGTAAAATCTGGTAGATTTTATACCTGCATATGTAGGTAAACATTAGTCGAGTTTATATTTGTGTCTATAGTTAAACATCAGTAGCATTTATATGTCAGTATGTAGTTAAATATTGATCGGGTTTATACTTTAGTCGTTAGATAAATGCTGGTCTTGTTTATATTTGAGTATATAGGTAAACATTAGTCGGGTTTATAAATAGGGATATGGTTAAAATTTTGCTTGCGGATGTATGAGTTTGCAAACCTACACGTAAAAGGTGTCTCCATTTGAGAGTGAAATTACCCATCTTTAGGAAAAATAGTCGACTTCTCCTAGGTAGCACACATTTCAGTAGTCTGAAGAAATTCCGGGCATGTTTAAATCTAGATTATTCTCCATTATAATCTAACCATTACTACCGTAGTAAGGGAATTCCACACTGAATGTCAATAAGAGATAGTCCTTATAATGCTAAAAATACTCAGGTGTAGGCTTTAATTCAGCTGAGAATAAAAGGTTTGCGTATAGAGCCCTTTTATAGTCCTTGTAAACAGTAATAGATCTCTCAAAGAGGAGAGTAGGAAAACAACGGGAGACCACTCTTGATTATTCATAACAGTCCTTTGATTTGTTAAAAGTGGTCCATGTACACGTAAAAGTGAAATACTGTTTAGCCAGTTTTTTCTATGCAGTGGATCGATCGTCATTGGGCGCTAATCATATAGTTTTTTTTTACTCTACTGAACAGATATGAATGTTGTTTAACACAAAAGGATTACTGTTAAACTGGTCTCACACTGAGTGACTCGTTGCGTGAGTTTAAGCTCAGCAATACGAAGTGTACTAAGGATTATACGTCCTCGTGGAGCAGAGGATAGCAAATTAATTTCTCGGTCGATTAACTGTTGTCTCGAGTTCTTTAGACTCTGATTCATATTTTTGATAACAAGAGAGTGAACGTTATTTTATTGTTGTAGTTTTACTATTGTAGATGACACAGATGTGAATGCGTATTCTTAAAACTTTAAACGAGTAAGCTGTATCCTTATAGGATGAATCATCTTAATTATTTCTTGGAGATAAACGTGTCTACGAAACACATAAAAGAAGTGATAATATCTGGCTGTAGAAAATGAAATAAGGTTGCAGAATTATTGTAAAAAGAACGTGATAGATAAGAGGACAAAAACGGTAATTGGCAATGTGGAAAATAAAATAAAATAAAATATGGGCACGTGGTCGAGAGATTAGAACGTTCGCTTTCCAACCATGAATACCCAGGTTCGACTCTCACCATGGTCGATTTGTCAGTATCGTCGATTATTGATGTTATCCCCCGTCGTGGAAGCGATCCCAGCATGCACCTCTTTGGAAAGTGTCTGAAAAAATATCACGGGTTGAGAGTGAAAGTGAGTAAGTGGGAATTTTAGAATTGGGGTCGTTGGTGGTTGAGCTACACGAGGACACAAGATATTTTAACCGGGCATTTAAGCATACTGACCTTGTTTAGACTGTTGATCACGCCAGTTATTGCGCTCTCTCCCTGTAACTAAGGTCTGCTTAGCATAGCTGCAGTATAGATCAAGGTGAACTCTTTGTAACAAACACGAATGTGCTTGAACAGGCGTCTGCAATAGGGATTGGTTAACCGCCATAGTAAACTGTGAAAAGTATGAATCCTATTCTCCGCATAGATCTGACACAATAGCAGGATAGGCTGAGTCGTATAGCATTGGTTGGCAACCAGTATACTGCACAAAGCAACGGTATCCTATTTAGCAAATTCTTCTGACGAGTTAATCATGGAATCTAAAAGAGATATGTATATCTCAGTCATGAAACCTAAAAAAAGAAGGAATAAGACCTGATACGTTTTAGAAATTATCTGTTACAACTGGCATTTATATGACAATCACTTAAGCGAAAGAGAAGGAATTGTCGAACATGATTCAAATGTTCAAATGATCTAATTCCATATGTAAAATTATTTTCCTGTGTCTAGAAATGATGTCCTCGTGTCTTTACTATGCTGAATTAGAGATGTTACTGTGGAATAATAAACACCGATGTTGTAATCATGCTATTCAGCCGTGAACCATCACCTAACACAACCAGAAAAAGGTGACTAATTATTGAAAAGAAATATTCAACGATTGAAAATAAACCTAGCATAAAGCAATAGGATATATCTGCAGTTCTTTCCACTTGTAAATATATATTTTATATTTTTTGAAAACATTAATGTCTGGTTCATGAATATTGTACAAGACTAAAAAAGCGGAATATACCATGGCTTATCACTGGCAAGGAGGTTAATTCCCTACCTGAAACCGATTTCAATACAAATTTCTTGCTGGTTTTGAAAGAGTGTTTTCCACTTGAAATTGAAATGTGAAGAATACAGTAGACATCTCTTTTCAGTAACTGGAGAGTTTGAACAGCAATTCGACTGGAATTCTAACTTGGATCTCCGACGCTATTCCTTTCACAACATGTACATCTAATGTTTACTAGACTCTGTAAACTTGGATGCAGTAAGTACAAAAGCAGGAAAACTGGGAATTTAAACAGAGCAGACCCTGAACTTTAACCTATTGTGACGAATTGGAATTACTTCAAGGGGAATCCTCGATTTGAACGTCTAGTGGAAATCAAACTGTCCCCAGACCTCAAGTTGAACTCATATATCCAATATAATGCTAAAGATACTGGGAAAATAGTTCATTAATTTTACGGCTCCAGGAAATAACCGACTCCCCACACTATGCTCTATCTTTGTAAGAGAGAGATCAGATCAACAATAGAGTATTTCTGCTATACCTGAGCTGGTGCTGCACATGCTACAAATGCCTCTCTTAATAGAGTCCAACAATGTCTACAAGATCTTGTGGGTGATTAATTATTTTCCAAGATGCAACCACTTTGAAACAAACGAAAATCGTAAGCTTCTCGCTGTTCTATCGCTAATTACATGGCATATGTTCTTTCGACCCACCGCTCCTGACTTTTACAAATGGGCCCAGTCATGGCTGATACACAATATTCTCTATATATTCCAATACTAACAAGGAAGTTCTAATAGCAAAACTTCTTACCGAGAACAGTTGCTTTGTTCACTACAAATCACTACAATCAATCTTTCCAAGCCTAGAGTTAATCGTTATCTTCCCTGCATAGCCCAATGAACTTCGCTTCTTGGCATTTTTACGCTCATGCAACACCACACAGCCAACTTCTATCTTAAGTGTCTCTTGGGCGTTGTAGTGATTGAAACTTAGTATAAAAATGTCTTTCTGGGAAGGGTCATATAAAAGTACATATATTTTGCTCACAATAAGACATTGTCACAGTAATCCGTTCATTTCTGTTCTGTGGTCGAACGGTTCAGTTTTAAATTTTGATTTGGGCCCAGATATTCGATATCGAACGGATATATATATATATATATATATATATATATATATATATATATATATATATATATATATATATATGAATTGACAAACTGGATGGAACTCGTCGAAAAAAAAATTTCCTCTTTGTCATATTTTTCTAAAAACTGTTGACTGATATATAAATTTATACAAAATATATACAAAATTATATATCGCTAAACATATATATATATATATATATATATATATATATATATATATATATATATATATATTATAGTAAAAAAAGAAAGAACAGTAGGATATACAATCCGGTGTTCTTGTTGATATTTTTATTTTTACAAAACAGTGCTGAATGTAAATTACATAGCATAAATTTTATAAATTTCCTTCGCTACACAGGAATTACAATGTTTTAAAAACAGAAACAGTTGTTAGAATTTGAAGTTGTAGTTTCTTTTTTTTGAAACATGGTAATTCCTTTTTAGCGAAGGAATCATATTTTTAAATCAGTTAATTTATAATATATATATATATATATATATATATATATATATATATATATATATATATATATATATATGAAGTCAGCATATTTTCATTCAAACATGTTTGGTTAAATAATTTAGACTTATTATGTCTATTTATGTTATTTTTAATCTTTTCAAATCCGCGAATTAATCTCTTGATGAATTTAGAGAATTGAATAAGAAAAATTCTAAAAGTTTCTTTCAAATGATTTTATTTGCCTAAGTACTTTCAATCTCATCTGTGACTATGTTCAGAAGTTGCTTAACTACGGATGTGTTAACACCATACACTCAAAATAGTTTTACCGCTATGCAAGAGAGGAAGCTGTGTGATTTTTTAAAAAAAGATTTGTTAATTGTAGTATTTTCATTTAGTATTATTTATTTTGCTCTTTTTAACTTAGTATTATTTATTTTGCTCTTTTTAATTTAGTATTATTTATTTTGCTCTTTGCTGCACCAAATATTTAAGAACATTGTTAGTGCACTCGTTGTTGAAATTATTTATTTTTGGCCGTAAATTTCTAATATAAAGACTTCCAGTATTTTACTTTTTGTGTTATCATTAACTTGATGAAGACCTGGTGCATTTTCAACTTCTATCACTCTAAATTTTCTAGAGCCGCCATGAAATCAATTCGTGAACTTAAAAGGATTAAAACGAAAATTTATAGACATAATACGCCTAAATTATTTCACGAAACTTCTATTGAATATATATATATATGTGTGTGTGTGTGTGTGTGTGTGTGTGTGTATGTGCGTGTGTGTGTGTGTGATTTTGGTTCACGGAGAACAATTAGATTATCACTTTTTCATTTCGCCTTTTTGTGTCTTTCGGCTGTGTGACTCTTGATTTATAGGTAATATGCGAAAGAACTCACGTAAATTTCTGATCGAGTATTTTGTCACTGTTCGTTTAGCCATATTCAGTACTGAATTGTATTGTACAGGGCAAGGAATTTAAGTTCTTGCCGTATCTTTAAAAGAAGAGGGTCGAAATGAAATAAATTTATTGCCGTATTTTACTCGTAATAAGTGAATGGCCATATTACACACGCGTCATTTCAACGAGGCTTTTACAGGAACCATCGTTTGGCGTCTGAAAGCAAAATTAATACATAAACTTTACAAAGCACTGAAGCATTTTTTTTCCAGTAAACATTAGCACAAATTAATTTATTCGCATAAATTCGAACCCTCATTATTCATATGCAAATCTTTCTTTGATTATGTGTTTAATTTCACTGTGATTTGAATAAAAAAGGAACGATTCCAGTTATTGTTTAAGAATGTTTCCCATGACATTTCAATTATTTTAATTTGATAAGAAAGCTAGTGTATCGTGGATTAGGAGAAAAGATAGCTTTAAATGAAGAAGTATGCAACATTATCTGAATGAGAAGAATTCAGATTCCAACACCAGGACGGAATGCATTGTCTTATTTCCGAATGTATATACGAGGGTGAGTCCAAAAGTAATTCAATTTGTTTTATTATATAACAAAATAAGGACACAGTTAAACATATTGTATATCAGCATATAGCTATATATAAACCTTTTTACTTTTCATTATACTCATCACCATTTTCAATGGCAGTGTTCCAGCTAGGAAAGAGGACATATACCGTAGCTTCATAAACGTCACATTTCTGCTGATGTAGTTAATTCTTTTACAGCGATTTTCACTTTTTCATTACCTCTATAATGTTTGCCTCTCAGTGTCTCTTTCATTGGACTAAAGAGATGGAAGTCTGACGGTGCTAAATCAGGTTGTGATGAAGAAGTGAAAGGACATGGCTACAGCTACGTTTTCTTTCTTTCTTTTTATGTGCCGTATCCTTGCAGGATGTAGGGGATAATAGCTCTCCGCATCCCTCTATTCCTTGCAGCTCTCAACAAGTCCCTGTCCTCTGCTTCCTCCACTGAGAACACGTCCTGTCATCCACTTTCTTAAGCCTGACAGGAATAACAGGCGTTGTTCTTTCTTGTCTCTCTTTCCCTCTATTCCACCCGTGTGTATCGATTCTCCTGTCCCTCCCACCTCATTAAGTGTCCCAGAAACTTCAGCTGCCTCTTCCTGATGCTAATTATAAGACTCCTCCTTGTTTGAATCCTCTCTAAGGCCTTATCATCGCTCACACGCTCGGTCCATGATATCCTTAGCGTCCTTCTGTAGAATCACATCTCCGTCGCCTCGAGTCACGTAACAGCTCAGTATTCTTTTCTTTGTTATCAGAGAAATTCTGCTGTCTCGCAATACTCTGCTCAACTTTTGGAATGCGTCCTTGGCCATCCCAATACGTCTACGGATCTCAGAGTCGCACTTACCGTCCTCTGTTGAAACACTTCACAGATATTTAAACTTCCGCGTCTACATAATTTTAGTGTTCCTGACCTGAAAATCGGATTTAGCGCTCATTCTTTTACCGATCATCATGCATTCTGTCTTCTAGTAGTTTCTGCTTAGTCCCTTCTTTTCTCTCGACGTACAAGGCTGGAATACATGCTCTCATTCGTAAGTAGAACACCGCCATTAAAAAAGGTGGTGACTATGTTATGTTGTGAGGTATAGCTATATCTTGATGTAAGATATGTTTGATTGTTTTCCTTATTTCTTATATAATAAAACAAATGTCATTTTTTGACTCAACCGCGTACTTTGTTCCTTGATTCATTTTCATTGTCTGAATAAAAGAAACGATTAATAAAACATATTAGCTTGATTAAAAATTAACTTCAGTTTTTGGGAACCAACTGTAATGAGGAGTGTATCACCTTAAGTAAATGTCCCTTAAATATGACATAACAGGTGATGGGTTACATACAGTGATGTTCAACGTAAAAGACAGAGGATTTACTTAAAATTCAATTAAATTCTGTCTCTTTATAAGCCCAGCGAGAAAAGGTTGATTGAAAATAACCCGGCGGTAGTCAATGGTAGGGGCGAATCTTGTTCTTCCCCAAGACCTCATACAACATGAATAACGCAGAAACAAAACTGTAAGTCAGTTCGTCTGTTCTACTCTACTCACCATATTCATATGCTCTTGCATCAAAAGTTAGTAACTTTTTCATTCGCTGCAAAACTCACTAATAGGACAAATTTTCTGTAACGAAAGCTAAATTCAAAAGTTCGCTAAAATATTTTTCACGTCACGTGGAATTTAGTTCCAAATATATTTCGAAGAGACACATGTCGCGTGGTAACAATTTCCTGCAAATAATGCTGAATATATAATGGAATAAATGTTTCGAAGAATAAAGTAAAAGCAAAACAAAAAAAAAACGGATATTATTTTCAAATCAGGCTAATAGTTATATAAATTTACCTGTCTATGGACTTTATTTGCATTTGTTATAGAAATACCTATTCTTTGTCTGTCTCTACCTGTCTATCAATCAATCAAATTTAACAACAAACTTTTCAAAAATCATCTCTTTCAATGAATGAACTTTCGTTAACAATGCTATTAATGTTGAAATATTGAGGATTTCATCCTTGCATTTCAGTTAGTTAATAAAATATTATTCAGCAGTATTGCCATATAGCACGTGCTGTATATTTTACTGCACACTGGACAATGTCAGCGCAATGCAATATAAGTTCTCTGCATGACAGTACATACTGGACATTTTCTCACAGATGGAGATAAGACCTGATGCAACAGATATGGCCCTGTGGTAGGAGGCTGAGAAAAACGTGTACTGAGAAACGAAGAAGGATGAAAACAAAAGGAAAGATATTTATACTTAGAATCAGAAAGAGGGAAGAGAAAGACAAACTTTACAAAGAGCTGCCAAGGTTAGGAAGTTACGATCGCCCAAGTTCTGAAGGGACAGGGCACATAGAAGTAGATGATACTGTACTACTTATATTATAGTAACACCATCATTGGTTGCTAAAATCACTTCCTGGAATCATTATTCTAATGTTTCTTCATAGCATTACTTGCTTTGGGAATATTAGACTGAGACATTTTTCATAGCCCTGTCGTAGTTGGTTGATGTACTTCGAAGACATTAATAATACTCAAGATGAATCAATGTGAATTATTCCGTTTAATACACTGAAGTTTCCATATTTATAATGAGAGATGATAAAGCTACAGTATCTTTCAAATAGAACCAAATTTTAAAGCTTTATAAACATCCAGGGTCATTCTTGTTCCCAGTATCTACCTCCTATGGCCATCGCTAGAAATGTATTGTTTTTATAAATTATAAATAAAATATTCATTGACAAGACCTGGAATTCTTATATATATATCCAAATCGTCCATGGCGCCTATACTTTATGAATTTACGCGCTTTACTAGATTGTCGCACTTCTCTCTTGTGGAACTCTATTCCGGTTTCTTGTTGCCAAGTCAACTTTGATCTTCAAATATTTAAATGCAATATCAATCTTTATATTGTCTTATTAATTCTTGTTCTTTTAGTGTTCTCTAGTCCTAATAGTATTTTCTCATATTCACTAACACTCAGTAAACTCTAGCGTCTTAGTGACTTTATTGCCTTGCTTGTAGTGAAATGATTTTTTTTTAAAGTCTGGATCGAAAAATTCGTATTTTTTTACGCTAGAGGAAGTCTTGTAAACTTGAAACGAAATCTGGTTTATTTCAAAGGAAATTCTTATCGTGTGAACAATGATCTTCAGATTTTGATCTCGTTTATTACGAGCGAATAATTCAGCAGTCAGGAGCTCTTTGTCGCTAACACGTCTACGCGACAAGAGGCCGAATTTTCCAACAAAAATAAGCTATGTAAGATGTTTTATCACACAACTTCGCTCTAATCTTTGCATTTCTTTTTTGCACGGTACCTGCGATGACAAGTCAACAAAAGCTACACGCGGATTACTCTTTTAATCTGCACTTTCCTGATTAGTTGGTGCAGATAATGTTTATTATTTAATTCTACCATTTGCTTTTATGACATTAGGTTCGTCCCGTGATCCTCGTCGCAGTTTCAGGGTGTCATCCGCTGTGGAAGTGCATTAGCTGATTGAAAGCACTCAGCAGAAAAGGTGAACCATTGCCGCCGGGGTCATTTTTTCTGCTTTTCAGGGAGAAGTCTTTCTTTTACTGGTCTTTGTACTGTAGGAGCTACTGATTTAATAAAGCCCATTCATAGAGCGACACCCGGGATTATTGTCGTTTTCGATTTCCTGCGACGACTCTCTTACGGCGTTGAATCACGACACGAATTATCAGGATTTTATTTCCTCTTTTAAAATCGAATGTTTATTGCGACTCCGTGCGGCTTTAAGCTGAAACTAAATGAAACATTCTATTTAACAGTTGATTTTCCTCGCTTGTGTCAAAATCTTTTTGTTCAGAGTTGTTACCCTTCCACAAATCAGACTATACATATAAGTGATTCCATCCACTTACTATCGTACTATCACTCAAGCAGAAGAATATAAAAATATAGAAGTAGAGAAAGAAATAGCATTTGCGTATATATTTTTAGGTATAGGGCACCGTGCGTGCGTCATGAGATCATGCAAGATCACCTTCGAGGTTTTTGAGTTAGGCATTGGTAGCTACAGTATTGTAAGTAGGATGAAGAAAGATTCAAAACGAACAATGCATTGTACCCAGTACATAAGTTCCGTGTAACATTCACAAAGCACAGTACTCAATAAATGCGGCATATTTCAGATAACATTCAGTGGTAGGCAAAGATTTAGTCTACAATGAATAAATTGTTACTCCCAAGAGTTATATCAATTTAGAAGAAATCATGTTGGAAAATATGTTTTAACAAGTTAACAAATAAAATGATCTAATATGTCTTAAATATAAGCATTTGAAATCATTTTCCTTTAACCTAGTATCAAAAACGTCAGTTAACCAATTTTTTTGAATGCACATGTTTGGCCCCAACTGGTGTCTTAGAGGTTTATCTATTCCTTATCTTTAATTTCAGTAGTTACCATTGTCATTTTTATAGAAACTAGAACATCAAATATATATGTGTGTACAAAACTTCAAAAAATAATATTGATTAGAAATAATAAAAAAAATACTTTTCAAAATAGTCTTTATTTTTCTAATCGTGAAATGTAAAATTACGACAGAAAGTGTCTTCTGACGGAGAATAATAAAAACTTTAAAGGCTAAGTGTTGTAAAATATTCCTCTACAAATGCAATGTATGTAAGCAATTCAATGTAAATACAAGGAATAACATGTAGTGAGTTTAATTTTAACAGATCCCCAAATGGAGTCATGGCAGGTAATGGGTTAAATAACACGGCTGTCCTTGTCACTGGGGGAGACATACTCTTCGGAAAACGGTTTGAGAGAAGCAACAATGCATTTACTAAATACAGTAAATGTCTTCTTCTTAAATATTTGTTTTCTTTAATAAGACCTTATGTTATAAATTAATCAGATTTGATGTATTGCCATTATTCAATGAAATTTTGAAACGTGCAACATCCTTGTCACGTCAATCCCTGTATTTCGAACTATGGACTCTTGACAGTCACATAAATCCTGGTAGGCAGTGTTATTATTATGCCAAGAATTATCCAGAGATTATCGTCAATATTGTAGATCATTAGCTAATTTCCTTGGCTATCCGCTTTATACAGATAATTATTTTTTTCTTTAATTCTAAGATGCACTATTGTTAACACTGGTATAATTAATCAGAAAAGCACGTTCCTTTATATTTTTTGATAAATATATTTCAACCAATCATCTCTTCAGCCTTCCTAGCGGTGTCTGAAGTTCAGAAGTAGAACGTGGTATTATTGATAATATTCGATTATTTCTAATTTTTTGAAAAAAACTTTTCTGCTGATAAACATTCCACCATTTCTACCTAGTCCGATATTTTGCTGTGTAGGTTTGTTATGTGGTGGTGTTCAAAGTAGATGTGCCGGTACATAGAGGTTATTGTTGCGAAGTAAATAGTACACCTCCACGTGACCATATGTAGTCAGATACGACACCGTGTATGTGGAGTCTACGTGGAATTTCTACCCGTGCGAAAGAGCTCGGTTTCTCCCCACGTAAAAAAGGCCTTGTACCACATCCTGCCTTGTGGGGAGTTTGGTAAATACCAACCATTTCGAGTCAGGCAATTTGCTGCCATGGTCGCGTCGGATTTGTCGAACTTTCTGCCTTCTGGCAGAGAGGAACCCAGACGAGTTTCTACCTACGGGGAGAGACTCGGCTGAGAAAAACTGACGAAGTTGGAGTCAGGCAGATCGTTGTCTGGCTAACGACTGACACGACTTCAATGTTCGTGCAGACGGTGACTCACGGGGCTCTCTCTTCAGATCGAAACTCGGCTGAGAAAAACACTGTAACCGCGCACACTTGTGCGGGGAAAGAGTAAATTTTGACCAGTGGTCCGGGTGGAAAGAGACTTTGTGGCGTCTCTAGTCCGTAGTGGGGCAATCGGTAAGTACCAGCCGTTTTGTTTCAGTTTGCTGCCAGGCTGGCGACGGACTCGTCAAACTCTCTACCTTCGGGTAGAGAGGAACCTAGACGAGGCTATGTCTCGTCTGGGGAGGTAGAAAAACCCAACCTCGCGTATGCGGGGTCTAAGGGGAATTTTTATCCTAGCCTACTGGCTCAGAATCACCTCATATAAAAACTGGCCTTGTGCCACATCATGCCTTGTGTGAAGGATTGTGTAAATACCAGCTGTTTGAAATCAGGCAGTTCGCTGCCAGGCTCGGGACAGAGTGGTCGAACTCTTTGCCTTCGGCTTTGAAATTTGAAATTCGACAACAACAAAAACAGCAACAATTACTACAACTAAAGAAACAACAACAGGAGATGTTAGATATAATTTTGAAGAAAACAAAATAAATTCAAAGTCTCTTACGCCTAACACTGTCCAAATCAAAGAATGTGAAAAGTTTAGAATAAAGGACATTATTCTAAGATATGTTCAAACGGGGTTAATTTTCATTCAAGGTTTAACAGTTAAAATAGATGCTGAAATTCGAGAGAAAACTTTGACGAAAATTGAACAAAACAGTAATATTAAATTGCAAGAAATAATGGATGACACACAATTCTATGTCTGAAACATGATGCTGAAGAAATTCAGAAAAGAATTTGCATTGGCACAAGAAAAGGATACATACACGAAAAGAAAATAAAGACTTGTTTCAGATGTGTTAAATTACATCTTGGAAAAGACTGCCCAGTTAAAAATGCATAATGTTACAAGTGTACTAAAAAGGACATATAAAGTCACACAGTAGAAGCAAACCAAGAAAAAATTCTCCGAAGATGAAATTCATACATAGTATTGCGACGGAATAATTGGTCACAGAAAACAAAGGCAAATATGGGAATTTGAAATTAAATAATGCGGGTGTAAAGATGCTACTGGACACTGGTAGGGATGTTTCTATAATCAGTAAAAACACGTGGAAGGGAATTGGAAAGTCTTTATTAAAAAGGACTTCCTAAGTTAAGATTTCAGTTTCTGATGAGATTTTTTTTTTAGAAATGACTTGCAATATCTCGTTGCTTGTAAAAACTAAAGCTTATGTATTATATATGCTACCAATTGTTTCCTTGCCGATTCGATGGAATTATTTAAAACTTTTATTGTAAAAACTTAAGTGTACAAGTCCCAATTTTCAAAAAGTCATAGCAAATATCTTAAGGGAAAATTAAAAAAAATAATCCAGATGTTCTGTCAAATAAACTGGGTCAGTATTCAAAATTCAATGCGGATGTTCAAATAAAACAAGTTTCAACTACTGTATTTAAGACGAAACGGAGCGTACCACTCGCATCAGTGGAACAAATCAACGAAGAGTTGGACAGACTCGAAAGAATTCGTGTAATAGTGAGAAGTAACCCGTCAAAATGAGCTAAAGCAGCGGTGTATGTAAAGAAAAGAAAAAATAATAAAATTCTTGTTTGCGCGGATTTATCGACAGGATTAAACAGTTGATTAGAAAACGCATAAATACCTATTACCACGTCTAGAGGAAATCTTTTCAAAGTTAAACGGCGGAAGAATATTATCAAAGCTGAATCTCTCTGAAGCGTATTTACAAATTTAGATTAAAAATGAATGTCAAAAATTAACGACCATAACTACGCACTATAAGTTATAAGTTATAAATTAACGACCATAACTACGCACTATAATTTATAAATTAACGACCATAAATACGCACTATAAGTTATATAAGTTTAACCGACTTCCTTTTGGTAGAAGGAGGAACCAGCTATTTTCAACAAGCAATGAGTGCCATGCTCGAGGATTTAGATTTCGCAATATCATATCTGGAAGACATTTTAATCAAAAGTGTATGATGATGTTATAGGCGCGCCAGAAGTGGAAATATGTAGTGCATATTTTGAGTATATGTAGGATAGATAACAGTTGACGCAGGATGTGAAGATATTAAGAACGTAGTGATCGGATAAACATGATCTCAGGATACTTTTCACAAAGTTACAGTACTTGGAAAGAAGCTTTCAGAGTGTAACTTCATCTTCCCTAATTAAATACGAAGAGAATGAGGATGAGACAACCCTTTTTTTATTGTTTTTAAACAACAAATTTTTCATGATTTTTCTCAAACGATCATATCTGCTCGGGGCGTAACTATTGTTTATTGTTTATTACGTATCTATATTGTTGTTTAAAAAGAGTAATTCGAATTTGCTAACCAGGCGTTACCTCTGTAGCTAAATGGTATAGAGTGTTCCGTGTAGGATACAGTTTCGATTCTTGTCGGTGGGCACATATTTACTACGATACTTCTTGGACATTCATGCCGGTAAATGTTGTTAATAGTGTTTATTATAAATTTACTTAAATATCTGTATCTATACAAATAACGGAAAAAAGAATATATATATATATATATATATATATATATATATATATATATATATATATATATCCGATGCGGTGGGAACGAAAGTAATCTATAAATTATACAAATTCTAACGTTCGCAGCATTCATTCAAAAGAGAGCTCAATACATGTAGTAGAGCGATAATTATTTATTTATTATAATTTTATCATATAGACAAAACCATTTTACTCACAACAAAGATGCAACTTGGTTTCAGTGCATTTTAACTGCACATCTACGGGTGAGGGTCGGAAATGGTTATGAACGATCCTGTTTTTAGGCAAGCCCGGATGTAAAACGTCACTTCCTTATATATATATATATATATATATATATATATATATATATATATATATATATATATATATATATATATATGTATATTGTGTGTATTTAGTCAGCATTTTTTCATTCATACATGTTTCATTAAATAATATAGACAAGTGTAGTCTATTTAGATTATGTAAATTCTTTTCATATCGTCTGCTAAGCTTAATAGCATTATCATTAAAGTAAATTAAATTAGATTGGATTAAAAAATATGTATCAATATTGGGATCTTCTTTCTTCGTTTAATGATAATATTATTAAGCTTATCAGACGATATTTAAAGAATTTATATAAAATAAATAGACAACGCTTGTCTATATTATTTAATAAAACATGTATATATATATATATATATATATAATTGTGCATTTGGGAAGCAATCCGTCTTTTATACGTGTGTCATTAAAGAGGACTGGCAAGGAACTGCGTTTCATCTTTTAATCAATTTTCTTTTGTGTTTGTATAAGTATTTTCTTTTTTGAGCATAACATGTGTAAAAGAATGTTCAAATACTCTGTATATCCGAAGGCTTTCGCTTATTCTATTAACCATTATCCAGATTCTTATAACTGGATGTGTTGCTTTGTATACATGTGTATATATATAGGGACGGTATATATCAGTTTACGTTCTTAACATATTTCTTTTAAGGCTATGACTTGTATTTATATGAAGATATCTTTTATTCTTTCATTTATTTTATTTTTAGTATATTTATATTTATCTGTTCGCTAATGGCTCGGAATATGCTACCTGCACAATATATCATTTTATTTTACCTTTTGTAAGTGTAACTCTGACGACTGAAAGTGTATAATGTTTTAGTTTTTGCCAAAAAATATTATTTACTTTTCTCTGCCAATCTTTACACACATCTGACTTTATCTATCGGAAAGGCACCAATATATAATATTGTTAAAAATCAAAAAAATACAAACTACTTTCAAGGAGGATACCTGCCTCTTGGCATGAGGTAGATATATTGCCGGCCATTTGCAGCAGGTTGTGGCCTTCACATTCATGCAGAAAACTCAATACTAACATCCAGGAAAAATAAATATATGCACAAAATGAAATAATAAATAAGAAAACGTGAAATGCATTTCCTTTTTCCCCGTTTGAATGGATATTTCGGGGCATTAGAGCAGAAATCATGGCTTCGTTAGACCGCATGTTGCCTTTTTGTTTTATGTTTTATTCATAGATTAGATTTTGTAAAATAGTTGGTCAGAATTATTACGTGTTTGGAGAAGGAGAGTGTATTCGCGAATAAAGCCCGATGGATGACAAATCTTTTAGCCCCTGTCAGAGAATAATATATAATATATAAATCAATAACTTTACATATGAATAAATACGTACGTTCAGATACACACAAATACGCGCTTACACTCAAACACATTCACGCACACATCCATATATATATATATATATATATATATATATATATATATATATATATATATATATATATATATATATATATATATATATACGTTGGGTAACTAAGTATTAAAACAACAGGGCCCTTGAAAACGCTATAGAAATACAATATGAATCACAATCATTATCTGAAATAACATGCACGTTCTTCTGCCAAATATTCAAGTCTAAAACTTAGAAATGCGTGAGTTTATTAGTAGGGATACATTAGTGATAAGTTTACCTCAAAAGATAATGTTAACGCACTGTTTCGGCATAATGCATTCATTTGGTGGTGAGACTGAAGTGATCTCTCCAAGGTGTAGGCCTTTGCGATGGTATACGCGGGTCGTGCGCATCGTTAATCACATGGTCACAGTCTCGGCCACACCGACAAGATCCAACATTACATTTGGAGCCAGCTTGGATTCAGACTTCAGTGGGCTTCAGGATTTTCTTTCGGGATTTTCTTTTCAAAATCATTTCCATGTTTGGATATGGCTACAAACCAGGGGATGTTCTCCCGGGCTGATGAGGTCTAACTACCTGAAAACGTAGGTCACTTCCCCATTCTCCATCTTGGAGCTGAACTTTTGTCAGAATCTATTTGAGTCTATTTCCTTCCTTCCTTCCTTTCTTCCTTCCTTCAAAGTGCAACAGTATTACCTGCTTCAGAAAATTGTCGACAGAACAGACAAAATGGTGCACAATTAATTTCAATTTTAATCATAATTTACGCTTAATCTTAATGTAGATTTAATCTTTATTTTTTTAATTAATTTTATTATTTTTTCTTTTTAATTGGAAAAGAATACTAATAGGATTGATTATTTAAGAAAACTGAATTATTAATTTTTTTAATTTATGTCATTTTCATTGGGAAGTAATAAAGGATTTTTTGATTGGAAGCATATCAAATATCGAGACATTTTTTCGCCTATACTTTTTGTCTAATTTACAAATTGTGCTATCCGAGATGTATACCAACCGTGTATAATTATTAGTATGATAATTTTAAATCTAGGTCACCCTATCGAGCACTTTTTAAGTTAACCGTCATGGAACAAATAAATATTGGGTACTCATTTAAAAACATCCCTTTATCTAACAGGCATTTATACCAGTTAACAATGCTTATAAAGACAGAATCCTACATCTCCAGTATGAGATGGAAAGCTTATTTTTTCTTAATAATAACCGAAATATCCCTCAAGAAGCCTCCGAAACTTATGACTTTAAAACCAATACCCGCCCACTGCATATTAAGGAGTTAGATAATTTCGAATCCTAATTAATCGGGTTAGTTAAAGTGATAAAATATAAAAACACTAATAAAAATACACAAAAACGAAGGGAATTGAAAAATATTAAAAACAGTAAAGAAATATTCGTGAAGGCGTATAAATATATATATATATATATATATATATATATATATATATATATATATATATATATATATATATATATATATATATATATATAAGATAAGTCCGGATAAATACAGTAGTCTGCTGAAGAAGGAAGTAATTAAGCATTATAAGAAGGTCCCTGCAAACCTAGAAGTGGGATTCAATAAGGAAACTAGTATATTAGGTAGAAAAATTTAACTTAGATAATAAAATAGAAAGAATTAACATTAAAGATTGTTTCATAACATTAAAAGGTCATAAATTTAACATATATAGTAACCCCGAATGTCGGCTAATCAACCAAAGTAAAACAAAAATGGCGAAGATTAACGAAATCGTATAACAAGAAATATGTGTAAAACTAAGAGTAGCATTAAACATTAACCAATGGCGCAGTACTGAGGAATTCATAAAATGGTTTAACAATTTTAATAAGAACCACAAATTTTCATTTGTAAAATATGACATAAAATAATTCTACCCGACCCTTAATGAAAAACGGCCAAGAAATAATTAAAGCTAGCTAAGGATTATATTTCCATATCTGATAACAGAATTGACGTAATTATTCACTTCCGCAAGTCGTTAGTATACCATAACGATACGTTATGGTTTAAGAAAGCAGATAGCGGCAACTTTGACAATATTATGGGGGTATATAATGGAGCTGAATTTTGCGAATTAGTAGGATGCTATTAAATAATTTGAATGAGTGTATTGACCCAAGTAACCATGGCCTATATAGGGACGATGGTTTAAATATAGTAGATAAATGTACCACCAGAAAAGGTGACATAGTCTGTAAAGAATTGCACTGGATGTACAATAAATTCATATTTAAATTAGAGATACAAACAAACCTAAAAGTAACCGATTATTTAGACATTACACTTGACTTACGGAATGGCACAATATCTCCATTTAGGACAACAATTAATTACCCTGATATATCGATGTAGGATCAAACCACGCAAAGCGTTTTTAAAACAAATACCCAATGGAATTATTTTTAGATTATCTACTAATTTATCCAGTATTGCTGCCATATATGGTCTGGAGCCCCTGCTGTTTGCCTCAGGGTTCTTGATAAGATCCAGAGACGGATATGCAATGTAATCGGCCCTGATCTGTCATCTCGTCTGCAGTCGCTCTCTCACAGACGCGACGTTGCCTCGCTCTGTCTTTTTTACAAATACTTTCACGGTAATTGCTCCGATGAGCTGCTTTCGCTGGTTCCTAGGCCTCATGAATTTAAACGTCCTACGAGGCTGGCATCCCGTTCCCACCCCTTCACCGTTGAAACTGTTAGATGTAGACGTCTCTTCTACTCCAATAGCTTCATGTTTCGCACATCTCGCCTGTGGAACTCCCTTCCTCATTCCTGTTTCCCTGACAAATACAATCTCCAACTATTTAAGTGTTACGTCAATCGACATCTCCAGTTGCCTTGATCTATCCACTTCCCTTCTCCACATCCTTTCACCTTTCATTCCTATCTGCTCTCGCTCCAAATCTTCTGTAACCCCCTTGCCGTGATCGATCCACTATCTTTCTCCACATCCTCTCCTTTACCACTCCTATCTTCTCTTCCTCCAAAACTTATGTAACCCATTGCGTGCTAGTGGCTTCCAGTCTCGCTTGGGGTGAAAAGCTTAAAAAAATGTCCCACTAGTTTTTTATCAAAATAAACAAGATTATGAAAGGGCCTTGGAAAAAAGTGGACATAAAACTAAATTGAAGTGTATATCCAAGGTAAAAAGGAAAATTAGGGCTAGAAAGATATTATGGCTCAGTCTTCCATATAACTTAGCCGTCACAACTAAAATGGGTAAAATATTTTTTAAATTATTAAAAAAGAATTTTACCCCGTTCACCGTAATGAACGAAAATATATTAAATTAAGCTATAGTCGTATGCCGAATAATGCTAACTTAATAAGTATAACTGAAAAAAAGTTACAAATAAACCACACCCCAACCCCACAAAATGTAAATGCAGAAATTAGGATCCCTGCCCAATTAAGGGCATATTCCAACAGGAATATCTCGTTTACAAGGTTGAAATGCATAGAAACAAACCTACCAAAGGTAATAAGAACAATAAAATTTACATAGGATTCACCCAAGGAAATTTTTAAAAGTGCTACTATAACCATATAAGTAGCACTGAAAATGAAAATTATAAACAAAGCATTAGCCTGTCTGCATATATATGGAATATTAAACAGGAAAATGGAATAGACCCCATTTTAAAAACGTCAAAAGTATAAAACAGTTAGCAAATATTGTTTATTACGTATGAAGATACAGTTAGCAACAGTTATCTTCGATAAACCATAAAATTTACCAAACTAAATATCTGAAAACTTAAATAGCTGCAGGCATAAGAGATCCTGTTTATTGGAATAGAGGTTCGTGTTTTTTTTTTGTCATTGGTTCTTTCTTCTGTTATCACGTGGTTTTATGATATTTTAGACTTATACTGATTTTAGTTTTTAGTGTTGGTTTTATCAACAAATATGTTCCTTGCCATTTCCTCTTTAGCCAATTTACCCTGAAGATCCATTTACGTGAAAAGAAGGTATTTCCTGGCTCTTTCTGTATATGTGTGTGTTTGAACAAAAATGTATAATACAGAATTCATATTGTTTAAAAAATTACGGAGCGCATTCTTTTTCTTTAAAAATTGAAGCTTTCTTTCGAAAATCAAAATTTCAGTGGTATCCACTGCTTAATATTTGTACAAAAACAAACGTGTTCTTAATAAACTAAATCTCACCGTGTGTTTCTGCATAAGTTTTACTTTTTAAAGAAAAGTCATTTGCATGTATATATATATATATATATATATATATATATATATATATATATATATATGTGTGTATGTGTGTGTGTGTGTGTGTGTGTGTGTGTGTGTGTGCTAAGTGATTCATTAATTTACTGCCTAATAAACTAATGTGTATAAATGTTGGCTTTTTAAAAATATTTTATAAGTGAACAATATTTACATATTTGTCTGTATTAGGCATTAAATTTCATCATTTAGCATTCTGAACAGTTAGCCTTTACGGATATATTTGAGCGTTCTTAAATTAGCTTTATAAAACAGCTAATCAAAGCTGAAGTGGTTAAGCATCTTACTTCTCATGACGTCCTTTCGGACAAACAATATGGCTTCCAATTCGCCAGATATACCGGTTATGTTTTAACTGTTTTAACTGAATTTGTATTTCAAGCTCTAGATAAGAACGGCGAAACTCGTGCTGTAATTCTCGATATCTCAAATACGTTCGACAGGATTGTGTATGCTGCCATTTTATGCAAACTTCATGGCTGTGGCTTCTCAAGACGAATATTTGGTTTAATGCAATCGTTCATATCAAATCGTGAAATGAAGATCTTGTGGAATGGGATCGCTTCCAGATCAAGACTACATCCCAGTTCATTCGTTGTTTCTGATATTCATCAATGATCTCACCGATGTCATCAGTTCCTAACTAGGTACTTATGCCGGTGACACTATCATATACTCTCAGTAGAAAATGTGTCAGATCAGACAAAGTAAACCTGCCAGTTGCTCTTGAAAAAGACTCCATTTAATGGTTAACTGGGCCAACAAATGGCTAGTAAACTGTAACGCCTCCAAAACTAAACTGCTTTCATTTAACCACCACAAAGAAACTTTTTCAGACTGCTATCATCATGAAGGACGACAGAATCCCCGAGATCAACACACGACGCATTCTTGGGCTTATGTTTTCCACTGACTTGAAGTGGAGCAACTATACAGAATCAATAGCTGCATCTACTGCAAGGACATATGCGTCACTGTTTCGTGCCAGAAAATGTTTCTCATCAGAATCCATCTGGAATATTTGCAAATCCACCATTCGTCCATGCATTGAATACTGTTGTCATATCTAGTCTGTTGCTCCTGCTGTACTTCTAGATAAAATCCAATGAAGGATCTGTAATGTAATCGATCCTGACCAGGTTTCTCGCCGTCAGTCACATTCTCACCCACGTAACGTGACTACCCTCCATCTTTTATCACAAATATTTTCATAGTAACTGCTCTGAGTAGTTTTTTTCCTAGTGCTTCGAATATATGAATTTAAGCGTGCTACTTGATTGACATTTAGGTCCCACCGTTATATGTTGAAATAGTTAAATGCAACCGCCACTTCTACTCCAACAGTTTCTTTTCTCGCTCTTCCCGCGTGTAGAACTCACTTTCGTTTAGTTGCTTCTCTGATAACTAAAATCTTCAAAAATTTAAATGTAACCTTAGTCGCCATATTCTGTCTTCTTGAACCCCGTCCATCTTTTTTCCTTTCCTCCGTCTTCTCTTGCACTTTTGCTTCTTCTAACCCCCTACGCACTAGTCGCTTTACCGTCTTTCCTGGGATGAAATGACTAAAGAAATTCATGTCGCAATATAAAATCCTTACATTTGCCTTCATAAAGTCCACCAGAGGACGAAATGCATTATCAAAGAAAGGCTTTCCAATTTTGCTTATTCATATTGTCATTTTACAGATGTATTTTACTTGCATCTTATTTTTCCACACACACGTACGCACACATACACACACTTACCAAAACATAAAATCGAAGCACAGAAATATATATATATATGTATGCGTGTGTGTGTGTGTGTGTGTGTGTGTGTGTGCGTGTGTGTGGCTTTCTCAAGTAATCCTTCTCGAAAATAGCGGTATAACTATAAGTATCTGACAGTGTTTTTCTTGTGTGCAATCAAGTACTCCTTGACAACAGTTTAGCCGAAAGTGCTTTTAAAAAATA
Organism: Acanthosepion esculentum; assembly: GCA_964036315.1. NCBI lineage: Eukaryota > Metazoa > Mollusca > Cephalopoda > Sepiida > Sepiidae > Acanthosepion > Acanthosepion esculentum. The sequence goes on from OZ038482.1 coordinate 93,700,679, forward strand.
AAGAAAAAAATATTAATTTTTACTGAGACTGATAGGCATTTCCATAACGTTTTCTCCTTCTTTTCTTTTTGTTTTGTTTTTTAACATTTTCTACATTTTTAATGATTTCCTAATATTAACTGATTCGCCAAGCAGTAAAGAGTTGAGAAAACTACGAAGGAAATTCTAGGATAGCTATAAAAATACAAAACGGGGGGGGGGGTATGCACGTTTGCAGCACCCCAATCTATAAAATGTCTATTTGTGAAGCTTTAAGAATATATATTGCATGAAGGAAACGTCGTCTCTTCCTCACTAGAATCTTCAACTGCTTCATAAGACAAAAAAGCGATATTCATAATATCGTAGAATATACATTAATTATTCAGTAAATTTAGTTATTTTACATGAATGAACACAGGAATAATTCCTAGAAATATTTGTCTTCATTTTAAAAGAATGACGCCACGCATCAGTGAATACAGTGAAGGATGTGGGCGTATTTCCTTCCATGTTCATCGAAGCGATTATTAAAATATAATGGAATCTACACAAAATAATAACAATGTACCTTCTTGAAATTAATAGTATGTAATAAATTTTCATTATATACATTTTTCTATTCGAAAACGATTTCACTGTATTCGTTTATGTGAAGTTGCATAAACGTTTTAAGATTGCATATTTTCGTCTCCAATGTATCCTTGATCCAGAATGACAGATGCATAACTTATAAATAATAATAAGTTATACTAATTAGTTATGGTAATTAAATATATTAACTATTATGGGAATTGATTCTTCAAGGCCAATGTTTCATCTGCAGAGAATGATGCGAAACAGACGTTTATATACTGGTTGTTATTAAATAATTTACAAAGTTTAATTTATGCGAACACTCTTGCACAAATCTTGCATATATACATATAATAGCGCGTATTCGAGGATATTAGGGCGGCCCGCCAATCCCTATTGCAGACGCTCGCTCAGGAACATTTGTGTTTGTTCAACACCCACAGAGTTAAACGGGTTTATAGTGCAACTATGCTGAGCAGACCTTAGTTACAGTTTCTGGGAGAGAGCGTCTTATCTAGCGTGATCAACTATCTGAACAAGGCCACAATGACTTGAGAATTCGTGCTAGCACAGCTATCGATGGCCCCAATGTTTCGGGATACCCAGTTTCACTCACACAGCTTGGGTTAACAGTTTTCAGGCACTTATCAACACCCTCCAAATCGATAACATCAGGAAGTCTACTTCCAGACAAATAAAGCGTTGTGAGATTCTACCCCGGATCTCATAGTCAGAAAGCGAACATACTAACCACTCGCTCATTTACATATAGATACATACATATATACATACAGACACGAGCTCAATGTGTGTTGCCTGTTGTCTCGACTATATACATATGCTTGTCAATGGTGCATTATGTGTAGCAATGTTTATTGTATTATACTAACGATTATTAGGTAGTCTGTAACAGTTATAATTATATTTATTCCAAAGCCTATTGAGTAGAAATAATAGTGGTTCAAAATATAATTATCTCTGTAGTTTATTAGCTTTAGACTCGTTAATTATTATTGATTACTATTAATTATTATTGATAGTTGCTGATTATTATTATTACACATGCTTAGGTTTATGCGTTAATTAGTTTAATATTTACTTAATTTCTTTATTTGAGCAATGTGATTTTTTTGTTTATTTCTCTTTTTATTATTATTTTCCTTTCTGAATATCTGGTTTGTTTAGTTTAAACTCTTGGCTTGTTTAAAATATGTTACATGTGTACATATATTTGCATTTTATATCGTGATATTTTACAAGGTATTCATTTTTAGTTTTAGATTTTAAGTAAAGTAGTAAAACTCTATTTCCATAACTGCGTCATGAAATGATTTCTGATCGTTTATTTAATAATTTCTAATATATACATGCGGGGGCGGGTTTAGTCGAGAGCTTTAAACATTCGTGTTCAGAACCCATTTCGATGCTCACAAGTCGATTTATGAAGAGCGAACTTTTGTATGTTAGCGGCCTGGGGGGTCAGTTACACCATGCTACACAGTTGGAAAGTTACTGAAAACAAAATTAGGGTTTTACCAAAGCGTTGTGATGGGAATTGGGGAGGTGAAACTTCGGAAGCTCTCTATGGCTGTTCTGGGACCAAGTAATGTTTAAAGAAATAAAACAAGTGTTACAGATATATCATATATTAAACAGTAAATACAACAGAGGAGTATTACACGAATAGTGAGTGTGTGTCGGTTGACCAGCGTTCAATGTATTCAACTGTTATATTTACCAGCATCCCTACGAGGTAGGATGTGGCACAAGGTCGAGTTTAATGTGGGACAATCCGAGCCCGTAGGCTCCACCAAAGATTCACCATATACCTCGTATAAAAGGGGTTCGGGTAGTTGTTTCCCGAAACGAGACTCTGCCCATAGACATAGCCTCGTCTAGGGATCCTCTTTACCCGGAAGCAGAGAGTTTGATCAGCACAGTGCGAACAGATCTATTCGACTGTTAATATTTAACAGCACCCCCATCTACGAGGGATGTATGTGGCACAAGTCCGAGTTTACCGTGGGTTTTCCGAACCCGTAAGCTCGACCAAAAATATTCCCGTATAACTCGCATAAACGGGTCCGGGAATGTGTACACTTCGGCAAAGTCTCGTCTGGTTTCCTCTCTGCTGAAGGCAGAGAGTTCGACAGTAACGAACAATCTATTCGACTGTTATATTTAACAGCCCCACCACTCACTAGGGCTGTATGTGGCACAAGGCCGAGTTTACCGTGTGTTCTCCGGGCCCGTAGACTCGAACAAAAATATAAATTAGAACCAGCATAAACGTGTTCAGGGCTTGTGTATCTCCCCCGACGAAAGTTTTCCCTTCGGCAAAGCATCGTCCGGGTTCCTCCCTTCTCAAGGCAGAAAGTTCGACAGCACAGCACGACCAATCTGGTCGACTGTTGATATTTAACAGCCCCCTCACGCGGGATGTATGTTGTATATATCTACATATATATATATATATATATATATATATATATATAGACACACATACTAACATATGTGGGAAAATATGATATGTAATTTTTATATAAGTGGAAAATATTGAAGGACTTCATTGGACTAAAGTAATGTTTTTTTGGATGTAATTATATATGTGTAGGAGAGGGAGATATTAAAATGCGTTGTACTTTATTGAAATATTTTGCTTATTCTCTGGAAAACACTTTCTGTATATCTACTGCTCGACTTGATAACATTGTGATAAGGAAAAACAGGATTCTTACTGTAGTGTCTTGAAAAAGAATGATTTTTCTTGCTCTACATCAGGTCTTATGAACTGTATTCCTTATAATTCAAATTATTAGTTTTCTTCTGTAAAAACGATACAGCAACTCAGTAGAGAGCAATAATAATAATAATAATAATAACAACAATCAAAGCCAACCGCCCAGACATTGTTATTAAAGACCTCAATCCTTATTGATATGGCAGTCCATGTAGACTGCAATGCATCTTTGAAGATATTCGAAAAATTGTCAAAATACAAGGACCTTGGAATAGAAATCTCAAAAATGTGGCACATGGGAACATCAACAATCTCTGTTGTAGTTGGAGCCCTTGGACTGGTTGGAAAAGATTCCAGTAGGCTGATTGAAGGGATCCCTGGAAGTCCATGCCTCAAAGAGATACAAAAAAGTTTTCTGACAAGTACAGCCCACACTTTAAGAAGGGCTTTATCTATGTAATTATTTTTTTGCAGTGGAAAGTGTCATGATACCATTTTTAACCTTAGCCCCCCTGGACGGGACCCGGAAAGAAATGTGTAAACGCCAGATATCAAAGGAAATAAAAATAAAAATAAAAAAGCAAAATTAATTTTACAAAAATGATTGTAAGACACCTCTACGAAAAACACAAAGAAATATATATGTGTTCGCTAATACACAATCTTTTGCAAGTATAGATTGCATGTTTGCACAATTTAATGCAATTGTGCATCTATATATTCATGAGGACATAGACATATAGATGCACTATTATTTATATACCACATTCATTTTCCTTCATTTTTTGAATAAAGGAATTTTCTTTTAGGCAGACAAGATATCAAAAGAGTAATGAGTGCATAGTTTTGTTGTAAAAGAAACAAACAAATAAAATAACATGGAAGAAAAGCTAGCCTGATACTTAACACAGAGCAAAATAAAATAAAATCAATGTGTTCAGGACATTTTGATTGCAACCTGAATCTGTTTGAACTATGAAAGTTGGCCTAATTATACACTGGGAGTTTATCGATATTTTTGTTTGACAAAATAATAATAATAATAATAATAATAAAATATATAAAAATAAAAAATAAATAGTCAATAGTTGAATATTTCCATATATTTCCAGGAAACATTCTGAGCAACTTCGTGATGAATTTACAAATATACAAAATTCAATCTAACAATCAACTCAAAATTAAAACTGCTAACACACGGGAACACACACACGGACGCACGCATACAAACATGCACACGCACACAAGCCCAACAAACAAACACACACATGCGTGCACACAGACACACACACACATATGCGCGCACAGACACACACACATATATATATTCAGTTGTATGGATATGAATTTGTGACCCTGGGTTTCACGCTTTTGCGATCATCAGACAAACTCTTAGCCTGATGATCGCAAAAGCTTGAAAGCCAGGGTGACAAACTCATATCCATACAACTGAATACGTTAGATCTATCACTGATATTGAGCGCTTTCCACGAGGCACGGCGCATATAATAAACATATATATATATATATATATATATATATGAGTGTGATTCAGTATCGTTTCTGATAACAAAATTTTATAAAGAAACAGGCTGTGGCCTGAAACACAATTTTATATCTCTCACATAAATTAATTTTGGGGATTTCTTATCCGTGCTTATTTCTTGTTCTTCTTCGTATAAACGTTATCTTTTTCAGAGGCAGCACGTGCTTGAGTTAATACTCGTGTTTTTTAAATTTTTTATTTTATTAAAAATTGAAATGAAAAAAAAAAACAGGCTTGAGAAATCATACGAAATAAAAATTGTGCCACGGACAAGAATCGAAAATCACGTCTCAAATGTTGTACCGTTAAAATCAGTTTCAGAGTTGCTTCTCAAATTAACAAAAGAACAAATGAGCATATAAGATGAATCCGGCCCGTTTGAATCTTGAGTCATAAACATTGCTTTTCCAGAAACACAGAAGAATTTCCATATTATATGTAAGACATTTCCTATTTTTTCTCTTTACACTCTGCTGATTGTGTACATACATGTGATATATTTTTCTCTGGTTAGGGCAAGTATATGTATGGATATATATTTTTGTGTACGTCTTAGCAGTATAAAAGTCTCTCCCAGAACAAAACATGCTTGTCATTTCATTTACCTTCATCAATTCCGTTCATTGCGTGAAAAACGGTGTTATTATATCATGGAGATAATAATGTCCATAATAGGGAAAATTTAAATGGGAGAATGAAATCTTTCATCCATATTTCACTCTCGTTATATTGCTATTCACGACGCGATATTATTTAATCGACATAAGATATTATTATCATGTATTAACTACCCCGATAAGAATACGCAAGCAAATATGAAATGTTGATTTCTCGCTCAGCATAATGCCGGAAATAGGATAAAACTCACGTAAAGTTTTCCTCATAAAACTCATTGCTGATAATTTAATCAATGGAAAGCGATAAATAACATGTGAGAATTTTTCGTTAACCCTTTCTTGCATAAATCTGCATAAACGGATGTTCACCACATGTCAGTTAATATGTATTTAACAGGTAATTTTTCCATCACGATAAATGTCGAAGCAAAAAGGACGATATTATTGTCACCAATGGTTTTAGCAACACACACAAAAAAGACTCACATTTGTCTAACAAAATTACTATTTCTTGGCAATTTTACACTTTAAATTCATCTTAGTCTATCTAGCTAGTAACTTTTACCCGTGATTATTTTTTACACGTTATCGTGCAGTAGTTGAATATAAAAACATCTTCCTCCACCCCTTATATAGTTTCACTTCTATTTTAACATTTATATGATTACAGCAAAGTTAAATACAATTTTTCCTCGTTGAGTAACTGTTTTTATGTGATGCATTTTTTGCTAATTTGAATATCATATCATTTTGTCACATTTTTAATATTTCCACGTGAGAATATATTTCTCCACGTGTTTAGGGCACCTCGAGGTCGTGTAATGGTTAGCAAGCTTGTTTCGCTAGAACAATTACGACTGAGTAGTGAGTTCGATCTTCACTGGATGCCCCAATAACTTTCGGTCTTGTGCCACATCTGAGCTACGCTTGGAAAATCACTATATTTTACCACGTGTGCACTTTCTAATATAAAATAGGGCAAGTGCATCGGACACACACATTTGTATGCTTCTCTTCGGTGTGGTAGTGACAAATTTCATCTGTACGCATTTTTGTAGTTACTTGCGCACTGGATATTAAATGTATTTACACCGTTGTATATATATATCAGGACGGAAAACAGTTTTTGTATATTTTTATTGTATGTGGTTTTGCACTAATTCAGACATTTAAATATGGCGGCTTTCTACCCCACCTTCAAGATGCGTTTGATTTTGGCGCGCTTCAGAGAAGACCATGCCTCTTACCCAAGTAGTACATCTACTCTTTCCACAGCGATGTGTAACACGCGGTAGTAAGCCCCGCCTTTTTAATCCAATTGGGTCATTACTTATTTACATAACAACCGCAGCCTTAAATTTGGTGATATTTAATTGAAATATTTTTTCACGTGTATGCACCTGGAGTTTGATATTTATTGTTTACTGATACTATATTTCAGAGATATTTCCTACATTGCAAGATATTTAGTTAAACCACCATGTGTGTGGAGAATTCTACTTTGACACGATTTCACAAAATTAAATTAGTATTGTCCCATTTTAATTGTATTATTGTTTTACGTACGCAGTTGTGTTTGGCGTCTCGTCAACTCCTGTAGTAAATCGACAGCCATTGAAAAAAATATCTTTAAAGGATAACAAAATCCTGCAGTCACCAAGATCCGCGGCATCGATGCTTTTCTTCTAAAAGCACACGCTTGGACTACCAGTAATTTGTGGAAAAACATGAGACCCAATATCTTCCGAAGCTTTCTCGGGACTGATTTACATCTTGAAAATTAAAAATATACGTACAGAATCGACAGGTTCCCTAGTAAAAGTAGGAGTATTTTAACTTTATTTAATTAAGTATTTCACTGATTTTAGGAATTATCTACAAAAAAACGATTAAACCTTGCATTTTAAGCAAGAAAATACGTTAGGTTATGTGCTTTCAATATTATATTCTTTAATGGAATAGAAATAAAAATATATCTCAAGAAAAGCAAATCAGTGTTCACGTACCAAACACAAACTTCAAACTTTATAAAACTTTACAATAAACCAATGAAAACATTGACAGCCAAGCGCAAGATATTGACACCGACATTCGTTTTTGCGGTCTTTCCATCAAAGCTACAGACATTGTTTTCCGTTGTCTGTGAACGTGGTGTCTAGAACAGATGTAAAGTAATTGTTCTGGCAACTAAAAACAAAGAGTTTATGGGGGGAAATTATTGAAAATATAACACAGACGCGAATTTTGTTTGAAAATAATTTTTGCATAAGTTGGCGTTCGTAGTCAGATTTCATAATTGACCTCTGGTCGTCACCGCGTTAAACCACTTATTGAAATTGGGGTACAAACTATCAGTACCCAACAATGATACAAATGCAGGAAAATATCGATTAGGCCTGAGATAGTTATTTTTTTAAAATGGAACACTTGTAAATGGGAAAAAGAGTGCCACCGCATATTAAAATAAATAGAAAAACTACATCTTTCCTGTTCTTATGGATGGATCTAACGGCATGAATGTGTCTGTGCGTGTGTGTGTGTGTGTGTGTGTGTGTGTGTGTGTGTGTGTTTGAAAGAGAGAGGGAGAGGGAGGGAGAGGGAGAGGGGGGAGAGACATAAGTGCATGAAAGTGAAACTAAAATGTCGATGTCTTCCCGAAACACATTATCCGTTTAATTACTGGTCACAAACAAACCGAGAGAAAAAACAACAACATTGCAAAATAAGACAGCTTCCAACTTTGTTGATATAATTAAATGAAAATCAATATAACGTGTGAACATAAGAGCGGTCAAGCGGGATTATATCTCAAGCGATATATCCGTCACCGAAATCAAATAGGTCCACTGGAATGCAGATGAAGATACGGCGTATTCAAGTGGTCAAATTTCGATGCCTGGTCCTATAAGAATCATGTCCCGCTGGATGGAATATTTTTTTGGGAAAAATCCCGTGAGCTCGCAATGTGCCACAGGCGGAAAGAGCTTAATGTGATGCCAGCCAGTAACAGGTTTGGTAATTAACAGTCAAAACATTTAATTAAGGATGTTCAATATTTGCATCTTGTCCGAGATTTGTCACGTTTTCTCGTTCCTAATTGAAATTCTATCTGTGCATCTGCTTTTAAAAAATATATTTCAAGAAAAAAAAAAAGAAGATTTAGTTTCCAAACAAACAAATAATAATAAAAATAATCGGATGAGAGTTTTAATTGAATTTAAATATTTTTTAAACAATTTGTTAAAGATGGCCTTTCTTGTTTTTAAAGGTTATTTTCTCGTCATTTTTCTCTCCTGTTGGCAACACATGGTGCGATAATCTGTCGTGACTTTGAGATAAATTATTAGTAGAAGTATTAATTCTTATTAGTATTATTATTTCTGGGACGATTATTTTTTTATTAGGTAGTTCTTTATTGAATCAAAGATATCACAGGTATCATTCATTAATGAAATCCTTTAATTTTTTACTCGCTCTAATAATTAAATAAATACTGTATCCAAGGAAAGTAAAAAACAGACTTATACATTTGGTTATTAGAACTAATTTTCAAATCTTGTAATGTAAATATTTCGTACTTGTTATGGTATAGTATAGTATTGATATGAAAGACCACGACAAGTGAATTGTTAGTGATTTATAATTACGGTAAACATTGGTGACAGAATGGAGCGACAATATATATATATATATATATATATATATATTAAAATTATAAGAAAGAACAGTAAGATTTACAATGCGGTGTTCTTAGTAATTAATTATATATTTTTAAAAACACTGCTCGATTATGGATTTTAAATCTAATTATATAATAATTAAATTTAAAGATTTAATTTCTCTTTTGAAACATGGTAATTCCTGTGTAGCGATGAAACAATATTTTTAAAATAGAAAATAATTATAATATATATATATATATATATATATATATATATATATATATATATATATGACAGAAATGCAAACTTAGATTATGTGCGTAGAGACACACATGCACACGCACGCACACGTATACACACACACACGACCACGCATATACACATACACACACACACACACACACACATACATACATACATATATATTTAGGCAGCATATTTTCATTCAAGCATTTTTAGATAAATAATGTAGACCTATTATGTCTATATATTTTAGTTTTAATCCCTTCATGTTCACAAATTAATTTATTGCTGGCTGCAGAAAACTGATTAAAAACAAAAATCAAAAATTTTCTTTGAAAGAAAATGTAGTTTTTTCTTGAACCTGCTGAAGCCATTGAAAGATCAAACAACCATGTTTTTTGTTTGTTGCGAAACTTCTCAACTTCACTATAATTAGTTTTTTGAAAAATATTTATTAACCAATATATTTCTGACTTTAGTAAGCTAATTTTTAGCTTCTTCGCGAGTTTCTATTTTCTTTTTCGGGGGTTTAAGTTAGTAGCCAGTTTTCAGTTTTATGTAAACCTATGAGAGAATTAATTGTTCTCTGTTGTGGACAAGCTGAATTACTCAACCTTTTCACAAATTTTATTCAAGTCTTTTCTTTCAAAGCCTAACGATTGTAAAGTAAATTAAGTAGAGTTGAAACATACAAAGGGAGTTTTGTCAACAAAACGTTAATAATAGTTATAATACAGCTTTCTTGTCTGCTAACTGCTACTGCGAGAAAATTACACGCATTCACAAAACAACGTAAATAATGATGCCCTCCTTATGTAAACACAATCGTTTTCCTCTATCATAATAACCTAATTCATTCTCTCTTTTGGAAAGGACAAAGAACAAATAAAAAATTGTGGGACTTTATTTCGCGATGATCTTTATATGTCGTCTCTTGAAAGAAAATAATTCTGTCTATATTTCTGAGATAAGGTATTATATACACTATTTACATTATTCGGACTATTGTCCTCATCTTTGTCGCCTTATTTATCACAACGTTTCGGCTGTTGTATGCGTCGTCCTTCTTCAGTTGTTTGGAATGTCGAAATGAACGCTTTATTTAGCTCGCTGTGGTGGACTGTTCTAGTTCCATGTCCCATGTCTAATGGATGTTCAGTTCGACATTCCAACCCCCTGAAGAAGGCCAGAGCGTACAACGGCTGAAACTTTGTGATAAACATGGCGACAAAGATGAGGACAATAGTCCGAATAATGTAAATAGTGAAGAAATAAATACTCAATAATGACATTTATTTAAGTTTGTAGGGCTCTATTTGAAGATTGTTTATTTCTTCGTATTTCGGACGCTAATTCCTCTTTCTCTGTCTGTCTGTCTCTTTATATGTGTGTGTGTGTGTGTGTGTCTTTGTTTCTGTGTCCGTTAGTGTAAATGACTTGATAATGTCGAAATACATTGAAAACCGGTGTGATTTCTTCTAAAAGCTTACCGAATTTTTCGTGAAAATGATAAAAACCTCTACATAGTCATGTACTCAGTAGCATGAATGACATTGTCAATCTCCCCGGAATCGATCCCCCAAGTCTATAAATCTACCATTCGCCCTTGCATAGAGTATTGCTGCCATTTATGGTCTGGGGCCCATGCGTGTTGCCTCAGGGTTCTTGATAAGATTCAGAGACGGATATGCAATGTGATTGGCCCTGATCTGTCATCTCGTCTGCAGTAGCTCTCTCACAGACGCGATGTTGCATCGCTCTGCCTTTTCTACAAGTACTTCCACGGTAATTGCTCCGAGGAGTTGCTTTCGCTTGTCCCTAGGCCTCATGAATTTAAACGTCCTACGAGGCTGGCATCTCGTTCCCACCCCTTCACCGTTGAAACTGTTAGATGTAGACGTCTCTTCTACTCCAATAGCTTCATGTCTCGCACATCTCGCCTATGGAACTCCCTTCCCTATTACTGTTTCCCTGACAAATACAATCTCCAACGGTTTAAGTGTAGCGTCAATCGTCACCTCCAGTTGCCTTGATCTATCCACTTCCCTTCTCCACTTCCTTTCGTCTTTCATTCCTATCTGCTCTCGCTCTAAATCTTCTGTAACCCCCTTGCCTTGATCGACCCTCCGTCCTTCTCTTTCTCCACATCCCTTCCTTTACCACTCCTATCTGCTCTTCCTCCAACCCTTCTGTAACCCCATGCGTGATAGTGGCCACCAGCCTTGCTTTGGGTGATACGCTTAAAAAAAAAAAATAAAAAAAATGAGTTATGGGCTGATGTTTACAGCACACACGTGTATGTGAATGTGTGTGTATGTGTGTATGAGAGAGAGAGAGAAAGAGAGAGAAAGAGAGAGAAAGAGAGAGAAAGAGAATGAAATTTTTTATAAATGGTTGACAGAAAGGGGGTTAGGAGAGATATCGAAAAGAAAAAAAATTACTAAGAGCTAGAAAAGTTAGGCAACTATGGAGAGACATGATCGTCCACGTCCCGAGAAGCACGGTAAATAAAAGAAAAGAAAAAAAAAAAAGAAATAGAAGAAAATGAAGAAGAAGAAAAATGTGAAGTATGAAAAAGTAAAATGGCCTTACGTATTTTCAATGTACAATGGCAGTTATTATATTTTTTATATAATTCTTAAACTCACTTAAATAGTTTCAAGCACATTTGTCATAATGCGAAGATACAGAGGATAAAATGTCGATAAAGGGGATGCGTAAAATATTAAAAAAAAACTTCATGTCAGAGCTTGTTAATTACTGCAGATAATGCAGACACGTGACATTTGAATTTTACGAAAAAATTGCGTTCGAAATTAGTGTTCATGAATTCATATCATTTTTACTATTACGAATATTTTAAAGATATCGGCCCGACCAAAAAGCCCTTCCCTACTAAATCTTTTTATCTTTAGTTATTCGAACAGGGGTTGAAAAAAGCATCGGGCCGATACCATTTCAGCTCCATATTGCATAGCTATTGCAATATATTCAACAGCGTCAGTTCACCCTAAAGGGGGAAAAAAAGCAATGCATCAATATTAAACAAGTTCCACTGACATGAAAGCACTTAGTTAGGTCAATTGAAATTATGTCTACTTGTGGCTATGCTATATTGGTTACTATTACTTATAAAAAGCGAGCAGCAAGCCGAGTCGATAATCAGGGTAACGGGCTGTTCATGCAGTCGGCATTTGTACAGTCATATGTTTCAAGGGCCTGGCAGCACTGTGAAGCGGCAACGTCAGCAGCGTCGTGTGCGTCAGATTTCTCACAGATTTACTGGAAGGGTGTGTGAGTATAAAAGTAATAGTGTTTGGGTCTTTAGTTCGAAGGTTCGAATGTCATGACTAACAACGGTCTCAGAAGCATGAATATATTTTATCAAATAATGTGCTTTAAAATGTGTTTATTACAGTGGCAAATAAAAGACATAAGATATCTATTTAAAAAGAATCGATATCATTAATTTCTATTACGAATCTGCTAGAAGTTTCTTTCTTCATTAATTGAAATTTATAGGGAACTTCATGAGGAAAGAGGGCTTGTAGAATTTTATACACACACGACATTTTGAAGGAAGTGAGACAGAGGAAACAGCTAATAAGCTTGAGTAAATGTTTGGGAGAATAGGGATTTGGAATGAAAGCCATGACAGAAAATTGTGGAGAGCCACAATCGTAAGGTGTCGTATACACATTGACATCAAAAGATAAGTTACATTGGTTGATTTTCCAACATTCCAACCTTGCTTTTACATTCTGAACATTATAATAATGTTCTAGTAGGCAGCGAATACTTTATTCCATATTAATAGCCAATCCCATTAGCCTGGCTAAATAATCTCCCACTGAGAGGCGCCAACGTAGAATGAGTCCTGGTAACAATAACAATAATAATAATAATAATAATAATAATAATAAGAAGAAGAAGAAGAAGAAGAAGAAGAAGAAGAAGAAGAAGAAGAAAAAGAAGAAGAAAAAGAAGAAGAATAGAAACCATAATAATAATAATAATTTTACAGTTGTGACATAATTCTAATTTTTCATACGATCCATTTACTCTGAGTATGCATTATAACGGTAGGTGAATTTTATCTATGCATATACATATGGATATAATGAAAGTCTAAACTAATATAGACAATCATACGGCATTGTACAATTAGGAAAAACACTAGTAATGTAAGATATATAGCCAAGCAATTGTATAAACAATTATGATTGAATGACTTGTAGTTTCTGGAAGTTTCTATTTGAAACTTATAGGCAGCCTGTAAAAGAAACAAGCAGACTCAAAATAATATATACCTAAATCTGCCGGTTGTGGCCTGCTATGGACATATTAATTTCAATATATTAAGATATTTTCCCTTTTCTTCCTCGGTAATCATGACAACAAGTTTTTTCCCGACTCAAGTAGTTTTCATAAAATTTTACAATCAAAAAGGATGGAAGTTTCTTGGTCTCAAATTAAACTTACCCTAAGCGCTCTTTTATGCTGCTGGGTGGTGTTGCAAGGGCACCCATTGTTACAGAAAATAGATTAACATAGTCCGTAAACACTTAAAATTCCGAGCCAGATCCTGGTACGTTTGAATATTTTCTTTCTTTGGAGTTCATTTTTTATCATATGGAAGAAACGAATTTGATACCTGTTACTTTCCTCTATAAAATTAAGGGGGTTTTGTGCTTCAATGAGCTGGTCGTATGGACCAATAAGTATAACATCTTGTGACTTGAGATTTTTTACCATTACCTCTCGCAATTTATCGTTCATATATACGGCATACAACCTAATAGATTCTCTTATATTCAAGTAATATCAGTACGTATACTCTTGTTGGGGTTAACTGCCTCATCAATTTGTCCACACATCTTTCATTTGCTTTCTTCTGGTGGTTTGTGTGCCTTGAGTTTTTGTTCGTTTTTCCTGGTGTATTCTCCTGTGCTACAAATATAATTGACTCTGATTCTCAGAAGCTTCTTTTAAAAAAAGAGAGAAAGATAGCTATTATTATTATTATTATTATTATTGTTGTTCTTCTCTTTCTTCTTGTCGTGGTGTTGTTTTTGTTGTCTATACATGTAATGTTCATCTATTTTTTAGGTGTCCTGCATTCTTACTAATGCAATTAAAAATTTACTTAGCTCTATATTTCTTGTGCAAAATGTCAAATGTACCATATTGTTTACAAGCTCAGAAAACAATTCAGAATCAAATAAATTGGTTCTACGTAATCAAACAGAAAATAAAATCGTTTTTTTTTTAATATATTCACTTAGTAGAAAGAAAAAAAAGGTTTTGATAAGGCAGATACTGGTGATGCAAAAAATTGATATATTAATTTACCCTAACAGGAAGAGAATCATATCATTGCTATTCGCCGAACAGAATTGGAATGCAACGTGAATGGCGTCTAATGCGGAAAATATTCTTTCTCGTGTTTGATTTGTTTTAGTGGAAATTCTTTCAGAAGAATTTTTGTCATCCGGATAACAGAAATTACAAAGAGGAATTCGCTCCTTTCCATGAGGCAGCGATACGGTTATTCTTTCTTTTTTTGTTGTTAATAAATTGACCAATGATATTCTTTGCATCACAAAGCTCAATCTCATGTTTCAAATATGACGCCAAAAGACGGCATAGAAATATTTTGCACGGGCAAACTATTACTCGGCAGTTTCAATCAGTAAGTTATTTCTTTGCAAAACTGCTTTTTTAGTCAGCACTAACCGAAATCCACTATGTCCCCAAATTATTCAAAACATTCCAGAAATCCAAAATGATGTAATTATTTTCATCATGAAAACAAGTAGAGTTGGCGTATGGCCGTCAGAAAAATGCTTCAGTAATCGAATAATGAATATCAATGTCATGAATTCATAATTTTAATATTATGTCAAAATAATCCTGTAAAATATATTCATCAAAATAACAAGGATAGTCATAGATTTAAAACCATTTACGATGGAAAATGTATGAGCGAAATAACGAGATCCTTGAAAATGACCGACGTTTGGATGATTCCCAACTCAACATTTGATTTCATTTTCATTAAATGTTTTGCCAATAGTTAATAAAATAAAAGGCGGAAGATCCACCCAAAGTAGAGGATTAGTAAATGCAAATGAGTACAAAGAGGAATCAAGATGTGCTTCTTCCCAAGAACTGCTACTTCGGGGAACATATGCCCGAGTGGATGTTTTCCCGATCACACCCATCTTAACCATTTCAATTTGAGCTTAAAGCGTTATTTTGCCTCATTAATTTTACTTGTTACCTCATACAACAAGCTCATTCTGAGTGAATCCTGTGCCTCGAAATTTGATGAACATTAGTAACTGTTATGGTCCAAGTTCCTTGTACCACGGTGATGGTCCAAGGTAGAACCAATGCAGAATAACTAGAACACAGGTATGGAATAACACAGATATATTACAAACAGAAATATGTACAAAGAAGTAGAAGTATTAGTAATGAATATCAGATTTGGTTAGAGCGAACTATGTTGTCTCGACAAGTCTCACTATTCCAATTACAGTAATCGTCTGACTTTGTCTCTGACTGACTCTGACTGTGAACGCTGCTCCCCCTTGAGGCGCAGTATTTATGATGTCCGGAATAGTCCATTATTATTATGGGTAAACTCCCATAACACCCCACTTCCGCACCTTTTGCGTAGCAGGGGATTTTAATATATTTTTTTCTTTGGATCTATTTCCAAAGGTTCTATGAACTTTCTTTTTCTGGACGATTTTCTTGGTTCTGGCATTGTTTGCGGTTTTTTATATCAAATGTATCGAAAATCGTGTCCATCAACTCTTCTTGAGGTGGACCGTTAGCATCCTGTAACAGTCTCTTCCTTATTTGGTTTACGTGTCTTCTATGTGAGAATTTTTGTCCCTGTACTATGTAAACCATATTGCCAATTCTTTTCTCAATTGTCCCTTGCTCCCAGTAAGATGTATTATTTTTATATGCTTTAAAAAACTTTTTCTCCTGGGAGGAATTTTCTTTTTGGTGCGTAGGGCTGTGTTACTTGTTTCGTTTTACTTGGTAGGAATTTATCAAATGCTGATCTGATTTTTTTTAGCGAACATCACTTCTGAGGGTGATAATGTCGATGGTGTAGTATTATTTGACGTTATTCGATATACCTGAAGAAATTGATGTAATGCTTTTTCCGTAAGCACATCATAGGCTTTTTGTAACGCTCTTTTGAGTGTATCAACAAATCTCTCCGCTTGCTCATTTGATCTTGGATGATATGGCAGGGATATGCCAGGCATTTTATATGTTTTACTTGATAAATTTCGCAAAACCCTTGGAAGTCCGCTGACGTGAATTGCGTTTCATTATCTGTGACTAGGCAATCCACTACTCCAAACCGAGCGAATAGTTCGTGGAGGCAATTCATGGTCGTTTCTGCAGTAGGATGTTTGCAACGAAACACCTCCAGCCATATATATATATATATATATATATATATATATATATATATATATATATATATATATATATATATATATATCATCTGGTGCAAGAAATATGAATGTTCATTTAAAAGATGACTCAAAATTCCTCGTCTCTGTTCATCATACCATTTCCCCATTTTTCATCTAGTGTCAGAAAAAAAAAATAATTTTCTTCTATCATAATATGCATATGATAATGGCCTTGGGCTAGTTTTCTGCAAAATCCGTAGTGTTAAAATGCGGATGATTTGCAAATACTCATCGCATGATTGTTCATGTCGACACGGAAAATATATCTCTATTATAATTCTACCTCTTCCTCCTTTCATTAGTTAATTATCTCTTTAGTTAGTTCGCATGACAGTCACCGTTAAGCCTGGTTAATACCTCATAAATAATGGAGTATCCCGTTTTGATCGCGTGGAAAAAGGGAGAAGACATTACTTGGTTTCAGTGAGAAAACACAAGAAAGAGAGAGGTTAAGAGAAAAGTGTTTAATGTCTTCTGACAATACCTCATAAATAATGTGTCATTCCGTTTAACCACGTGAAACACGGCACTGACATATCAGAAACACTACTGGGTTTCAGCGAAAGAAAGAAAATCTTTAACTCTTGTTTCCTTGAAATGGAAAAGTCGTCTATTTCAAATCTTTTCATTTGTATATCCTTGCTTATAAATAAATGTAGTAATGAAACATTTTTTGCAAGGCAGTTTTACGGTTAGTTTATTTTATTAATGCAGAGACCTTCATTAAGTTTCTCAGAATTGGCAAGGAGTCAGGAAGATTTTAGTTGCTTTTTACGCATATTTACTTTCCGCCAACACTTGAATAAAAGACTCTCTTTGAAAATGAGAGACTTCATGTTCTACAAGAAAAGGAGTAATTTAAAATGATTTTGAGCTTTTCTAATTTTTTAGCCTTCTGTGATCTTTCTTAAAATATAATGTAAATTTTATACAGAGTGCGGCAGAAATATGTCCTATATATACCTGCCACATAATGTTATGATATTAGCTAGATGAGAACACCATTGCCACTATTGTCTTACCATTATATATTCGGTATTTCTGCCAGGTATATGCGGGAGGTATTTCTACCGTAACCTGTATACTTATTAAACATCCAGTCCGAATAAAAATAAATATTAGGTTGACTTTTTTTAATATGCAAAATGATGTATTCAATCAGCCTAAATGAATTTCATGACTTATACTGAATTGTTCCGGAAGAATAGAAAAGAATATTAGTTGAATTAAGATGAGTTGTTAAAAATCAAGTGAAATAAACGTGAATAGTATGGCAGGAAATAAATTATAATATTAGTTCCGTATCAATCTTCTTTGAGGCGAAGAATGACCTTGTAAAATCTCTCTTGGACTTCACTTTCTACCACCCGTCAGCAAGTTCAGTAGCGATGGTCCCACGGACGATGTAAGCAGGCTTGGCTAGCTGGTGACCCTGGTGAGTCTGTGTCCACATGTTGGTGGCGGGGTCGTGATAATCGTGTCCTGCGATGAAAATAATAACCCCATGTATCATCCTGTTTGAAGAGTCAAGAGGCTACACAGAGGCCCAAAACAACGCTTCAAGGATCAGTTAAAGACATCCATGACCCAGGCCAACATTGACACAGAGAGCTGGTAAACCGTTGCTGCAAATCGGTCTTCCTGACTTAAGAGCATTCGATACTCTTCTGTGACACCTGCTCACGACACTGCAGGTTTAGGCTGGTCCTTCACGGCCACCTCCGTCACCGCCACCAGAGGACAGAAAAGAAAATAAGGAGAGAGGATAACGATGCTCGGATGCGAGCGAGTGTTGACTATTACTCGTAGTTCTGATTGGAATGTTCACAGGTATTTTAAAAATCTGAGGCTCTATTTTGTGGCTATTTTAAAAATCTCAGCTGTTTTTTTGCGTCTTCTCTTTCTGTAAGACATCGAGTCACCATGGTCTCATAATTTAATCCATAATTGGATCCCTGTAAAATAACGCTAAAATATCTGGCAAAATAAATTTGATCTTTGAAAGTAGCAGACAAGAAGAACGGGAGGAGACAACTGATATGGATCCCTGTCTTTAAAACTCTAAGGAAAGTCGAAAAAAGTGACTGGGGTCTCATGTGAGGTGCTTTAAAGGGCCTTAGCATCCGTTGGTCAACATAGGCTATTTCTTTCTTCAACATATAATGACTGGATCATTTTTGGACATACCCCGTACCTAAGAATGACGATTTTATGTACCTTCGAACAAATATACACGCTTCAATAAAACAGGAGGAAATAAAAGATTTCATAGAATAGATCAGTCAATTCAAAAGTTGTGGAAAAACTGCGTCGTAAACATCTGATAAAGAGTGCAATAAAAACATTTAGTATCACTCTCGAGTTTCGTACTGGGTGAGTTTGTTTGAATGAATGGAAGAACGAAGACAAACTGGGACGGTAAAGAGTCAAAAGTTATTTAAAGCAACAAAAGACAGAAAATTATGAAAAGCCACGATGATCTTCGTCCTGAAGGGACACGGCGCATAAAAGAATACTTATTAATCGTGAGATATTTTGGGCAGATTATAAAGTGGCTGAGAGACGAATTAAAAGAGATGGTAATCCCAACCAGGAATTTAATGGCGATGTCCAAAACTCTAAACTTGAGATACGATATTTACCAATTCTATATTAAATAGGCAACATGCAATCATATATGTGATAAACGAGGAAGATATCGGGGAAAGGCAAAAAGAATGAATAAATATTTAAATATAAATTATCTAAATAATAAAATAAAACTAAAGAAATGTAACATAAACGTTATGATATAGATATATACACAGTGTCTGCAAATAACTAGCACAACTTTTAATATATGACCAATTCACTTATGATAAAAAACTAAATGTAACATAGCATGGGTTCAAATTTTACATGTGTCATGTCTATTCAGCACGTTGTTGATCATGGCTCTCCACAAGTTCCTGTTCTTTGTAACTCTTAATAAATTGTGTCCTTTTGTTATATATTCTACACCATGTTATGCTATCCATTTTCTCCTGCTTGCTAAGTGGATTATACGCTGCTTTCCTCTATCATTCTTGCCTTCAATCTGTCCTGTGTGTATCACATGTTCCATGCCTATTTTCCTCATTATGTGTTTCAACGTAGAGAACGTTACTGAGTAGAATAATCAACGGGAGTTAGTAATGAACGATAATACTTAGGACAAGAACAACACGTATGAGAGTCGCCATAGGCGTGAAGAGAAGTAGTCAACTGTTACAAGTGAATTTCACAATGAATCTACAAGTGCAGACCAACATACAGTATTTACTACTGTATTTATGCGAATGGAGCTTACACATTAACGTCCGAAGGTAAGATACGTTACGTTTCCAGTAATTTACAATTGTCACTTTCTGAAGTTAAGTAGAGCTGTTCTTTAAACTTCCATTTTCTCGAAAATATCATCGTTTCTATTATGTCTGCTCATTGATATTCATGCAGAACCACGTTGCTTTAAGTGACTTTTTCATCTGTGATTGGATTGTCAAGCATTCACTGTCATATAAGAGTACTGATATTACGTAACAATTTACTACTCTTTTAATTGTTTCTAATGAAATTTTCATGTTTCTTAATACTGTGCTTAGCGTCTGGAAGGCACATAAAAGAGGACTGATATTACGTAACGGTTCAGTACCGTTTTCTTTGTTTCGAAGGTAATTTTCTTGTTTCGTAATAGTTTACTTAAAAAGGCGCGTTCAGATCTTTTTTTCAAACTTTCGGCCGTCTGTCAAAACATTTTCCCAGATATTTAAATTCAATTTGCCATTTGCATGATGGGCTGTTCAATTTGCTATCAGCTATGGATAATTGCCCTTTATATTTAACAGTATTCCAGTAAATTATCATATTACATGGAGTATTGCTGCCATATATGATCTGGAACCCCTTCTCGCCTGTGGAACTAACCCCTTTTCCTATTTCCCTGATAGCTATAATCTCCAACTATTCAAATGTAATGTCAATCGATGTCTCCGGATGCCTTGATCTATCCCCTATCCTTCTCTTCATACTTTCCTCTATCACTTCTATTGGTTCTCGCTCCAACTCTCTGTAACGCCTTGCGTGCTAGTGGCTTCCCGCCTTGCTTGGAGTGAAACGCTTAAAAAAAAATATAGGTGAAATGGATGGAAGGGTCCAACGTCCTCGTCTATGTGCCGCATCCTTTCCGGGTTTCGGCGCCCATGTAATCCCATACCTTCCTACTCTTTGTAGATCTTACTACCTTTTCTATTTTCGCACACCTTCAGTCCGTGTCCTGGCATCAATTTACACACGTTTGTCGGTACATTAAGAGCTGTTCGACTCTGTTATTCATACTTTCATATGTCTTGTAATTCTCCAGGTCCAGTTACATAATTATGAAATTAATATTACCTTTTAATTTCAACTGTTTAATTTTCATGCAAAGTGTGATCGTTCTTATTATAATATCCTGCAAAATTAGACTTTTACGCATATGGTATTTGCAACATACTTCTGAAGAACATTACTGTTGCCTCAAACCATAAATCTTTATATATATATATATATATATATATATATATATATATAATCCAGTCGAATCCATTACATTCACTTACGTCCTAATACACTTGGAAAAGGTGTGAATCCTCTTCTTCTCCCTTCAGCTATCGGTAAATAGCACGACATACTGGGTTCTATAGCCTTGGATGACAACTGGTCTAGGAGGATGACAACTCTGAATTCAAAACCTGCGGAGTGTCATTTGGGGACCTTGTGGCACTTAGTGCACCAGGTCTCTGTATTCGACCCTTCAAAAAGTGTGGATGGTCCTGCACGAAACTTTCACCACTATAATCAAATCTCATGTGCTGTTGTCGGGCTGTCGGTTTCCCAGGAACTGATCTGCTTGACCCTCATATGTCGAAATCGACAGGAGAGTCGAGTATATATATATATACACTTCTGCCATATCTCCCACCATGTCACATTTAACGTCCTCCCTCCCTTTTTTCAAAACTACAAATTGATACCGTAAAACTTTTGAAAAATCCTGCGAATTTTAAAAGTAAATTCATAGGTGAAAATGGTCATTAACCAATTGTAAAGAAAATTTTGCACTGTTTAATCAAAATAATTATTGAGCGATCTTTCGTGAGCCAGTTTTAACATATTTCAAATTCTATGTTATGCTAATGGAACTCGCCTAGATTATACCTATCTCTCTCACTCTCTCTCTCTCTCTATATATATATATATATACATATATATATATATATATATATATATATATATATATATATATATATATATATATATATATACATATATATATACATGACAGTTTACAAAAATAGTTGATGATTAACCTATCAAAATCGTCATCAAAGAATGGAAATGTATTTCAATTATTTTATTCTAATGATTTGATAGGCGAAGTATAAATGTTTTTAGAAAATGTCATATATTTCCTGTTCCTAGGAATATATATATATGTATATATGAAAATTTTCTGAAAGTTAACTTTTAGGGAAAAATGAATACAAAAGAGACCTTAGAATAAACAACTTAAATAATGCCTTAGTAATACATAGGAATAAATTCAACCATAATTTTGATTTAAAAAAAAATTCTATACTTATAAAAAAAGAAAATAACACCCAGAAGGAAAATTCTAGAGAGTGCCGCCATAGAACAATACCCAATATATATATATATATATATATATATATATATATATATATATATATATATATATATATATATATATATATATATATATATTATCATGAACAGCAACTGGGTGTTTTGACATATTCATCAGCCTCACCATTATTTCATTGACTGCTTCAATCGTCGGGGGAAAGTAAGGGAAGAAGAAACAAACAATTTTTTCCAGGGTTACCTGTTGGTGGTGGCTCTCAGGAGTTCCGTGATTGTCATGTCATTCTTGTCTTGATGTTGTCTGAGCAGCTCTTACTTTGCCGTTCCCGCTTGCGTCCACCTTCAACTATGCCTTGCCTGATGGTCCTTCTGAAGCTGTTATGCCATGTGACATGAACAAACCATGTCATCTTCCGACACTTAATAGTGGTGGGGAGAGATTTCTGTCGGCCAACGAGACATTTGACCTTGCTCCATAAACATCCATTGATTTTCTGCTCCCAATCAAAGATGCTGGGCAGTTTTCTCTAAGCATTTTTTCTCGAACACCTGGATCCTCTTTCCTGCTTCAACCAGGAGTGTGCAAGTTTCATCCCTATAAAGGAGCACGGATATGAACAGCGATTTGTAGAACTTGAACTTGGTATGGAAGATAATGTTGCTCTTCCATATCCTTTTTCAACGCTTCTGTGTAACAACACAATTCTTTCACAAATACTTAGGTGATAAGTAGATAAATTCCTTTTCCTCTTAAGTATACTTATCTGAGTTTCTTAGGAATTTCTTCTCCAGTCCATCTTCAATTCATCTTAATTGTCAGAGTTTTCGGGATTCCTGTCGCTATCTCGCCTTTGAATTGGCAAGCATAAAATTTTGTCAATGATTTTAGATAATCATGAAAGTAGATTCCTTTACAGAAACTGAACAGCCATCCAGCTTTTTGGGTGGTCTATTTTTCCGGAACACAAGTGGACGGATAAGGGGGTAGAGCCACGGCCAGTATCCATATAATCAGAGAGAGGTAGGGAATCATCACTGAGCAAGTAAGTGACCAGCGGCAGTAAGGAAGGAACCAGCGACCAGTGAGAAACCAGCGACCAGTGAGAAACCAGCAGTCTCCTGGGTGGTCAGTGATTGTAAAGGTCCTCTTTCCGTGGCCGGGAGTTTGTGAGATAGTAATCCACTTCGATGAAGCCGAAATGAAAACATAGACGGCTAAGTGAGAAATCGTATTGTTGCTATTTCCCAACCATTGTCTTGAAAAGCATTTGTCGTTATTCTTTGTTAAATTCGATCACGGCAAAGAAGACAAACCTGTGAACATAGCGAGTCGGGTGAATATGCACACACAGCCGACCTTGGATGTCACCACATGTTGTGTAGTGAACGATGTGCGGACTATGTCGTCACTGCTATGGCGATACATCTGCAGATTTCTGCGTTGCAGCTGTCATCTTTTGACAGATTTGCTTTTGAAGTCCTTCGCTGTCCATGGTGACGTTAGAGCTGGTGCTGCTTGTCATATTAATCAATACTTTGGCACATTGTTATGTTTTAAATGATTCATATTCTCTCGGTTCTTGGTTATTCGTTAAGTGTGTGGATAGGAACCATTTTTTTAAACTACATGCAGAAAGCTACCAAGAAACAATTCTTCTCACTGCTAGTATATTGAGGATTTTTGGAAGACTAGATCCAGATCAGGTGTTGAAGAATAGAATTAGATTAAATAAAAAATCTAGTCCTCTTCGATAGCTGCCCGTCCTGGGTATGAAGATAAACTACATCCGCGTCCAGGGTAAGACGATAAACTACGTCCAACAAAAAGGCCACTGATTAGGAGGCTTTGAGAAGCGTAGAACCACTTAATTGCTGATATTCCCATGTCCGCCCTGACCCGTGGTGGTAGCACCTGTTTGGGTTCCAGCTATGGGCAAATAGTTAACCCCGAAACTGAGGTAAAAAGCAGTATAAAAGTGTAAAAATAGGTTTTAAAACCAGAAATACTTTAAAAAAAAATATTACCAGAAATAAATTTTTGAAGAAAAATAATTATTACTAGCAATACGTTTTTTTAAAAAAATATTACCAGCTATATGTTTTTGAAAAATAATATTACCAGCTATATATTTTTGAGAAAAACATATTAACAGAAATAGATTCTTGACACATTATTAACAGAAATATATTTATGACAAAAAAAAGAAAAGTTGTCGGCATTAAATGGCCTATAAATAATGTTTTCTATTTTGTTAATGAAAATTAAAAAAATATTCTGCAGAAAAATGATTTCATTAGATCGTTGAATAAATCGTTAAAGATATAATTTAAAATAAAAAAGCTTATGTATTTGTTCGTGTCTGTACATTTGATTGCCGAAGTATTTTCCTTGGAGATAGTAAACTGGGATTTTTAAACTATTATTCAACACGAAAATGTCATTAGAAACAAAGAAAAGAGTACTAAATTGTTACGTAATATCAGTACTCCTATATGACAGCGAATGCTGAACGATCTCCACACATGAACAAGTGACTTGAAACAACAGAAATTGTTCTACTCAAGATTGCTAAGTATATCATGGACCAAACATGACAGAAACGATGACGGTTTCGAGAGAATGGAGCCTTAAAGCACACATATAAAGGTGTTTCATTAAGACGAATCAAAGTCAGCAGTAAATAAATCAGTGTTATAGGTAAATATTTATTTCTTTATTTATTGGATAATGTTATTTAAGTCATGGGAATTATTTGTGAAAAATAAAATTGCGCAAATGTCCGCCAAGGGTTCGGCGGCACAACTTCCCTCGATGGTCAAAATTTTTGATGACGTCTCTGCATAGTTGCCTATCGATCTCATCAATATGTCTTATTATCTCATCCTTCAGGTTTTGAATTGCTGTTGGCTTGTTGGCATAGACCTTACTTTTAAGATAACCCCAAAGGAAGAAATCCAAAGGCGTCAAATCGCAAAAACATGGTGGCCAATTGACTTCGCTGTATCGAGAGATGATGCGACCCGGCATTTTCTCATTCAAATTCTGTTTGAACGTCCATATTCATAATAGGCTTCGATAACTTTAAGACGTGTTTTGATTGTTAATCTATCCATGGTTGAAATTGCCAAAGAGGTAAGTTGTTAAATCTGAAAGAAAAAGAAAAAAAAATCATTAGACGCTTACACTTAATTCAAATTTAAAACCGGTCAAGTTATTGTCACACCATTTATTTAACAACAGGAAAGTATAGTTGAGATTTCTAGGAAACATACTGAGGAAAATAGGCATGGAACATTTGATACTCATATGACAGATTGAGGGCAAGACGGATAGAGGAAATCAATATTATATGTATGGTGATTTTCAAGCATGGGACACCCTATGGTAGAACTCTTTTCAGTCGAAATCGGTCTAGCAAGACAAGTGTGTTAACAATTATACCACGTCTAATTGCTCTAACAGTATATATACGTTAAATTAATGGTTTTTGATTTGTAATGGGGCTATCTGTATGCCGAGTTCAAATTTCACCTACGTCTGTTGTGCTCTCTTCCCAATAATGTCAATGGAATTAACATGTGCCGATTTCTTCTCCTCCACTCCTCGCCACTAGCTAGGAGTAAAGATCTTGTTAAACCGATCTCTCTAATCTTGGCTGGTAGCAAATGACAACTGCGAATTCAAAATCTTGAAAAAGATAACGGGAAAAACACCCCATTACATATCTTTAATAATTATAGCAATTCGCAGATAAAAAAGTTGTGGAATTTGGAAAGCGATGACCAACTCCGCCCTGAAAAAAATACCATTAAATATATATTTATTGGGATCATGTTTACGACTAATGCCAAATAGAAGAGACAGAGAACCAAAGGTGACGGAGTGAAACGAAAAGAGATGGAAAGAGTTATCGGATAACTTGTCCTTAGTAAATACCATCATACTTCATGGTCCACCAACAATTCTTTTTCCTTAGTATCTGTGAATTGCCATGAGGTCTTGACAAAAGGTATTGAACTAGTTTCCTGGTGCCTTCTCCATGTTTCCTTGAATTCAAACTACTCGGTAATTATGGTGTCAACATCACTAGCCTTCTTAAGAATTACTCGACAGGGAGAGACAAAAATATGCCTGGAATGAAAGCAGTGCACGTGTAATTAATAGAAGATACTGAAAGACACCTTAGTATAAGGAGTGCACTTGCTATTAAATGATCAACAGGAAATGTTACCAGATATAAATCACGGGACTTGTCCTCAATCCCGACGAAGTAAGAAGGCAATATCTGTTTTTAATTTTGAGATGAGGTATATTACTTGAATATGGCAATGAAGATGGGGACAGCAGTCCAAACAATGTAAATAAGAAAGTAATGTACGGTAAGTGTGAGAAATGCATTGCTTATTAACCTCCCGAACTTTTATAAGCTTGTCATTTGTTCGTATTTTGAAAATTGCTGTTACAACTCGTGTTGTGCTTCTGCTATGTTTCTTAAGATTCTAGACAAAATCCAAAGAAGAATTTGCCATATTATCGGTCCTGACCTGGCATCTCAGTTTCAATGTGATTTTTAATTATATATTTCGATGGTGATTTTTTTCTGATAAACTTAACCCTTTGGTATCTCGTCTTCATGAATTTAAGTGTAGTACTAAATTGGCAGTTAGGTCTCATCATTGAACTGTTGGAATTGCAGAATTTATCCGTGAGGTTCATTTATTAGTTTCCTCATTAGCACTTATAGCAGATGGAACTCTCTTCAAGCCCTTTGCTTTTCTGTAAATTACAGTCTACAAAGATTTAAATGCAACGCCTACTGTCTTCGGTCTCCGTAAATCCTCTTTTTTCGTTGCCTTTTCCAGTCAGTAATATTTACTAAGTTGCGTCCTAATTGTTTTATCAATTTGCTTTGGGTGGGTATATTAAAAAACTACCATATTCTATTTGTTTATCATGATTATATGAAGAGGATCATTCTGTTTCGTAGACATGTAGGGAAATGGTTGCTTTTTGTGAGGTATTGTTTTTCAATTCTAGTTAATAAGCATCACATTGCATTATATTTAAATTTTTTAAGTATCTAAATTAAGTTACAAGTTATATGCTAACTTATAACAGACATTATATGCATTTTGTCATGATTATAATCAATGTGTAATGCTTCGGAGCTGCAATGGGCGACATGTGTCATGAAATGTGCACGGTGGGGCAATGGAAAGCGGCTCGGATTGAGAAATTGGAGAGCCGAGTTCGAATTCCAGTCAAATTCATTAAATTCACTTACGTGCTAATATCCTTGGGGGAGGTATGAATCCACTTCTACACCACACCCAGCTATGGTTAAGTAGCAGGACAGACCGGGTTCTATAGTCTTGGATAGCAACTGGTCTACCGTAGAAAGAAATGGCGACCGATCGTCAGTCATGTGTCGAAAGATACATGATCGCCTAAGCGTATATCACGCATAGCACATACATTTTATATATAAATCGCGCGTCTTGAAATTAATACCGTACGCGGTAAGAAGGAGAGTGAGAAACATTATTTATAAACTTTATCTTTATTCAACATTCTATCTGAAAAGAGATATTTCGCGATGAAGCTCAAATTTTACACAAAAGGTGTGATGATGATGATGATGATGATGGCAAAGGTTATTGGAATATATTCGCATCTTGCCTAATCATTTCATTGATAAAATCACAAACAATAGTCTTTTGTTTCCCATACTTTCCTTTTTTACACTATTATATTCCACACGATATGAGAAGCTATGCTTGCTTCCATTTTCCTACCTTCAAACACGATGCATCTGGATACTTAATGGATTTAACACTGACGACATTTTTGCTGATTTACATTCGAATAGCAAGCCTGAATAAAATAAATTCAATAATACTAATTAGCTTCATTCCGTTCGTACAGCTGCAATTATTAATGTGTGGCCAAAATGCAATGTTCCTTATTCATTTCCATTTCCAAAATTTCATGATAGGAGTAATTTACATTTTGGAAGACATTTGCAAAATGCCACTGTGCTATGGTAAAGTTGTACATGATTAAGCTAAAATAACATTGGTAAATAGAAAGAGTGGATTTGTCTTGCCGAAGGCAAGAAATGCTATTTTCTCCGTGAAACTCATTAAACACTTAATGGTCTAAAAGCGGTGGAGTTTCCATCAAAATGTTGTACTAAAAAAAATTAAATAAAGCAGACCGTTCTTGAAACAACGCAAAATGCACAAATCCTAAACAAAACAATTATCTACATTCATTGTCGCATAAATTATGATGATACAAAACAAGCAATTTAAATGATGTTTTATATACGGCTATATAACGTCGAAACAACTATAAGACTGGTCGGTAACTAGACGGTAATACCATGGGCTGTATATTTGGATGTGCGATGTGCGGGTGGTGTAATGGATGACGGCGGGAAATGAGAAATCGGAGATACACGATCAAATTGCTGCCAGTTTCATTATATCCACTTATGCCGATCAGCTATAATTAAAATTACACAGACACACGCACACGCACACACACACATATATGTATATTATTTCAACTGTTATTATAGTGAAAACGTGGTATTTGAAATAGACGACGAATTTTTATTTATTAAACAGTTGTATTGTTTTATTAAATATATGATGTACGCACTATAGAAACATTTGAAAATAATAATAATAATAAAAATAAATCAATTCCTTACATATATATATATATATATATATATACATATATATATATATATTATATTATATATATATTATTTGTTATTGCTTTATATGTATTATATATTATTGTAATAAACAGAAGCAATTTCCCTCCCTCTCTATATATACATACATACATCCAAACACCACGCACAGAGACAGACACAGAAACACACATACACAGACACCCCCCCACACACATACACACACACACACATATATATACATATATATATATATATATATATATATATATATATATATATATATATATATATATATATAATCAAAAAGAAAACCTCAAAGTTTCATTTCGGTCATAATTTATTTCGTGAATATCTCTATATATTCATCTCCTCAGACCGAAAGCTTTTAATAAATGCAGAAAATTTCCCTGGACTGATAAATTAAATTGACAGGGGGAAGGGAAAGCAAGATAGAAGAGAAAAAAGACGGAGAGGAAGAAGCAATCTGACAAATTGTAAAGTACTTTTTAAAACGTGAAATAGAGAGAGGTGGGGCAAAGAAAGGGAAAGGCAGAAGGGAGGTATGAAGGGACATTAGTAAACCTAAAATAGACTGACGCAGCCAGGGATTTTCTATTTAAAGTTTGTAAATCTTTGTACATAGTGTTATACAGAAAATTGATTGATTTGCCCTGTTATTTTAGGCGGGACTAATCTTCACAATTTCAAATTAATAAAGGTTCCCTTAATAAAAATAATAATTATATATATAATAATGATAACAAACACAAATGAAGGAATTTAAAATACAGATAAACATTAAAAATATAAATAAAAATGAAACAAAAACTGATTAAGATGATGTACGGATAATAATACAAAAGATGTTAATCTAAAATTATAGATGTTGTATACATATATCGAGATATTCACGAAATAAATTATAACCGAAATGAATCTTTAACGTTTCCTTCTTGATTAATATTATCATTATGCTCTGTAGTTTACATTAATTACATTATTCGGACTATTGACCTCATCTTTGTCGCCATATTTATTACAACGTTTCGGCCGTTGTACGCTCCGGCCTTCTTCAGGTGGTTGGAATGTCGAACTGAACCCTTTATTTCGCTCACTGGGGTAGACTGTTCTAGTTCCACGTGCTATGTTTAATGGATGTCAGTTATCAGTTATCTCCTGTTAATTTTCCCTCTGAAAGTTCTCCACTGCCATAACTGCCTTTTCCGGTTAAAGCAGTGGAGAACTTGTAGAGGGGAATTAAGAGGAGATAACCGATAACTGACATCCATCAAACATGGCACGTGGAACTAGAACAGTTTGCCACAGTGAGCGGAATGAAGGGTTCAGTTCGACATTCCAACCGCCTGAAGAAGGCCGGAGCGTACAACGGCCGAAATGTTGTAATAAATATGGCGACAAAGAAGAGCACAATAGTCCGAATAATGTAATTAATGTACATAATACATCATCTCAGAAATATAGACGGATACTGTAGATTACATTGAACTCTCTCTGGATTAATATTCTCCTTGGAATAATCCCTACCTGTCATAAATTGGTAATATATATATATATATATATATATATATATATATCGCGTGATGTGCCTTAACATTTCGGCCACAGAGCAGCGTCTGGTTAGCAAGGTCGATTTTACTATCTTTAAAATTAAATCTTCCATGAATCTCTTCTATTCATATCTGCTCTAGCGTATCAAATGTAAACAAATGACGTCATATATTTTTGAATTGGACATAGTCCGACAATTTATTTAAAGACATTTATATATATTATGTTTAACGTTCTTTTTATAGATACAAGTATTTAAGCAAATGCTCTGTTTTATAATAAACAGTATTAAATAACATTTACCGGCCTGAATGTCCGAGAAATCTTCATAGAAAAACATGCATTTGGTTAAATACTTGTATCTATAAAAAGAACGTTAAACATAATATATATAAATGTCTTTAAATAAATTGTCGGACTATGTCCAATTCTAAAATATATGACGTCATTTGTTTACATTTGATACGCTAGAGCAGATATGAATAGAAGAGATTCATGGAAGATTTAAGTTTA
The DNA here is from genome assembly GCA_964036315.1 of Acanthosepion esculentum. Taxonomy (NCBI): domain Eukaryota; kingdom Metazoa; phylum Mollusca; class Cephalopoda; order Sepiida; family Sepiidae; genus Acanthosepion; species Acanthosepion esculentum. The sequence goes on from OZ038482.1 coordinate 93,732,003, forward strand.
AAGATAGTAAAATCGACCTTGCTAACATATATATATATATATATATATATATATATATATATATATATATATATATATATATATATATATATGCACGGCACTTAGGGGAACGTGCTCAATATTTGCGATAGAGCTAACATATTTAGTGGTATGGATAGTAGTTTCTAACCCTGGGTTTCACGCTTTTGCGTTCATCAGACAATTTGTTTTATTTTTTAAAAGTCGATCTGTTGATGCTTGTTTGTGTTAGATTATTTGTGTGTGGTGGAGGTGGGAATCTTCTTCTGCGGGTGTTTTTTTTTGGATGACACTCTCACATACCTAGACACACATACATACAGGTGTATGCATTTTTGTGAAGCGCAGATACATATCCATGCGTTCGACCATACATATATATATATACGCAATAGCCATTCTATTTCGGTTTCGAGAATGTAGCGTTGCATATAGAGCAATGTTCTCTTAACAAGGAACAGGTGGGGGCGGTCTTGACGTCTTTCGGATCGGTCGCCCGCGCCGTTAGATAAGCTCACATTTCCTTAAACATACATACACATATGTAGACGCGTACCCACACTCACTGGTGTGGGTTCACTCTCACCATATTGGTTAAGTTATGTTCTCTATGTGAATATGATGATGATACTTGTATTTTTTGAAACGTTAACTGATAGTGTATTACTGATGATTGTGTTTATGTTAATGTCGTTATTGAAGTACGAGAGAAAAATCTCCGTGTTTATATACATTTTATTTATTCCGAGTACTTTTGACATATCGCAATGTCATCATCAGGTTGTTGTTCATCGCAAGACAAGTAATGTAATATTCATTATTTTCGAAGACGAAATCGTTGTGTTCAACTGAAAGTTAAATTTCGTACTTGTGGAGTGAAGAACGCTAAGCCAGTGCGTGATCGCTTGACACCGCTTCCTTCAATAATGACACCAAAGAGCTTGTCCGTGAATATGAAAGGATCCGAATTGAAAATAAGTAGATAAACCTTGTCTAAATTATTCAATGAAACATGTTACAATGAAAACATGCTCTCAAAATATACTCATATATATATATATATATATATATATATATATATATATATATATATATATATATATATATGTGTGTGTGTGTGTGTTTGTGTGTGTGTGTGTGTGTATGTATGTATTTGTTTATTTAGGCAGCAATCCTTCTTTCATGCCCATTTCACTGAATACGGCAGACAAGATGCTTTTATTTAGTTTTTTATACAATTCCGCATGTATTTTGTTTTTATCCGAGCACTTTACAGTTAAAATATTTCATCCTTGAAAATGGCTAAATGTATAGCCGAAAGCGCTCGGATAAAAAGGACATTCGGATAGTTTTTATATAATTTATCATCAGAAAAGAAAAAAAATACATCGCATGAGAAATTGTATGAAAAATTAAATAAAAGCACCTTGTCTGTAGTTTTCCATGAAATGTGCATCTACATACATACATACATACATACATATATATATATATATATATATATATATATATATATATATATATATATATATATACGCACACACACACAATCACACACATATACACACACATACATATATATACATACATATATATATATGTGTGTGTGCGTGTGTGCGTGTGTATATAATGAGTGACTTTAAAGGCAAAAAGGATATTCCTTTATTGTGGGGCTCTTCGTAGCCGATCGTTCAAAACCCGTCAGATAAGATAATGCATTCTTCTGCAGGGGAACCAGCTTCCTATCCTGCTTGAGGGCACCTATGCATATCTATCATTTTGAAAGGATCTTTATCGGACATTACCATAAAAAGTTATTTTTAGTCTCTGCGCGTACAGATATTAACATTGGTGTACTTGTTTGATTTTGGTACGTCCTATTTGTAATTCGCATTATGGACTAATCATTTTGCTAACAACCATGCACTCTGTCTTCTTGCATGTGATATTTATTCTTTTCTTCTAGCTGTTCTTCACAACCTTCTGTAGGAATATTTTTGTAGTTTTCAATCCGTTCAAAGAGGATAAAAACAATTGATCCTCACGAAGCACATTCCCTGTAAATAGACTGAGAAAAGTTATGGAACTTTCATTGAACGACGGCGCATTGGCTTTGATTACCGTCAACCCTTGATCCTTACTTGACATGCAACCACATATTATAGATGAGTGGTTAAATTGTTTTTGTTTATTACAAACGAATTTGTGTGCTTTATGGGAAGGGCACCAGACAAAATCCCCATCGCCTTGATCAATGGACATTAGTGATTCATCAAACGATATCAGTTTCATCAGCCAGCCATACTCAATTATCGCGTCTCTTCTGTCAACAACAAGGCTGTTTTATTTGTGCGTGTTCGGGTTGGGGTTTTGGATTTTTGTTCTTTGTAGAGTCGATTTCATTCAGCTGATATCTTACAGCTGTGACCCGAATTTCAACTCCTCTTTCCATTCTATTGTTTGCCCTTTTTTCCTACGCGTTTTCTATTTTCAAGGCATGTTCCCTTGAGTCTCCTAAACCGGCGCTTTGATATTTTCCCCGGCTCACTTGATTGTTTTTACTTTTTTAATCTTACTATTTTGTTTATATTTTCACCAAATTTTACACACTCCCGATTTTAGGAAAAATGTTTTTGCGTTGCACCTCCTTCCTGAAGAGTTTAGATTTGTCGTTCTCTCGTTTAATTCATGTATATGTACCGCGGTTCATTACCGTCTACAAAATGTCACGTTTAAAAGCAAAGTAATTGTCACGTATCCTGAATCTCTCATGAGGATTCAAGCTGTCAAACGTGTTAATATATCAAATAAACTTAGTGGATGTATCAGTTATAACAAAGTTAGTACAATAGATAATGTAATTGTATATGGAAAAGTTTGTGCTAAGGGTTGTTTTGTCCCAAACCGCAAGATGTTCTTAAAGAGCCACGCCAAATCGACTCTTGTCATACATGGCACCAAACTGGAGTTATGGCTGTTTGTTTAGGATCGAGGCTAGGTCATGTGAGTTTGCCTGTAAAACCTACTGCTACGAAATAGGGACGTTTTTTTCTCTTCGCTTTACATCACAACTACCTTCATCAATTTATCTCCTGACGTTATTCACTGACGTTCACGTGATCCTCGTGACTCTCTCAACAAAAAGGAGAGAAACGTAATTTGTTACCCAATAATATAATCAGGATATTGAGGTTTCGCGCTGTTTAAAACGAAAGCTTAAGAAGGAATATTAGACAAACCGATAACAGCTACTCAACCCAAGAAATATATTTTCCTGACAAAATTGTTTTAAGAGATTAATTTTGTAAATATCGACCTCGGTCAATAAATGCTGCATATTTCCTCTTGAGGAAACGGCTAATATTACAATTACCGATTTGTTTATTTATGTAACTCTCTAAATGCAGATTAAAAGATCATTTCACAATCCTTTGCTCAAAGCTGACCGATTTCATAAATTTTCCTCGATTTCATCTGGAGAATAGGGCTTAATTTAAATAATTTTAATTTGTGTGAATGTTTAGCAATTACGCAAAAGACGTTATATCTTTGTTTTTGATTTATTTTCGGTCAAGTAAATTAACGTTCTGAACATCGTCAAAATATAGAGTTTCCATAGTTTTGCCCGAAGTAATTGACAGAGTTGACAGCTATTTAAATTATACATTTAGTAGTTAATATTTTGAAGACGATCTAACATAATGTCAAGAGCTCATTCAGGCGTACCGGCAACATTGACACGATAGCTTTCAGTTTAATACATGAAATCAAATGTCACGCATATAGACCATGGGAGGTGCTGCAAGTCATATGTGATCATTCTAGGGTTCGGGGGTGGCAGCAAGGTAGGCAAGATCATGTCAGCCAGCTTCTTCTCGAAGTGCCTTTGGGTAGACGCCAACATTCACAGAGTTCCGAGATATTGGGTTAAGCTCCGGGCAAAAAAATATCGCTGTTTGTACATGGGGTAGTATGGTATGGTAGTTGGTTACAACACCCCAGGGCCTGTCATAAATTTGGCTTGAATACTGGTGCCTCTGTAAGTGTGGGTGTTAATTCTCAATCCCTCCTCTCTTCCATCTATTTGAGGTTATTTTCTTAATTTTATACCAATAAAGAAGAACTGTTGAACTGTTTATCGACCTATTTGTTTTCTAACTCTCCTCGTCAGTGCTAGAGGCCCTAGTCAACCTCGCAGTGTCTTCATTTAGATAAATATTATACTATTCACTTCTTTCGCTTCTCCAGGTCGATCGCCGATGTGTTGACGGGTACTTATGGAAAGGTCTTTCAATTCTTAGATAAAAATGACGAAACTGGAAATGCTGGTTTAGGTATTTAGAAGGGTCTGATAATGCTGGTTGGAGTTAAAGTCTTATTGCGTTTCTGGAAGTCTCTTTGATTTGATTAAATCTTTCTTATCAAACTGCGTAAATTAAAGTTATCTTGAACGGTCATTCCTCTAGATACATTTGCATTAATGCGGGCAGCTTCATGGTCCCTAGTCTTGGGCCAACTCTCCTCCTTATTTTTATCAATTTTGGTGACATTTTTTCTCGTCTCTGCATCTATGCTGGTGACACAACCTGTTTTAATAGTAGGTCTGACAGCTTCGATAAAAGAAAATTGGCAGTTAATCTCAAAAATTACCGATCATATTCTGTGAACTGACGCAAGAAATGCGTTGTTAATTTTGACGCTTCTGAGACTAAACTGCTCTTTATTAATCAATATAATGAAACTTTTTTTAAACTTCCATCAGTATGGCTGATGTTAACCTGCAGTAGGGCATATTACATCGACCAGAGTGTTTCAAGTTTTCATCTGACATGAAGTTGAATGGATATCTTGAATCAACTGCTAAGTATACTGCAATGATAGTAGGTTCACTACGTTAAGTTAGACAATTTGTCTCGCCGGATTCTTAGATAATTATAATTTTACCATTGCGCCGTGAAGCGAATATCTGGTCTGGTGTTTCTGCTATATGACAAGAGATATCTGATAAAATCCAAAGCCAAAAAAAAAAACAAAAAAAATTTGGTATCTTTGCTTAACTTTCCCATTGCATTAACACAGGTTTCTTTTGAGTCTTCTATAAATATTTTCCCGATAATGGTTCTGGTGTGTTTTTCACATTGGCATCTTGACTTCATGAATTTAAACCCGGTAAAAGATTGACAGGTAGATGTCGTAAGTTCTCTGTTAAAATCGCTGGTCGTGAATCTAACTTTTATGTTAATAGTTTCTTCTGTGGCTTGTGGAAATTATTCCCGCGTTCCAGAAAACTACGATGTTCAGATATTTAAATGGTATGTGAATCGCTATCGTCCGTCTTCTTGAATTGTGTAATTTTAACTGCCCCCAGTTTTTTTATCTCGTAGTAGCCTAGATAAGTACAGTTTTTCTTAATGGAAGCTAAACACACACACACACACACACACACACACACACACACACACACACACACACACACACACATATATATATATATATATATATATATTAAGCGTATCACCCCAAGCAAGGCTGGAGGCCACTATCACGCATGGGGTTACAGAAGGGATGGAGGAAGAGCAGATAGGAGTGGTAAAGGAGAGGATGTGGAGAAAGAGAAAGACGGAGGGTCGATCAAGGCAAGGGGGTGACAGAAGATTTGGAGCGAGAGCAGATAGAAATGAAAGATGAAAGGATGTGGAGAAGGGAAGTGGATAGATCAAGGCAACTGGAGATGACGATTGACGCTACACTTAAACCGTTGGAGATTGTATTTGTCAGTGAAACAGCAATAGGGAAGGGAGTTCCATAGGCGAGATGTGCGAGACCTGAAGCTATTGGAGTAGAAGAGACGTCTACATCTAACAGTTTCAACGGTGAAGGGGTGGGAGCGGGATGCCAGCCTCGTAGGACGTTTAAATTCACGAGGCCTAGGGAGAAGCGAAAGCAACTCCTCGGAGCAATTACCGTGAAAGTACTTGTAGAAAAGGTAGAGCGATGCAACATCGCGTCTGTGAGAGAGCGACTGCAGACGAGATGACAGATCAGGGCCAATCACATTGCATATCCGTCTCTGGATCTTATCAAGAACCCTGAGGCAACCAGCAGGGGCCCCAGACCATATATGGCAGCAATACTCCATGCAAGGGCGAATGGTCGATTTATAGACTTGGAGGATCGATTCCGAGGAGAAAAATTTCCTGGCTCGGCACAGGGAACCAACTTTTCTTGCGGTGGATGATGCAACTGACTCGATGTATTTGTTCCATCTCAGATCAGCGGACAGCGTGAGACCGAGCAGCCGCAGAGAGGAGCACTCGAGAAGTTGGTCCTCAGACATTCTAATGGGATGCAGGGATGGATCCTTGTGGTGGTTAATGGAGAGCAGTTTTGTTTTAGAGGCGTTAAAGTTGACCATCCATTTCTCTCCCCAGTCCACAACCGATTGGAGGTCCTTTTCAATTTGAGCTGCCAGGTTAATTTTGTCCGCCTCACTAGATTTGTGTTTGAGGCAGGAGTAAATAGTGGTGTCGTCAGCATAGATACCGACTTGGGAGTCTATGGCGTCAGGAAGGTCGTTTATAAATATGAGGAACAGAGTAGGGCCAAGGATGGAGCCTTGAGGAACACCTGCGTTAGTGGGATAGGAGTTGGAGATGAATCCACTGAGAACAACCTTCAAATCCCGGTTTGACAGAAACGATTGTATTAGGTCAAACAATCGACCTGTCATACCATAACCATGGAGCTTGCGAAGGAGGCCAGCATGCCAAACTCTATCGAATGCCTTGGAGATATCAAGGGCCACGGCACGAGCTTCGCCGTTATTATGGATAGCTTGGTAGACAAATTCAATGAAGACCGTAAGAACATCGGCAGTAGATCGGGCAAAGCGGAAACCATACTGCTTGTATGAGAGCAGATCGTGGGATATCAGGTGATTAATCACTTCGGCGTTGATAATGGCCTCGAAGACTTTGCCGAAGAGGGGAAGGAGACTGATAGGACGGTAATTGGAAGGGTAGGAGGGGTCGTCAGAGTTCTTAAAGACAGGAACAATGGTTGAGGACTTCCAGCAGTCAGGAAAACAGGACTCCTTGAGGCAGCGGTTGTACAATTTAGAGAGGGCAGGCGCCAGTTCAGGTGCGCATTTCTTCAGGACAATTGCTGGTATTCCGTCACCACCGGTAGCCTTGTGGTGATCTAAGTTAGAAATAATGCCCAGTACCGACGACGGGGTTATGTGCAAGCCGTCCAGGAGGGCCTCAGTTATGGGAGGGAAATCGGGCAAGGGTACCCCTGAAGAGTCAAGCGTAGAATTGGAAGAAAACTTCCGAGCGAAGCATTCGGCCTTGTCGGCAGAGGTGGTCAGGACCTCAAACTGATTGAACAGGGGAGGAATGGCGGGTTTGTTACTATTCAGAACGCTCTTGCAGAGGCGCAAATAGTCCTTGGAGCCAAATATGCGTGATGCAATACGTTCCTTTATCCGAGCAGCAAATAGTGACTTGGCATCGTCGAGGGTACGCTTACACTCATTGCGTGCAGAGGTAAATAGACGTCTGTTGGAGTCGGACATATCACTACGAAAACGGTGGAAGAAGTGGTTCCTATGGGCAATGGCGGCTGAACAAGCAGTTGTGAACCAGGGGGAGGAGCGCGGTTTGACCATGACTTTCTTGGAGGCGAATCGCCGATAGCGATATATATGCCGGGAACGATTCGAACACATCACAAACGTCTCCATAATTGCTTTTAGCCGAATATAGCAAAAAATAGCAAGGATCCATATCACTGTACATATGTATCTTATTTCAAGTCGTAACGTACCACTTTTGAATAGTCTTGACCAATTACTTCTGTACTTGACGATCTTCCCCATTATTAGTACACATCATTGAAGCAATTTTATCAAAATACACATTTTTTCTTGGAATAATTGACAATAATCCTATAATATTATCAAGATACATATTCTTTTCATATTTAGTTATTGACTTCCAATGTTCACCATCTAAAGTGAAGCTATGTAAATAGTTGGAATAATTAGCCCACTTGAGTTGACCCGTTTCTGTGTATATCATAATGCCCAGTATAAATTATAAACGCGTGAGTTTATACGTATATTTAAAGCCTAATAATTTTATGTTAACGAGACCTAATTTATTAATATCCTTTTGATTTTATCTCATACAGAAACCTCCATACAGCTATTAAAATACATTAATCCCCACCAATATGGACGGGTCTACAGCCTTATTTTGCTTCTTTTCTAGACATGATGTCTCGGTAAAATCGCCCAGCCTCCTCCTATGATGCGAACAGGTTAATAGAAGTAAATAGGCTCGACTATCGCACATCCGCACTACGTTCATGTTTATTAAACATGAGTAGTTGTTTTTCCATTGTTTTCTGTTTAGGATATGTTTTACCTGTTCATTCTCTTCCCTTCGTGGCCATGATGATTTAATTTTTTCGTTATCTGACTGATCAGTGGCTGTGAGTCTTTATCATCAGAATATAGGGATGGCAGTTTTGTGGTTGCAGGTAGTGAGGATCTTGGACTATTTGGTGGCATTTAGAAGAGTTTTTCTGATTATCAGTCGCATATTATCGGGGGTTATTTTATTACTAAATCGTGTATACATTTTTGTTTGGTTGACTCTGTGTCATAGCGCGTGGATGAGTGCGTTTTTATAGAAGTTTATTTTTTCGTAAAACGTCTCATCTATCAGCAATTGCGTTTTTTTCTCTCTATGTAAATCATCTGTAAAGCAACAGTCATATATTTTTATTAGCGTCCTCACTAACAATGTTAGCTCTAAATTAAAAATTCCACTCGAAAAAGATTATAACTCGTTATGGTGGTCAAACCGAAGCATTTCGCTTTATTCTTCAAAAAGTCTGCAAGAAAAGCCAGTTATATCACGACCACTGAGTCACGGCTGTTCATTTTATTTGACGCCAGATCCTTAGTATGAGTTATTGTTCCTCCATTCAGACCAGCAGTATGCAAAGTGTCTGGCGTAATCTTATAGCAAATTACCGTCGAAATTCGACATTCTTAATAAAAAAATAACAAAAAAAATCTGATGGATGGCTATAATTACATATTCTTCGACTGCAAATATATGCTAATTTGAAATTTGTATCACGTGAATAGTGATGGGGAAACGTTCTTTCTGATGTCTGACCACGTCGACTAAATAATGAACATCCAACAAAGTATAGATTATATAATGAAGTTCTGACAATCATTTCGTTTATACAAAATGAATAATAATAACAAAAAATAAAAACCAAACAAAAAAAAGAAACGATCTTATGCAGATAGATTCAATTAGCATAAGAAAACAAATGGCTGTTTATCAAACCGCAACGTCGGTCTCTTTATATTTTGTCATTATTCTTTCTATATATCCTTGAATAAATGGACCAAGATAACGTTCATAGCATAAAACACGTACCAGATAATTAAAATATATTCACATTATTTACATTGTTCGGGCTGTTGTCCTCATCTTTATTGCCGTATTCACGACGATTCGATCGTTTTACACTCCGGCCTTCTTCAGGTAATTGGAACTTCGAACTTTACGATTTATTTCAGGGGGTAGATAGTTCTATTTCCACGTGTCATACCACTTCCGGATGTCTCCGTTATCTCTCTTTTACTCAACGCACCAAGTTTTTGGTCGCCTCTGAAGTAGCCAGGTATTGAAATCACAACGTTATTGGGTCAAGTCACTGGATTCAACTAGCGCTTTTATCCCTGGAGTCATGTGTCCTTGAGGACATCAGTTTAGGAATTGTGGTGACTTATAAACTTAATGTCATCGTAACTATATTTTTTTTACCAGAGATGATATTGCAAATTCCTTGTTATTTCTTTTCTCTAGCACTCCGTATTGCTGGTTCCCATATTGTATTCATTTCTATGTTTGATTGGCTTAGGAAAATTTTGTGGCTTAGCATATGTGCTGATTCCTTTAGTTTGCACATTTTCTAGTCATTTTATCTGTTTATTATTTCAGTTATATGAGTTTTAATAATTTAATAAAGCTAATTATAGGCGTCGTTGTTACTTATAAAACATATCTGCAAAGAACTATATAGTCTCACATTAATATCGATAGAACAAATGACGTCTGGATTCCACAAAGCAGTCATGTCACGACAAGCCACCTTATGTCTTTCTACGACCAAAATATATCTGTCTTCCTTTTTGCTTGAAAAAGAATGTACCTATACATTGATGTATATGTATAGTAGCAAGTAAACAAAGTTCGCGCAGGCCCATATCCACCATCCTATACCATAGAATAGAACAGTAATCTCAAATACCCCTAGATTCTCTACGACCACAGGCAATGTCAGTTCATAGAGCGGCTTTGAAAAAATAATTTACTTCACATTGAGAAGTCAGGATAGTAACCTTACCAGGATAATTCTAACTTAGCATCTTGAAATCTAGGGTCAATAAACATTTATCTACCATATCCACTTAATCTTCTATTGATCTTACGTTCATGACACTAACGTCATTCAGTAACCTCTGTTTTGATTGGCTCTTATATTTTGTATCAGGTTCATGGAGGCCCATATCATCGTAATGAATAAAATTTGGAATAAAAGACATGTAAAGCAGATCCTACATTCTACTACAATCAAGAAAAATATCTGTTTTCACTGCTTTGAAGATGAGTTCTGTATCGTTTGAGGTTTGGTTTGGTTTGGTTTAGGTTTAACGACCCATCAACCATTAAGGTCATTTAACGGTCAGTTTTTGAATTTTGGGATCACAATTCTTTAATGTAGTTTATTTGTTTTGAAGTTGATGCACATGTTAGAATGGTTGTATGCATTAGATTGGCTGTACACATTTTTATTTTAATTAGATTTTGTTGTATAGTCCTATTTTCTTTAAATATGCCATTAAATGATCTATCTTGGTGTGTTAAAATAGGTCTTTCATTGATTTGTATTGTAGTACTTTTTCCGTACAGATGAAAAGTCATGTATCGTTTGAAAAGGGAAAATTAGCAAGAAGGACCCAGGACGCCCATGATCGTCATACATGGATCAGAAGTGTGGTTTGAAGAAACAAGCAAGGATAATGTAAACCTGTCAGCTATCAAACCTAAAACTGCCAATATTTATCGGGTGTCTTCTTAGGTAGTAGGTAAAATATTTTATGAACAACATCCTCGATTTCATATGATCTGGTAAGGCCTTTGAAAAAATTCACGGAAGTCCTAAATATGCCAGGAATCAGCAGGACGTTGTATCTTTTAACAAAGGCATGGAAAATGACATTTAATGCTGAAAACAATATTGCATTGCTTAGAGATACTAATGGAATATGTATTATATCATATGCATGTGTAATATGTGTAATATATATATGTGTAAATTATAATCTGCAAAACTATTCCCAGTAAGATATCTTCTATTATCAAAATATTTACTGATACTGGCATAGGTCAGTCACCTTTTCGGAAAAGGTGATGTTGCACATTTTAGGCGTCATAAATTTTAACGATAAGTTTCACCAAAGCCAATGATCATACGGGGTTACAGAATATAAAGGAAGTGAAGATTATTAGAGTAAGAAGTATATATAGTGATAGACCCTTGACCTGAATATGTTAAGTTTATATTGTTCGGGGAAGTATCCACCCGGAAATTTGTTCCAAAGATTTCTCAGGATAAAAATGCTGCCACCGAGGAACTTCCTTTTTATGAATTCCAGACAGAGGAAATGTGGGTGATTAAATTCCGTAGACGTAGAATGACCAGAGTCCTTACAAGACACGACTGAACTAGTTGGACGAAAAAGTGTGTTTCATCTAATCATCTGTCACGGGAATACCGATAGTGAGGATTTAGCTGCCTCTGCATGGCAGCAATGATCCACTCTGGGTCTAATCTGAATCTAGTCGGTATAAAGCATCGCAGAAGGTGTTAACACGTTTTGGAGCTGTCTAAGGAGCCAACTAGTTTCCAGCATTTATAGCGATGGATCATATTTTCCCAATTGAGGTATGGTATAAATGTGAATCTCACTAGACTGCAGCCGTGAATTGTACAAGGAGATTGCACAAAGTGCGATCGGTGATGATGAAATTATTCTTTTTTTTAACTTAGGGAAATTGAATGTTAAAATATTTTTACCCTTTGAGCTGACATCAGGTTCTGTAAACTGTGTTATCATTAAAGTATATACAGTCAATCAAATAAACTAGGCTATGTCCTTTAAAAGAGCTTTGAAGTTAGGACAGATATGACGCTATATATTACGAGCGTGCAAAACGATTCCTTATTCATCTATACACCGTTTGATCTCAATGCGTATGTGTTCATTGCACTTCTCAGTTTCTTTTATTTGAATCTCTAAACAACAATTGTCTACTTACAATACACCTCAGTCCCTGCTCTGACAGTTTAGATAAACTCGTTACGTAGATTATTCATTGTTTCCCATTTCACATCCCATACATTCACCGAGTATTAAATTCTCCAAAATGTCTTTCTTTATTACGTTACTAAGACATTTCAGCTGGCCTTTCCGATTACAAGTATATGTGTCTTTTCTGTTCCCGTTTTTCTAAAAAAAATTCTTCCTAATTGCTGATATGCCCTTGTCTTGGTATTTGTAAATTCCTTCTAAGTTCCGAATCACTGTAGAGTCAATTTCATATTCATCTGTAGGAGAATACGCCAGTAATCACTGGCTTGTAAGACGATAAAACGGTCTATAGATTGCTATATGTAAAGGTTCATTTCCTTATGTTTATTCAAACGTGTATGGAATGATATATTTCTTACGCTGCAAAACTTACTCCTACGCTATCGCTATTTCCATAGCAAGTATTCGGTGGATCTACATTTTTCAGTTCACTGATTTAAGTTGAAGACCTGGAATACTTCTTCAATGGTGTCTATCTGCCGTATTCACACACTGTTGCAATTGTAAAGAAGAGGCTTTACTCACACGGCTTTTTTTTCTTCTCAAGAACCCCTGCTTTGCAGAAACAAATCTCCACATTTAGGCTTCCCCGCGCGTTAGAGTCTGAACCACGTCAGATCAAGTGTCTATCGTTAACCTTTCCCCATATTTAAATCATCCTAACTTCCTAATCTTTACTGATATCATGCGTGTCATTCTGTAACCCTCTACTTTGAAATGCTCACAAGTTTTCTATTCGGGGAACACTGGTAAATGTGCAGAGTAAAAGTTTCATAGATAATCATATATCCATGTTTAATTTCCGTGAGGTCGTAAGTAGTAAAAAAGCCTGTAGTATCATAAACCTTTTTAACATCATTTCTTATATCGGTTAATATATGAGTGACAATCTACTATCCGTGTATACATAAGCTTCCATTAAATAATGCAAAAAATGGCGGGTCCTCTCCTTCTATGTGGCGTCTCCTTTCAGGACGTGGGCGATACTGACTCTCCACAATTTTCTATCCTTTGTACGTATTTGCAAGTATTTGTGACATCTCTCTTAATCCCTCCTTAGTCAGGTTATTCGTTGTTTTCCTAAGTCCGCCATGCTTTCATTATAACATGTTAGAGTCAAAATCTTCAAGGAAATTGTCCAGTAGTCACTGGCTTATAAGATGATTAAATAGTCAATAAATTACTATATATCTTTATGCTCATTCAAACCGAATATTCAACAGGATGAAGCGTGCTTTTGCAGATAAATTCTCTCTAGTCAGAAACGTGTTATGAGTGAAAACCTACGCAAACAATGCTCTGATATGGTCAACACTATCTGTGTTTCCTTCGTAAAGATAAAGCAAGCAATGGAAATAAAGTGGGAAAAGATCAAATCAACATGTTAGGATATTCTAACACATCCTCCTAACGCAATCGGCTTATCATTTTAAGGCTGCTGCTTAATCAGATTAGTGTTACATTATAACTGTGAAAACTACTTACAAGTTAAGATCAACTCACTACATTTCATTCCCGAACTGAATGTCAGATTATTTCGGCAATGAATAAAAGCTAGACTTTATGCTGAGCTTTCATCTTAGGTAATTACATCGCTTAGGTTCGTAACAAATGCATTTAAATTTGTGACAACGGAACGTTCATGCCCGTTTCGATTCGGCTCGATTATGATGTTCTTTCAAGGAAAAAGCGGGGCGTTTACACGATCGACTGACAGCTAGTTAGAATTACGCTCGAAATTTTCCCATGGCATTTCGCAAAGAAAAATCTCAAAATAACTGTCAATATAAACGAAGACAATAAAAGAGTAATGAAAAAAAAAAACTGAAAATAATTAGATAATTAAAAATCATCAAACCCAAAAGAAAGTGCATATCTCTGTCATTTCACTTTTTGTTTCATATATATAAACGTTCCCCGCCCAAAAATGTATACAATTTTGCAATGATTTCAAAGTCAGTGTTGATTAAAATATATTTCATTTTGAAAACATAAAGGAATACTAAATTGTTATGTAATATTAGTCCTCCTGTATATTAGAGAATGATGGACAATCCCCTTAGAGATGAAGAAGAAAACTGAAGCAACAGTAATATGGTTCTACAGTAGGATGCTGAGAGTAGCAGGGACTGAACACGTGAACAACGGCAAGGTCTCAAAGAAAATGGAAACGTCAGAAAGAAAAAGTTAAAATTCATAATGCATACAATGAGGAAAGTTTGAATCACACAGGGCAGATATAAAGCAAGAGAGACAAATAAAAATAACTCAAAACCTACCTAGCGAGTTTAAGTGTATGGGTGGCGAAACAGGGTTTAGGAGATCTAACACAAATAAAAATTTGATTTAGAGTTGCAAGGTACAGAAATTGTGGAGAGCCATGATCTAACATATCTTGAAGGAAGACGGTAAATAGAAGACTATTTGACTAAATATTCAGATTGTTTATTTGTTCCAAAACATAATGACCTCAGAATTCTTTTTTGTTTTCTGTTTCATTCTTTGATATGAAATATCTCGTTAGCACTAATAAACTCTAGTCAATAAATAATGAAGTAGCTATCAAAATAAGTCAGTTATGTGTCATGCGTGATACAGGCTTAGGCAATCATGCATCTTTCGATACATGACTGACATGGAAGAGATTTCCCGCAGTAAGTTGTCATTTCTTTCTGCAGTAGACCAGTTGCCATCCAAGGCTATAGAACCCGGTCTGTCCTGCTATTTACCCATAACTAGGGGGAGAAGAAGACGATTTATACCTTTACCAACACTTAAGTGAATGTAATGGATTCGGCTGGAATTCGAACTCGGTTCTCTGATTCCTCAATCCTAGCCGCATCCATTACTCCGCCGTGCCTCCTATCAAGATACAGTTCTAAAACTTTACACTTTATGATCAAAATAATAGTTATGGTAGCTATATTTATGCAGGGGACAATATTCACTAAGGACACGGCTCATAGAAGAAGATGAATAGAATCTCCAGACAGGATTTTATTTTTTCTGTCAATGATTTTTTGCAAGCTGAAGACTGCACCGGGCACTGTTGATCAGGCTAAGTTTCTGGCATCGCAATCTTCAAATGATACTTTGTTCGTTATCCGTGCACCTTCTAATTTCGAAGTTGCCCATCATCAGCTTTTGTGATGTAAAATGTATCTATTAAATTTCCTCATGTAATAGGTTCATTGTGTGTATTCAGTCGAATGAAGATAATATTCTACTTAATGTCTTCTTCGAAAGTAACTGCTTGGCAAATATCACCAAGGTAGGCCCTTACATCACGATGGTATTGTGGAGGTCCCCTTTCTCGCTGGAAATGAATCTCTTTATCCTTAACGTACATGTGGTGGTATGAGAGATTGTTATGAGTTCAAAGGAACTGGACGAGTGATAGCAGCATAAAAAGAATGGTTTCCTTTCATCTCTTTGATATTATGTCTCACCACCTTGACATCCCTGGTAATTTAACATGATGCTCTCTTGTAACGTGCGAATTCTCATTTACCCAGATGGTGCCACTCTGGTCGTCAGCTGAGTCATTCAATATAAATATAGCCTCATCACCCTAAACCATCTTTGATGCAAGCGTTCATTTACACATTTTGAAACGTACTGTCTGGAAAACACCAAGCTTCGGCTCGAATCATCTTCATTGAGATGGCGGACTACTTTTAGCTGTCTTTTTCAATGACAGCGCATCAAAATGCGATGAATGCTTGATTGTGAAATTATCTCGCCCAACAGTTTTTCTTTAAATATTGCAATACGTTTACATTATTCGGACTATTGTCCTCATCTTTGTCGCCATATTTATTACAACGTTTCGGCCTCAAGGACACATGGCACAGTGGATAAAGGTGTTAGTTAGATCCAGTGACAGTTCCCAAAGAGTGTGAGCTCAATGCCCAGTTAAGGCGGTGGAGAACTTGGAGAGGCGAATTAACAGGAGATAACTGACAACTGACATTAAACATGGCACGTGGAACAGTCTACCCCAATGAGCGAAATAAAGGGTTCAGTTCGACATTCCAACCACATGAAGAAGGCCGGAGCGTACAATGGCCGAAACGTTGTAATAAATATGGCGACAAATATGAGGATGATAGTTCGAATAATGTAAATAGTGTATATAATACCTCATCTCAGAAATATAGACATACAATAAGTTTCTCTGTCATTTTTAACCTTATTTGCAGTAGATGTCAGGACTTCAAATTGATTAAATAGAAGAGGGATTGATAATTTGCTGTTGTTTAGCACACTCTTGCAA
>OZ038482.1:93751262-93796262 GCA_964036315.1 Acanthosepion esculentum
CTTCTCTGATAAACACCCAATTATAATATCACTTCTTCTTTTTCACCGCAATGATATTTTACTGCCAACAAACAACGCCTTTATTTTAATCGCAATGACAATAATTTTTCACTTCGAAATCCCAAGACTCTCCCCTCGAGGATTTGCCTCAATTTATCAATATCATTTTTTTTTTCAATTTCACTTAAAATCACCACTAAAGAAAGACAATGGTTTAATCTGATTTTTCCCATTTCCTTTCTGCATCTAATATTCCTATCGTTCTGAAAAGATTCAATGCTCATGACGCATGCGCAGTAAACCACTAATTTTTTAATCTAAAGATGGCTCTCAAAAATAAATATATACAAGACCTTCCAGTGTTACTTTTGTATTATGGTCGTACGAACGATAACAAAAGTGGGAAAATTACGTTTTCTTTAACAAAAGAAGCATATGATGTTATTTTCCCCCTCTGGCTTAGACGATGAATGATTTATTGAAATATTAACTGGCAGTTTTGATTAGTTTGGCTTGAAGAAAGTGTTGACATCTCAGTAAGATGTTATTTAAAATATTTTGCATATTGAAATCCAGTCATCTTTTGACATGTAAAATAAAAAATAAATCTATGCGACAATTTACAGACTCATGCAGATCAACAAATAAACAATAGTCGTTTGGAAACAAAAATAACCAGATCGATACGCAAAAGCAGCTATATATATATAAAAAGCTTAAAAAGTACAATAATAATAAAAATACAGTTAAGTCAGATATGTAGTTCTGCAGAAGGATATTGAGAATACCATGGACGAAAATTGTGAACAACAACAAAGGAAATAGAAGCAAAAAGACAACATATAATTAACATCAGGAAGAGAGTTATAATTTCTAGGGAACATAAAGAGGAATGATCTCTGGGAAAATTTGATACACACAGGAGAGTGGTAAACGTATAACCTACCTAGAGAGTTTCAGTAAATGGAAGGCGGAACAAGGTTTAGGAGAGATAACAAAAAAGAAAATTTATTACGAACTACTAAGGAAAGGAAATTATAGAGAGCCATGATCTGACATTTAGTTTTTAATCGGTACCACCCCAAGTAAAGTAGTACAGCCACTAAAACGCAAGGAATTACAGGATGTGGAGGAATTAAGAACAGAAACATTAATAATGAACAGAAAGAGAAAATAGCAATTAGGAGGGCAGTAGACAGCGATTGACATTGCATTTAAATTGTTGCAGATTAAATTTGGCTTGAAAGGGTGGACCCGGAAGTAAGTTCCACAAACAAGAAGTGCGAAAAAACTGTTAGCATAGAACTTATGGCTACTTTTAATAAGCTCGAATGTGAATTAATGAATCTCAACGCCAGTCTACTTGTTGGCTTAAAATCATAATGTCAAGGTACCATTGAAATGGGTTCACCCGAACAATTATCATGGAAGTATTTATTTTAAAAAAAGGGCACAGAGAGGCAACTTTCCGGCAGTGAGCCAGTGACTGAAGCCGAGCCACCAGTTCAGGACTAATAATGTTGTTGATTCTTGTTTGGATCTTATCAAGAAGCTGCACGTAAATAGCAGGAGCACAGGACCATATATGGCAGTAGTTTTCTATATACACTGAATGGAGGTGATAAAGAAGAAAAGTTGATTTAATTTTAAGCTGGATTATTTTTTTCAACATATAATTATTTTCCCAGAATAAATTTCGTTCCCTGTTTCATTCTTTAATATGAAATATCCTGTTACCGCTAATAAAACCTAGTTAATAAACACTAAAGTAACTTTGCAAATACAGTTATGAAAGTTTATATTTCCTGGCAAAAATATATAACCAGAATACTAGTTATAAATCACGGAGTACTTTTCAACGTGTGGTAAATATACTTCACTCACACAGTGAGGTGTTTTACGAACACGCAAACGAATAACTTAACTGCCATAATTAAGTAGAATGGAATTATTAATACTGTCTTAATAAACAAACTCTTTACTAAAATAATACTTTCAGAAAATAAGGGAAGACAGAATAAACTAATTAATACAAAAATACAATATCTGTTTCTGTAGCATTTCTTTCTCCATCAAATGTTCTTTTACGGATTTCTCTAACTCGAAATAATTTTTCTCTTTAAAAACAGTCGTTGTAGCTCTCAGATATCAATTCAGTCTACTAATTTCACTAATTTGTTTAAAGGAATAATAACTTATTTTGCGAAACTGTAAATAATATAATTAAAAAAGTGATAATATTGACTATAATGGATTGTAGGCGAAAGTGCAGAAAAGAAAATGGCAGTACTTATTTGCAAAGGCTTTAATCATTCATCGAATACATGCTAAACAAACAATCGATATGCCAACATTTATTGTTGACCATGTTCACCATAGTGTATGAATATAGAATCCAGCGCAGTACGTAATCTGTTCAATGACACAACGTTAAAGATTAACACTCACGAGTCAGACACTCTACTGAATCTGACTATATCGCCAATAGCACCACCAGCTGTTCCGTATCTCTTCAGTCTCCGATATCAAAGGCTGGCAGTGAATATTCCGGAAAAAACATGGCCGCCTTTATACATGTCGAATTGCATATTTTGAGCCTTCTGATTGGTTAACACTTCTATTGGTGAACTATAAAATGAGTCAGCTCATTTTGGCTGGCTCACTAGTATACCAAGGTACCCAAAAACTTCAAAATTTATTGTGTTCTATTTATTGTAATACATTTACTTTTTAAACGAATATATTTTGTACGGCAACAAACGAATCAGTAGTTCTTTTCTCATCTTCAAATGAATTAAAGACACCGAGGATTAAAATTAAATTTTAATTCTCTGATCAGAACTCTTTTGACGCCATTTTGTTTTCAAATAAAATATGAAGAAATAATCTCAAAGGAAGTGATCAACACATTAAATGTCGTTTGCTTGGGGTTGCTGTATATTTTGGTTAAATAATAAAGTCTAATTAATCTTTTCTTTTTTTTTTTGGTAAAGACAACAAAAATGATTCATAATTGATTATATTAATCAATGAGATTCAAGTAAGCGGGAATGCTTTATAAAAATGTTATCTATGTAAGTGAATGCCTCTCCTAAAATATGAATATGAAAATGGAAGAAGGATTCGCAAAACGAACGATAAAAGGATGAATGAACAAGATTATCAGATTGTCGAAAGAGAAAGAAAAAAATGACTCGTGTATACGTCGAGCAAGTTTGGACTTGATGTCGGTATTTTATTATATCAATCCATCATATTTTATGAGACTTACGAAAACGTCACGTTGAAACACCGGTTCCCGTATGATCAACAAAGTTAAGCAACATTGAGACTGGTCCGTATCTAGATGAGTGACCGCTTGGGAATACCAGGTGATGTAAGCTTAGATGTGCGGATGCTGTAATGGGTACTGTCTCGAAATTGTTAATCTGTTAGCTGAGTTCCAGTGTCCGTTATGTTCATTATATTAACTTACGCACAAATACCATTGGAAAATGTATGAAGCCACATTCTCTCTCCTCAGCTATGGGTTAATTAGTAAGTCTCATATTACTAAAATAATTATAATATCTCAAAACAAAAAAATATTATAATATAAGAAAAGTTTTTGACTTTAAATAACCTGCAAAGTGTAGATAAGCCATAAAAATGAATCAATCAATCCCTTCAATATCTATTTTAAAAATTATTGTTTGTTTATTCTTCTAAGTTGCGTATTAGTGTGTTTTTCAATCAGTGTACATTTGTTAATTTGAATTGTGATGGTCTGAGTTAGTGAAACTAAAGAATACAACTAGTCTGAACCTCTGCCCAAGTAATAGCCACAGGATAGTGAGAGGTTAGCAACGTTTTGTCCGTGTGATAAGTTTTTTCAGGGAGGACATCAACCATCGGGCGCCATAAGGAGTTTTGATTCTTGTCGTGGATGGAAAGTGAAGATTGGGCAGCAGCAGAAGCCCAGATACGACATTTTTGGTTTGATTTGATAGAGCATGGAAGCGGAGGTTACGTATATTCTGGAATGATACAAAGGATTAAAAATTCTTCCACCATCTTATGGGATGGTACGAATAACGCTTGCCATTTGAAATTGGAAGTGTCCTTAAGACGCAGTACGTCTTCTTGCCTCTTTGAAGGTGTGACCACACATCAGGATTGGTGCAGATTTAAGGTCTGCTAGGTGGTGATGGAATGCTACTATTTTAGTTATGGATAGGAGGCATGGATAGCGAATCGGATTGAGGAATCAGAGAGCCATGTTTAAATTCCAGTCTCGGTAATACCCTTGGGAAAGTTACGAATCCCTTTTTTTTACTCCTACCAACTGAACAGACAGGGTTCTATAATCTTGAGTGGCAACCGGTCTAGAAGAAAGAAAACTCTGAATTGAAACCGGACTGGAGTGGGTTGGGCTACGTCAGGCTATCTTGTCAAAGAAACGCCATTCTACTGCGGCTGCAGTACATGTGGAGCACCTACGACCGTAATGTGCCAGGGGATTCGTGATCGTGATCGTGAGGTGGCGATGAAATGTTACTATATTAGAGGAGAGATAAGCTGCCAGGTACTTTTCAGCAAGGTATTTGGGAGTGCGTCCATAAACTACGGTATCATCTGCATACATACACACACACACACACACATATATATATATATATATATATATATATATATATATATATATATATATATATATATATATATATATATATGCTACGTCTCTGAGAGTTTCCTTGGGTTAATATAAAGTTAATAAGAAGCAGAAAGAGGTTAAAACCTAGGAAAGAGCCAGCGAGTAACGTCAGCATTTATAGAATTTGCCTGGCGACGACCTTTATAGACAGGAGGGACTTGTTATTTGAGAGGACCTAGTATAACAATCCCCTGTGCACCACATTGACAAAGGCCTTCCCAATATCTAGGGGAATACTTCTCGATATATATGTTATTATTATTGATTCTAAGAGTGGTAATATTCAAGACATAAGCAGTGGACCAAGAAGAGCGAAACCTATACTGTTGGTAATTCAGCAGTTCGTTTTGTTGATGTGTCCAACAACCTTCTTTTTTGATAGATTCAAACAGTTTTCTAATGACACTAATGAGGCTGATGTGATTAATGAGGGTTTTTTAAGGAGAATGTAATTATAAGAAAACTGCTGCGAAAATCAGAAGAAAGACACAGAGGGACTGAAAATGAGGAATGATGGCGAGAGAATCACACGAATAAAGAAAGCAACCCACTTAAATAAGTGAATCTATGGCAGAATTGGGATAAAACTATGTAAACTATTTAGATCGGGAAAGGTTAGAAACAAAGAAAGGAATGTTGAATTCCTACGTAATATCTAATCTCTTAGAAGACCGTAGATGTAGTTCAAGGCAGTCAAAGATGAAAAAGACATTTGTACCAACATATAATGTTTTCTCCAGCGAATGCTATGGATGCCATAGACAAAGCACATGAGCAAAAGGAATTTTTTTCTTATCGATAATAAAAGTTAGATACAGGGAGATGCAGATGACACTATCATTTACACCTGTCTCGATAACAAATCCGCCAGAACTGTCAAACTTTACTTAGACCTCTGTTTTTGAAAAGTACGTCCAATCAGTGGTTAACAGAAAAGACTTGTACATTTTAATGTCTCCAAAATTAAACTGCTCTTATTTACTCAACATAGGGAACCTTCCCTGTCCGCTATATCCCTGTCCGACACTTGGAGAAGGACTCGTTGCGCCATTTTTGCCTCACCTTTTCAACTGCCTTAAGTGGAACAACTACATTGAATCAATAGCTGCATCTACTGCAAGGAAAGTTGTTCACTATGCCGTGCCAGAAGGTATTCCTCGTCAGAGTCTATCGTGCACATTTACAAATCTACTATTCGCCCGTGCAATGAATTTTGTTGCAATATCTGATTGGCGCTCAGGCTATTCATTTCCAGCTTCAACAAAATCCAAAGAAGGTTCAGCTAAGCAATCGATCCTGCCTTGACATCTCGTCTTCAGTGACTTTTTCGAGGCTTCCCTCTGTCTTTTCTACGCATATTGTCATGGCAACTGCTCCGAGGAGTCTGTTTTCTTGGTGCCCCCACTACATGAATTTAAGTGTGCTACTACACTGGCATCTGGGTCCTACCATTTCTTTGGCAGAAATAGTTAAATGTAACTACTACTTCTACTACAACAGTTACCTTTAGTGTAGTTCCTGACAGCGGAACTCCCTCCATATATGCTTCGCTGAAAACTACAATCTTCAAAGATTTAAATGCAACGTCAATCGCCATCTTCAGTCGTCATGAACCCCGTTCGTTTTTAATCCTTTCCTCAATGCACCTATATCAAGTCTTTTCTCTCACTTTCACTCTCTTTAACTCATGCGTACTAGTGGCATTCTCGACTTTCTTGAGCGGGATTGATTAAGAAAGTACCATAATATTTTAGCCGTGAACAAATATCATTAAACAATTAAAACAAACAACAAAAGAACGTAAAACTTAAAAGATATGCACGAGAATAAAATAATTAATAAAACTGAGCCAAGGATGTTTTATTTGAACGTCTGCTAAAGCTGAAATGTAATCTTTATCGCTTATCAAATATTCTGCACGAGCAACAAAATTAAAAAAAAATATTGAAACAAAAGGAAAATACGAAACTCATCCCAAAATACGGAACAATGTCATGAAATCTTTTATTCAATCATATTCAATCACTTACTTTATTTTTCTTTGTTTCCTCTTCAGAAATTGTAGGAGATGTTGAGCTTAGGAATTTTATCACGATACGTTTTAACTATTCGAACAAACAAGATCATCAGGATATTTTGTCTTTTTCAGGTGTTGGCGATCAAGATTTTACAAATCGGTTTTTCAAACCAAATTTGATATATATATATATATATATATATATATATATATATATATATATATATATATATATATATAAAAGATTTCAAATTTTTAATTATGAAATCATTCTCTGGCATACGTTTGGAATTGTTTCTAGGGAAACATTTGTGGGGAAGCTTATTAAAACTATAGAAAAGAATTTGAATACAATTGGTGAGGAAAATGGATTGTTAAAAAACACGGGTAAAGACAGCGTGTCAGTAAACAAGATTGGATTGTTTATTGACTTACTTTAAATCATATTATAAGCACCTATGTTTTGGGAGTTCAATCGTTGATGCTACGTTCACAGGGGCGTGGTTATCTCTCATATCTGTGGGTTTAAGTAACACGATAGACTGAAGCACGCGTCTTTCTAAAAAAACTACATAACCAGAGGTAAAGTAACGTCCCCGTTAAATTTAACGTAAAGACTAACTGTCCTTGTTGAAGACAAAACTAAATTTCTTTCTCGCGGAGTTGTAGAATTTAAACACCGTCCTTTGTTGTGTAAAAAATTGAAATCCCTGAGGACAAATTAAATATGCATTCAAGACTTAACCGTAATAAAGGCAAGAGATATAATGAGACCTCTTAATTTAACTCATCCTGAAAGGTATAGATAAACAGAAATACTTAGTTGATCAATCGTCAATGCTCCAGTAGTTAAGCGTACTTTTCTGTCACAATGACGACAATAGAATCAATCAAATAATCAAAGAATAAATGTGGAGGGAAATGTGCGTGAATGCAGACGGTTCATTGGGGATGCTTAGTGAGTTCTTTTTTTCTGTACCATGCGCTTCAGGGCGTAGCCGATCACCGTCCTCCACACCTCCCTCTCCCTTGTAGTTGGTAATAAGTTTTGTCTTTTTGTTATATGTCCCTGTTATATCCCAGGTTGCTGGGATGAACAATAACGAATGAAAGTAACACATAATATAATAACCTTTATTCATTACTGCCTGAGAACAGCGTTGATTGTTTAGATTTAAAACATGCGTTCCATGTGCGTGACAATATGTCACCATGTTGAATTCAGAAGTGCCGCGGATCAACTAGCAGACAAAGGACGTAACTTCATGAGATTCTGCATAATTATATTTATAGGCGCAAGTAAGTAGCATCCCCTAACAACTCCGCTTGTTCTCGGAAGATTTTTCTCGGGGATTTATTTGCAGTGGGTATGGCTTAATTCGTAGGCGATGCGATCCTATCTTTGTCTCTTGGAATTACTTGGGAACTTTGGTGAGGCAGTTCAAATGTGTCCAATAGAATGTCCATCGATAAAGTGGAGTTTGATTTGGTCTCTGGAAGGTCTGATGGTCATAATTGATTTGAATGAAAGATCCCAGAATAAGACTATATTCACGTCATACGTAAAATTATCAGAGCAACGTAAAATAAAAATGCGTCCTTGGATACATTTTTCTTTGCCATTGTTTTTATCTTTTGCAAGTACATGTTTTCCTGGTACATATTTGCGTTTCACTGCTCCATGATGATAGTTAAATTGTTCTTCCATCAACGTGTTCCTTTTTAGACAATGTTTTTCTCGTTGGATGGATGAAAAGTATGTGTAAACCAAATTCATGGTTCATCAGTGCTTCTGCTGATGAATTTCCAGAAGGTGCACTTGGATTGGGTGTAGCTCTGTAACTTCCGAGGAATGATCTATGAAGTCATAATTTCTGGTCCAGTGTTTAAAAAGTGATATGCTTTTATTGTACAAATGGCCAGAAGTATACACTGACAAAGGAATTCAGCCATTCTTTTAACGCCAATCTCTATTGTCAGAAGGAATGTTTGTAATATTACTTTTGTGGTTCCCTCTCTTTCGATGTTGCGGTCTGCTCTCTTAAAGGCATGTGTAAACGCCCCAGTTTTCCATTTGATTATTGATGAAATTTAGTGCCTTAATGTGTTGAATAGAATTTGGTGCACAGAAAATTGAAAATGCAGCTAAAATGAATGCAGTGACTTTATCAGAATCTAGTGTATGTGGGACTCAAGATCGACCGAAGATTTGTTTTAACTTAAGAATTGATTCATTCGAGGGGATACGATTTCTTTTAAACAATTTTGGCCAGTTGCTGTAAGCATCAACGGGGATAAAATAATCCGGCCCCTTGATGTTTCCACCAGAGTCAACGTGATGGGATGACTAAGGGATAGGCCCGGAAATTAGTGTAGTTTTTCTGGGAGGATTTGCTGCCAGTTGGCAATTGGAACGTGAACGTACCAATTCCTCCAACTGTTTGTCCATGTTTGGCCAATAAACATAGCTGCGTGCGAAGAATTTCATACAGCAAAAACCTTGATGACTATAACTGGAAATGGTTATCACACGTTCATGAAATGACGATCGGTCAATCACGCGTTTCGCCAAAAATGAAGACGACCGCCGAGTTCTGACAATAGAGATAGACGTTAAAAGAATGGCTGAATAATTCTGGCCATTTGTACAATAGAAGCATATCACTTTTTAAACACTGGACCAGAAGTTATGACTTCATAGATCATTGTAGTAACTGGTAATGTTCCAACACTGGTTGCAACGCTGATGGGACTTCTGGCTCTAGAAATTATGCTGAGATGATGAGTTTCTGGTATTATATTTTGTGTCGTAATGAGCCAAGATAATTCATCGGTATACCCAATTGTATTTATTGAATTATATTTTATAGAAAAATTATAATCTAGCAGCATAGTAGCCCATCCTTGCAGACCGTTTGTTGTTTACACTTGGATTTCTTTTTTTTAGATCCAAAAATACTAACAGGCCTGTGGCCTGTGATCAGAGTGAAATGACGTCCGTACATCATTTTTAAGGAAAGATGATTGCTAACCTTTCTTTTTTAATTTGGCTATTACAGTCTCAGTATCAGCGGTTTAGATTTGTAATCTATTACCTTTTGGCTACCATCAGGAACATTTGAGAAATGGCAGCTCCAATATCATAACTGGAATTATCAGAGACGACCACGGCATCTGAGGATGGCTTGTAGTGTCAGCAAAAGATTGGAAGAAAGTAAGGCCTTTACCTTTTTGAAGGCAACTTGACACTCGTCAGAAAACTACTATGCAACGTTCAAAGATTGTTGAGGGAGCTCGCGAACTCTAGTGGCTAACCAAGCCAAAGAAAGAACGTCATTTTGTTATATTTGTCTTTCCTAGTATGTATTATATTGGTGAGATATTTTCCGGGTCTGGTAGTCTACCATTTTTGTCGAAAATAAACAGAAGATATTTGATTTGTTCTCCGAAAAATTTACACTTTTCAGCTTTAACACGGAATCCGTTTTGTTGAATTCGGCCGAAAAGAGAAAATAAATGTTGCAAAAGTTCACCGTCATTTGTTGCTGTAACGATGATGTCATCGATGAATGCTGCAGCTCCTGTCAATCTGGTCAGCATGGCGTCCATTGTCTGTTGGAAAATGGCTGATACTGGTTTTATGCCGAGGCTAAGTCAGTTAGATCTTAATAACCTCTTGTGGCTGTTGTTAGTAAGGAGCTGTTTGGAATACTCGTCAACTTTCAGCTGAAGAAAAGCATGAGAAAATCAACATTCGTAAAGCAAATTCCGCCGTGGAATTTTATGAAAAGATTCTCCAGAAGTGGAAGTGGATACATATGTGCAACCATGAAGCATTCAAACCGGCTGAGTAATCAGCACATTTCTATATGGCTTGTTAACAACTACAATAATAGCTGCCCACGCGGAGTAATTAACAGGCTCTATTAAACCATCTTGATGAAGACGTTGCGGTTCCTTTGCAACCATATTCAGGGCAGTATGGGGCACTGGTCATTTTTGTCTAAAAAGTGGCTTTGAATATGTTTTCCATTTCAAAGTAGCTTTAATTTTTGTACAGTAACCCAATCCATCTTGAAAAACGTTACTAAACTTAATTCGTCTGTGAAATGATATTCAATATCAGAAACTGACGTGAGGTTAAATTTATTGATAGCAGATTTGAGAGAAATTTCAAAACATTTAAAGTCAAGACGAATTAAATTTAATTTCGAATTATCTGCGACATAACAAAAAGCAGAAACTGTTCTATTCATGGGAAGTTAAATTACCAGTCAAATGAATTGTACTGCCAGACGTGCTAATTGCTATGTGATGTGTTTCATACACACATCGTCTTTCAATTCGTTCACAAGAAAAAGTGATATTAAAGTTATGACCGACGCTGTATCAAACTGGAAACGAAATGGTTTGTAGTTTACAGAAACAACAATATATTTCCTACGGGATTCGTAAAGTCATTGAGGACTGTGATAGTGTCGGACATATTCCGGTTTCATTTTTTAAATTTGTTCGGGTTGAATTTTCGGTTGAATTTTGATTTCAAAAGCTTTCTTTATGTTCGTTTCCGTGACAAATATTGCACTTACGTTTTTCGAACGGACAAAAGCGTGCATAATGACAGTCACTACAATGTCAACAATTTGAAGGAAGTTTCTTTTCATCACGGGGTAATTTTCTCGCTGGAATGTTGCTGGTTATTGATAAGTGATCGTATATTGAATCAGTATAGTGTCTCTTTTTCCGCTTAAATTATTGTATTCAGCTGTGAAAGCATTATTTACATTATTCTGACTATTGTCCTCATCATTGTCGCCATATTTATTACCACGTTTCGGCCGTTGTACGCTCCGGCCTTCTTCAGGTGGTTGAATTTTCGAACTGTCACCCTTTATTTCCTCAAGGACACATGGCACAGTGGATAAAGGCGTTGGTTAAATCCAGTGACAGGACCCAAAGAGTGTGTGTTCAATACCCGTTTAATGCAGTGGAGAACTTGGAGAAGGAAATTAACAGCAGATAACTGATAACTGACATCCATTAAACATGGCTCGTGTAACTAGAACAGTCTACCCCAGTGATCGAAATAAAGGGTTCAGTTTAAGGGTTCAGTTCTACATTCCAACCACCTGAAGAAGGCCAGAGCGTACAACGGCTGAAACGGTATAATAAATATGGTGACAAAGATGAGGACAATAGACTGTATAATGTAAATAGTGTACATAATACCTCATCTCAGAAATATAGATAGCGGTTAAAGCTTTTAAAGTAATGTCTTTGTCCTGTTCCAGTTTTGAAAGAAGTTGAGTGCGAACATCAGTATGAGTTGAAGATTTTAATCCTGCGATAAAAATCATTTAAACTGTTAAGAAACTTTAAATAAAACTTTTTGTATTCCCGATTGACGTGGCCAGCAAATATCACGTAATCCTCGCCGTCATCTTTTGTTAGCTTCAAACAATTAAATCGAATATTAAGCAAGGAATGTTTTTTTTCTCTGATTACTTCAATGAGTTATTCCTTTGTTTCACTGAAGGTAAAAATCTGTTGACAGCTTTGGTAAGATTTTACGCTTGGTGTAGTTTCCAAGAAAGTTCTTAAAAACAAATTCTCCTACAGTGAACTCGTTCCTCAGGAAAATTTGTAGTGCTAGCTTTATGTCAGATACGTTAATCAGTGTGCGATTGTCGACAAAGTTAGACTTCAATTAGAAAGAGTAAGCCTCAAAATTCTGGGCCTATGGGAAATTAGTCGGCTAAATATTTTTATAAGCGATGTATACAAATCCTTATATGTAGCGGGAGAGAATAATGAAAGATTGGTAGAGATAATATTCTCCTAAAAAAACGTGTAAAGAGTCTTTCTGGCAAATATCGACATGACTCTAGTGAAACTGAATAAGACACGCACTATGGCAACCGATGTCGTTTATGCGCCAACATCACGAAGCGCAGTTAAATAATTAGTTAAGATTTATAGCACATTATATAACGCCAAACGTCAATGCAAATTGCAGTAAATTATCACCATTATGGGAGGACCTAATTGCACAAAGTAGGAAAGGAAGTAGAAAGTGAAATAGACGACAACAGTGGATTTGGATCACGCAAGAAACGCGGAGAAAATGGGTTTAATGCTGCACAACAAACAATCAAGTAATAAGCAACACTTGCTTTCCTACACTCAAGATGGTTGCGAATAGGGAAAAAACCGGAACGGTTGATAAAGTAACAGATATGCAATCTAAAAATCAATAAAAATTCAGATATGTAGATTTCCACTCAAAATTATTGACAAGCGCCGACTGTGCGTCGACCTTCCAGTCATGTGCAAACTGAGATTAAAATCATGGAAATGAAAGAAATTCAAAACCAGTGACTTACAATAATGTAGAAATCTAGGACAACGTGGTTTGCAAACAGAGGAATACTGAGAGAATTATAAACAAATATAACACATTAGAAGACGATAGGAATTCAGTGTTGAAAAGCTTAAAGGGATCTCTAGTGAACTCGGCAAGACGTGTTATCTCAATGAAAGAGAGAGACATAATAAAAACAATTGGATGAGCGATAAAATCCTCGAGCTAATGAAAAGGAAACAGCAAATAATGGCAAAGGAGTTCAGAATATAAACATATATGGAGACGATAGCACAGATCGGAAGCATCTCCAAAAACCATTACTTCTACAAAGTGATTGAGAGGTGTATGGTAGACTCTCCCGTCTTTTAAAAACTATAGTTAGACGGGAGAGAGCATCCTGCATGAAATGGAGAGTTATTTTAAATCAGCCTGTATATGCAATATTGTATCATTTCATCAACAGTGATAAGACAGTGAGTGCACTGCGTTCACAATGAATGGTAACATTGTCAAAATGACCTCATCATTTGAAAGTTTATATGCACATCAAATTCATTCCAGACTCTTAAGTGTAACCCAAGTTTAGAATATATTGCTAAAGATACAGGGCGCATGACTCGATAAGCTATTTTTTATCTTTACATTTGTCAGATTAGAACAAAATGGAGTTTTGCTGCTATAACTGCACTGGAGCTGCTCAGTCATCGCTTGCCAATATTGATAGAGTGTAGAATCGTTTAGCTGGTTTAGACCTTTATAGCAAGGACTCACCACACCACCTCCACGGAGTCAAATCAGAAACATTTGCTCCGTTTCCAAATGTAAAGAGACAGCTTCACAAAAGGAAGTTTTTTTTTTCCGTGAGTGCCTTCTGTGCCGAACAGATTATTAAGTAGATGTTTTACCTGAAAGCTAAAGTCTCAACCGGGACAAAACAAGAGTGAAACACTTTCCTTCTCACCATCAAAACAAAACCCTCATTCTACACTCTGCTTCAATAATATCACATCATGAGTAGGTCTGGTCTCTTATATTTGCTGAAATTTAGTACATATATATAGCTATATCTATCTATCAATCTATCTATCTATCTATCTATCTCTCTCTCTATATATATATATTATATATATATATATATATATATTATATATATATATATATTATATATATATATATATATATATATTATATATATATATATATTATATATATATATATATATTATATATATATATATATTATATATATATATATATATATTATATATATATATATATATATTATATATATATATATATATATTATATATATATATATATATATATATATTATATATATATATATATATATATATATATATATATATATATATATATATATATATATATATATATATATATTGATGGCCATGTTGGCCGAAACTAGTCGAGGAATCTAAATGAAATAATAATAATAAAAACAATATGTCTGAAGATTTTAATTAATTTTTTAATAATTTTTATCGTTCAATATATATATATATATATTTAAAGACATTTATATTATGTTTAACGTTCTTTTTATAGATACAAGTATTTAAGCAAATGCTCTGTTTTATAATAAACAGTATTAAATAACATTTACCGGCCTGAATATACTTGTATCTATAAAAAGAACGTTAAACATAATATAAATGTCTTTAAATAAATTGTCGAACAATGTCCAATTCTAAAATATATATATATATATATATAAAAGATCTATGGCAAATTGTAAAATATTTTTCACGCGTTTCACAAAAGATTTTTCCAATTTGTCATACATCTTTTCTTTCGAAACTGTTCTTGATATATAAAAAAATATATATCAAACTTTATATATCGTTACCTTATATATATATATATATATATGTATATATATATATATATATATATATATATATATATATATATATATACAGGGTAACGATATATAATTGATACAGCATGACAGAAATAGGAAGTATATTAGAATTACCAGCGTTGTCCGTGCTTGATTCAAACATCTTACGACTCATACAGCAACCGCTATCACTTGATTTAAAATAGTTTTGACCTTCCTTGCCTTTAAAGGAGTGCCCTTTGCCGTGCTGATGTTGCTACATGCCTTACTTCTTGCTTATCTCACACAGCGAATTTTTTCTAATCTCTATATTAAACATTAAATCTGTTACGAAAAAAGAACTAAACAAAATGAACACAAAACGATCAGCTTTAAAAAAGGACTCGTGACTGGAAAAACCAAATGAAAAAAGAATGTTAACAACAAATACTTTTTCACACCCAACCCAGTTCTGCGGAGTCATAATCAACGTTGAGTTTAAGAAAGCGAATGAGCCAATTGGAGTAAAGTGCCATGCAGATTAAAATTTTTCCTACTTGTGACGAATGCAGCTATCGATTTTTTTATGCTAGTTAACATTCGTGTCAGTCAGCTGTTGTCTGTCAGGCTGGCCAATAGAATCTTCCTGCTTATTCGTAGCAGCCAGCTATAGGCTCTCACTCTAGTCAGTAGATAATGGCCACAAACTACATGAAAACTGCCGTAGAAGCATGAAAAAAATCTCTTATTTCCACTATTGATGGGACTTGGGAAATGCAAAGTCGGCCTTGGCCTTTTCGCTAACTTGGAGCATGTGCGTGTAAATTTTAGTGCAAATCAGTCGAAAATTGCGGCCGTGCACACACACAGACACACATGCACACACACAGACACACACACACACACACACACACATCCTGCCTTTTATAGATAGAGATAAACCGTAACATATACTAGGAAGACACTACTGCATGGATATAGAAGAAGAGTTCTGCAAGTACATCGAAATAAATAGATGCGTAAGGCGAGTATGCTTTTGCTCAGCAGATTTACTTCTGAGTAATGTTCTTGAAAAGCTTCATCAAATCGTGACATTCATATGGACGTCATGCATGAGATATTTAATCTGTCGTCTGTATACAACCGCCGTTTCAGATCAATAGTTAAAATGTCTTTGTGCGAATGGAAATTTCATGTCTAAATGTTGACCATTTCTTCCAACATCATGGCTACAAAATCACAAGCAAAGCCACATAATTAATTAACAGAAACGACATCACTTTAGGACTTTCAACAAGAGCAAAATCTAAAATGGATATCACGTGTAAGTCGAAGAGAAATTAATGACATAATCACGCTACTTGAAATTGAAAGGTTACTAAGGAAACTTTTATCAATACTGGAAAGAGCGATAACAGCTACTGGATTTAAGATACCTACCGTGCTTATAACTTTGGGATAGGTATGAACCCGCTTCTTCTCCCCCCAGCAATGGGTAAATAGCAGGACAGACCGGATTTTATAACCTTGGATGGAAGCTGGTCTACCGGAGGAAAGAAATTGCAACCTGCCGCTTGGGGGGAATAATCTGCCTCGTCAGGCATATAACAAAAGATACATGATCGCTTAAGCGTGTATCACGCATGGCGCATATCTGACTGTTTTCTCTGAAAAATTGTGTTAAGAAAAAGACTGTATAAATTTAAATCGACAATAACATAAACATAATATAAACAAAGATAAGGATATTTCTCTTAGTCATCTAAAATGAAGTTAGTAACCGTAAATCAACCAATTTCCCTATATGCCCATCTCTACTTAAGATGCGGCGATCATAGATTCATTCTAACTTTCTCACTCGTGAAAGTCTCTCAATACTTAAGGTTGTATGGTATCATTATATCGCGGACCTGGTCGGTCAATTAATGCCTAATATTTCCTTGTAGGGAAACGGCTGTATATTACTATTAGTACTATCTTTATCACAGTGAGATGATCTACAGATATATGAACTATCAAGATTTATCGGAGGTGTACATAATTGTTGTTGACTCAAATGGAAAATAACCAGAACCTCTCTTTGCTAATGCTGTCAAAGATCGCGAAAAGAAAAAACTAACATTTGACTGTAAAAAGACAGAATATATAGTCATCAGAAAGGGAGAAATCCCAAGATAGTATTTTCGGATCTGAGATGTCAGATGGAAGCAGGGATAGGATTTTAATTGTTTATTGAATCTATTCACACTTTCATCCTGTTACTGTACAAGGTGTTACAAGTAGGAAAATTTCATTAGAAATAGGGAAAAATATATTCTCCTATCATACGGTTCACATTTATTTCCGTTTTTTTTTCAAGGCTTATTCATTGTTTCCTGTTTAGGATCGGATTTCTGGTTCTTTCTAAAATATTTTCATTCTCATTCGTTCATCTTAGTGGCATTATCGACTTGCTTGGGGGGAATTTATAAAAAAAAATAATATGTAATATCTCATCTCCTAAAGGAAAATAAAACATATATTCGGAGCGACCGAAATGCGATTCAAGAAAGAATAGCATGGATTGACGATAGTAGCAAACAGTAAGTTGGAATGAACAAAACGCTTATATTATAAATGCCAAATAGACAGTTGAAATATCTGGGACGCAATCAAGAAAGACCGTTTAGAGAATTGCGAAGTTTGCAAAGTGAGAATAACCCACGGAACGAATATGAATGGATGGCAGAACGAAGACAAAAATGGTGGTGATAGTTCAATCGCTGTTTAGAGTTAAATGAGGAAGGATTTTCTGGATGGCAATGATCGGCCATGTTTTAAAGGGACACTGCATATAAAAGAAGAAAAAAATTAAAGACGTATAGACTGCGGCAGAAGTAAAACAAAAAGAATTGAAACTGCTTTTACAGCCTGATGTTCTAATTAAAAACTATAATAACTAAAACGTATTCTTTCCGTCTGAATTATGCGTATACAGAAAGTCCAACGATGTTTGCGCCATGACTGACATTTTCTAATTTTAATCACTTCTCCACAAGCTACATGTACGCAGGGGCTTACAGGGAGTGAAAGGGATAAAAAAATTGTATAGGGAGGATTGAGGAATGGACAGAACATGAACTGAGTTCAAGCAGATAGGAGATAGCGATTGGAGTTGCATTTAAATGTTTGCAGAATATAGTTATCAGGGAAGCGATTTCACAAACCTTCACAAATGTTCAATATGCACGCCAACTGCGACACGACACATGTCAAGTACGTAGTCCAGCTCCTGCCAAATACGTTGCAACATGTCTTGCGTAACATAATCCAGCGCCTCGGTAATTCTCTGCGTAAGCTCCTCTAAGCTTGTAGGAATAAGTGGGTGTATAGACCTGGCCTTTCACACAGGCCCGTAATAACATCACAAGATGTCAAATCAGGTGAATGTAGTGGGCATTTTGACAGCACATCGTCATTATAACTGACACACAAAATCTATCTTCCTGGTTGTTTGGTTGCTTGTTTTCTTTAACGGCATTCCAACCTTAGTGGTCATTTTATGCCCAAAAAGATTTTGAGTGACTTTCATTTGGTTTTCAAAAATGTATTGCTGGAAATATTTGATTTTCAAAAATGTATTGCTGGAAACATTTGGTTTTCAAAAATGTATTGCTGGAGACATTTGGTTTTCAAAAATGTATTGCTGGAAACATTTGGTTTTCAAAAATGTATTGCTGGAAACATTTGGTTTTCAAAAATGTATTGCTGGAAACATTTGGTTTTCAAAAATGTATTGTTCGAAAATGTATAGCTGGTAATACTATTTTTCCAAAAACGTATAGCCGACAAACTTATTTTTTCAAAAACAGCCTTTATGTTGGACATAGTTTATCGCCGTACCCAACATGCATATGCAGTTTGCCGTTATACCCATGGACACGGATGCAGTTTACCGTCATACCCATGGACGCGGATGCAGTTTACCGTCATACCCAGGACGGTCTTCCTGGTAGATTCAAATTGAGATAAGTCCGCACAGTCAACTGAGGTTTTACATATTTTGAAATTTGACATAATTTGAGCGAGAATCTTCTATGTTATTAAACTACAAAATGTTGTCTATTTTTGGAGGACATCATGTTTATTGATTGCCCTTTTCACAGAAACTATTATTAACGCATTAATGCCCATCATAATATATAGTATTTTCTATAAAAAATTTAAAATGACAATTGAAAAATTCTTAGTTTTTGCCGACACGTTTCGTCTTCCGACTTTATCAAGGCAAGCAATGGAAGCGAAATGTCTTGTAGCCATGGTTACATCAAATCCAAAATTTAAAAAATTAAGGCTCCTGCGTAAGCCTCATTCTAGATATTGCTAACTTCCTTTTTTGTAAGAGTTTGTCTTTTTGTTTTTCTGGAAAACATGGGAAACAAAAAACAAAATCTTAGTCAAAAGGAATTTACTAATATCCATAACGAGATCTACTTATAATTTATTTCTATAACGTGCTACTCCCCCCCTTCCCTTAGCATGGAATATAAAATCTAGTACAAAACGAATTGATGTTCGTTTGCAAGCTATTTAAAGACATAACATATTTATTTATAATGTAAGACAGTCTTTTCAGATAAAAAGTGTTAGTGATACAGTTAACTATTTGTCCCTAGCTTGGATCGTAACAGGTGCTACCACAACGGGTCAGAGTGGATCTGGGAACGCCAGAGATGGTTCCACGCTCCCAAAAACCTCCTGATTAGAGGCCTTGCTGTTGGATGTTGTTTATCGTCTTACGCAATGTGGGAAGAAGCTGTTAAACTGGAACTTATATCTCCCCAGTGGAATACGAATGGAATGGGCTTGGTTCGTTACAATTTGCATTGGATGGCGGGTCTTGGATCTAACGGTTATAACTGGGGGAACTAAGGAATATAGTTCGTTTGAACACTATCCCTAGAAATATCTTTAAAATAGCGAGACGCCTGAAACGATTCGTCTATGAAAAGGCGTTTCCGGTTAAACCAGTTCATCGCCCACAAGGTCACCTAGACGCGTTTGGACTCTATCGAAACTAGATACTTTATACTGCACAGCTCGTGTACATATATGGAAGCAGTAGTTCATTATTTTCTTGATTTTGCAAAGTAGAGGATAATAAGAGATAATCAGACACATACTGCCGCAGGACATGGAACCGACCATTTTCCCAACATATTTAGCAATGTAATGTATATACGAATTCCACTTGAGGTCTGAGGTGAGATTGTCTCAATAGGTTCTCATGTCAAGGGCCCAACCTGAAAGAATACGCGGTCATTGTGATATCAGAAAATCTACGGTCTGCTCAATGAGGATGGAATGGTATTAATTTGGTTTTTGTAGCATTGGATGTGACCATTAGAAGCTCAGATTGAGGAATCGGAGAGCCGAGTTCGAATTCCAGTCGAATGCATTACATTCACTTACGTGCCATTATCCTTGGTAAAGGTATGAGTCCTGTTCTTCTCCCCTCCATCTATGGGTAAATAGCAGGATAGACTGGGTTTCATAGCCTTGGACGGCAACTGGTCTACCGCAGAAAGAAATGGCAACCTAATGCGGAAAAAAAAATCTATTTCGTCAATCATGTATCGAAAGATATATGATCGCCTAAGCTTGTATCACGCATGGCACTAAGTGACTGGATGTGAACAGCCAGTTTTTCCCCCAGTGGTTTACCAGCTTTACTAGCACAGCATTTCGAAAATCATTTTTATAAACACGGGCTTTCAAAATGCTGTTCAGGCTAAGAGAAATTTTTCTTCAGTTACCAATTATTCTGCGGCCAAACCATAATTTTACACATGAATCAAACCTTGTTTATTTTCCTTGATAATGTGTCTAACAGCAAACTTCTTTTTCTTTTCTTTTCTTTTCTAAAACTCTAGTTGAATTTCAACCATTTTCTTCTATCAGCATAAATACTTTCTGTAAATCACATTATTTATCCTTGTCAGTGTCTAGTGCAGATGTTTCCCTCGGGTCACTCGCATTTAATCGAGAACAACGAACACATACTGATCTTTTCAGTGCATAACTCAGCAGGCATCTGTGAAATCAAGTCCCCGACAATAAAAGCCAATATTGAAAGTGAATGAAGTGAAAGGACGAATGCGCTCTCATGGTGGGTCTGAAAAATATCATTTTCTTAATCCAATGTTCGGGCTTATTCATCAATCATTTCAATTTGATTTAATCTTTTGATATTTATTAACCTTAACCTATACCAGAAAGTGAAATAAATATGGAAAATAGCTAGAGAAAATTGTGTTGTACAAATCTTCCAAGTAGAGAAAACTTGGCGGCCATGAGGATCTGCATTCGATATGGTAGTTATTAAATCTTACATTCACAATCGGAAAATATTTGAAAATGCATAGACTAGATAAAAAACGATAAAATGATGATTCCACTTAATATAATTTAAAATCCTAACTTACTGGTCACAGTTTGGTGGAAGTGGTTTAGAACCCGTGAATTTTGAATCCAGAGAGAAATGGTTTGCTCTTGCAGTTTTAAGCAAAACAAAGACAGTCAGGTAGCAGTCGAAAGAACATAACTTAAGGATATATTTCTGTTGTAGAGTTACTTTCCGAAGTGGAAACTGTATTTGGACTAAATTCGGTCCTAAATAGGTTCAACGTACAAAAAAGTTAGGAACTTGTCATAATAAGTATTACGCAGAGTAATCTAGTTGTGGTAGCTGACTACTTTCGTATTCGCCTCGCAGTCGACCCTCACTGACTCCTACTTATATTAGGTGGGAGAGTCTATTATCTACAGACTAGGTGTGTTTCCCCATAACAATTTCCTAGTAATAGAATGTGCTAACAAGTAGTAAAAATGTTTTACAGGCATTCACCAATCCGGCATATAATATTGCCCGAATCATTTTTATTCTTGTGTCTGCAAAGCATTTCCTCTTCTCGGAGTTGTCTCTAACACTGTACTTCGTGCAGAATGGGCCTCACTGCCTGGCAGTAAACACGAGTAAACACATAGTTCTCATACGGCGGTAAACAAGTGTGAAGTTTCCTAAGCCTTTATGTTTTAGTTTTCTATGTGATCCGATTTATCAACAGAGAAATAAGTTTCTAGATGTAGTGGATAGGTAGCTTGGCCAACATGTTCTCTCTAGTCTGTCTATATTTCTGAGATGAGGTATTATGTACAGTATTCACATTAGTCGGACTATTGACCTCATCTTTGTCGCCATATTTGTCACAACGTTTCGGCCGTTGTACGCTCCGGCCTTCTTCAGGTGGTTGGTTTATCCACTGTGCCATGTGTCCTCAAGGACACATGGCACAGTGTATAAAGGCGTTGGTTAGATCCAGTGACAGACCCAAAGAGTGTGAGTTCAATACCCGGTTAAGGCAGTGGAGAACTTTCAGAGGGAAAATTAGCAGGAGATAACTGATAACTGACATCCATCAAACATGGCTCGTGGAACTAGAACAGTCTACCCCAGTGATCGAAATAAAGGGTTCAGTTCGAAATTCCAACCACCTGAAGAAGGCCGGAGCGTACAACGGCCGAAACGTTGTGACAAATATGGCGACAAAGATGAGGACAATAGTCCGACTAATGTAAATAATGTTCTCCCTATTACCCTCTTTTCGATTCCTCCATTGAAATAAATTGAGGGAACAAAAACTTGAAAAAAATATGTCTGTCGTTGCTTGAGATTGTTGGTGTCATTACTAAGGAACTGCTGAAGGATCACAAGAATACAGAGAAAAAAACACAACTACATCTACCCAGAAGCCATATGTTTTCTTAGCTGATCTTGTTCTAAACTGAAACATCGGATGCAACTTTAGCAGTGGAGATTTCTTATCATGGATTCAGATTAGTAAACAGCAGAACTAAAACTTACTGAAGAAAGAAAAGGAAAACGCTGTATTCTGATATGATGAAACAGATTGAGCAACGCAATTTCTTACTGTTCACCACAACATCGTTTCAGATTTAAAACTCAGTCGAAATGACAATATATATTTCTGAAATATTTAACGTTCGTGTCCGCAGTATATCGCTGTTAGTTTAACTATCTTACCTCTCCTGGGAGTTGTTTGTTATTTTAAAAAGCTATGATTAAAATTAAAAAAAAACAAATATATGAAAGTGAATTTATATTTTTTCTTTGTTCTTCCCACAAAAAATATTAAACACTGAGTAATGACAAAAGTACGCAGGTGTAGGCTTTAAGAAAGCATTATTCAACTACAAATACTAGGTTCGCGTGCAGTGTCCTTTTATAGTCCCGGTAAACAGTAATAGCTCCCTCAAAGAGGAGAGTATCAAAACAAGGGGAGACAACTCTTGATTATTCATAACACACTATTTCTTTATTAGATTGTTTATCATTCTAAATATTATGAATATTCGAAACTTGAATGTACGAACCAACTATCATGGAATGTTTATCATTTGCCAATTTATAAAGAAATAAATAGGAACATATACTTTTTCATTTATCAATTTATAAAGAAATAAAAAGGAAAATATACTTTTTTATTTAACAATTAATAAAGAAATAAATAGGAAAATATACTTTTTATTTATAAATTTATAAAAAATGTTTGCCGAATATAAAAATTGAAATAAACAGATAACTGCGAGTAACTTTAAATATACATTTTTGAATAAAAACGTTTATTTTCACGTTTATTTCTTCATTAAATGGTAAATAATAAATCTTTATAAAAGGTAAATAATTAATATCGTATCGTACTGGTTTGACATATTTTTATAATCTTGTAAATAAATTTTCCCAGTGGAGTGAAGGTAGTATAAAATAATAGCGAGAAAATATATAAGAAAAAATGTTTTTGTAGTCGTCAGTAATTATGGCGAAAGGTGGTTTGTTTCCTTGATTAGAACAACTTCATGACCTCGTTGGTTCTTCTGTATATTCTCATCTCGCTGGTGAAAAAGAAAGGAAGAAAGAATATGAACGCTTGTCTTCTCTTCGATTCTACCCTCAAAAAGAAAAGAGGAAAAGTAAAATAAAAGTCGTCTGAGACAAGCAAACATCTTCGTCAAGATAAATGTGCGTTCATCGAATTTATAGTTGAAAGGAAAATAATGAATTATTTTACAGTAATGAAATATATTTTAATAAAATCTTGAAAATTTTTAGTCACGTGTCAGTTTCAAAAGTAAAAAGTCCTCGGGTCAGAAAAACCGTCCTTTTGACACTCTATTTTTAGCGGACACGAAAGTTTGAGTTTCCCTATATTTCTATAAATTGTGTTTGTTCTGCTGTTTCAGCGGAATGTACAAGACGCGATATATCCACCTGGGAATGTGATAAGATGCATTTCAGAAACTAAGTTGTATATAAGAAAATTCCGTTAGAAAGAAAGATGAGAATAATTCTATGTAATATATATCATCCTATATGCAGGGACAATCTTCCTCGAAGATGAACATGGAATTTGAAGTGACAAGAATGTTATTTGACAGAAGAATACTACATTATCAATATATTGGGCGTGGCACGTAAGCAACGAAAAAGTTTTTTAGGTAAATGAAAACGAAGAGGAAATTTGTATATAGAATCAGAACGAGACTGTTGACATTTCTGGGATCTATAATGAGGAAAGAAGGTTTAGAAAATATAATCTTCACATGGTGTCCTGAAGTTAAATGGGTAACCATCAATTGCATACCTTTTTTCTAAAAAAAGGATGGAAAAAGAATATCGGTCTAAGGGAAAACTGTCTAAGGATATTGGACGATGAAATAACCGTCTAAGGACCATTGGTCTATAATAACACTTTATTTATATACGAGGGTCATTCAATAAATAATGTGAATTTTTCAGTGTAAGGACTTCTAATACTTATAGAAGCTTACTCTTTTTCTTTTGTTTTCTTTTACTTCTTTTTCACATGGATTTAATTTATTTTGCAGATTAAAAAAACTTTGAGAGTTTTGGCGATTAACAAAGATGGCCGACCAAGAAGCATGCTCTAGGATTGAACAGCGGTCACTTATCAAGATTTTGGTTGCTGAAGGGTGCATAGGAGAATGTCAACTATGTATGCTGCCACATGTTTCAGCCAAAAAATGTCTACAAGTGGGCTAAATTGTTTAAAGAAGGACGGAGCAGTGTTAAGGATGAAGACAGGCCTGGGAGGCCTACAGAAGTGAGGTCTCCTGAGTTGATCGAATCAGTCAATGACCTCATTCAGTATGACAGAAGGGTGACAGTGGATAACATTGCAAGGACTTTGAGCTTATCTGTTGGGACAACCGCAGGGGTCATCAGTCAGAAGGAGTCATCTTGCATCATGACATCGCAAGGCCTCACACAGCAGCCCAAATGGTGCAGACCATCAACGAGGTGGGCTTGGAACTGCTCCCTCAACCCCCTTACAGCCCAGAGATTGCCCCTTCAGACTTTCACCTGTTTGGTCCCTTGAAAACGTTCACGAGAGGCACGAAGTTTAAAAGTGACGATGTAGTCAAAAGTGTTGTGAGCGACTGGCTGAGACATCAATCCAAAGATTTTTTATGCTGAGGGAATACGGAAGCTTGTGCACAGATGGGAAAAGTGTGTGACAGTGCTGGGAGACTATGTTGAAAAAAAAAGTAAGCTTCTATCTGTATTAGAAGTCCTTATACCGAAAAATTCACCTTATTTATTGAATGACCCTCGTATTTATTTTATATTTTGTTTATATTACAGAAACAAAAATAGAAGTGCGAAGAATTTGGACTGAACAGGCATATTAAAATAAAAAAAATAACAGGCTTGAAAATAGTGGGAAGTAAAAATAAAAAAAAATAAACTGGTATGTCTAGAACAATAGAGGGTAGTTTGAAACAAATCGAAGTTTAAATGACCGTCCAGGTCCGTCTATGCCGGATGGGAAGAGGAATTCTTATTTGCGAGTTCCTGCAATTTAGTAAAAACAGTCAGCAAAAGAATTCAGTGAAAACAGGCTGGCAGAAAAAAAATCTAAGAATAATAAAAAGAGCAAAAATGAAAAATTCAATCCCAGAATACCGAACGTAAAAATAGTAGGAACATTTATGCTTGATTCATTGTTTTTGAATGTCGAGTGATCGTTTTAATTTCAGTTAAATCTTCATTTTTTTCTTCACTTTTCAGACTGTTTGATTATGGCCTTCCGTTTCACGGTGAGTCGATATCAACTTCATTCTATACTCATAAAGATTTAAATGTACTTAGCACAGTAAACTTTTTTAAAAAGAATAAAAAAAAATATCCGTTTTTTATTTTTTTAAAAATCAACCATGTGATGTCCAGTAAAAAGACAATTTCATAATATTTGAAGAAAATAATAGAATAATTATTATTTTTTAAATCACGCTATTATTAAAAAAACATCAGTATCCAAATAATAAAAACAACAGTTTGTTGAAGAAAGTAATCCAATTGATATTAAACTTCAAAAGCTTTAAATTTTGTTCTTTCACTGTACCAATATTATATAAAAACGCATGATTTGAATAAGAATCAAATTAGTTACGACTCATATTCAACAATCCGGAATATTTTATAATAGATACATTATTTACGAACATTTCCCTAATATGAAGATAAGTATGTGTATCATTCACCGACAGTACTGTTTCGCTGTATCACAGTGCGACTAGACATTCGAATGCTTCAAGCCAGGATTGTGTGTCAGTCCGATTTTACTAACACTGAGCTAAATTCACTCAAACAGAATCTAGCGTATTGTTTTTAAAAATGTAAACAAATGCCCAACAACTGGAGTGCTCCATTCATTTTACTGAAGAACTTCGCATTAACGCAGGTGTTTTTTAGAATTATCTTGTCATTCAACAGGGCTCAATTGAAAATATATTTTCAAGAGATAAATTATATATATATATATATATATATATATATATATATATATATATATATATATATATACACACACACATATGTGTATGTTTGTACGTGTTTGTGTGTGTGTTTGTATGTGTGTGTGTGTGTTTAGCTGAGCTAGGCTACTGATAAACACATCAACCAAACTGGATTTTTTTAAATATGTGTAAGAATGATCTATATAAGTCATATAGAATCATAAGCAATCTAATCAACACTGTTGATACAGTTTCTCGTAAATGATTGTTCCTACCCAATAGTGTATTTTTTTTATTCATTTAGCATTAAATTACTGACATTACGACGTACTACTAGAATGTTCCATTCACAAAAAGGCTGTAATTCTTTTATCGTATCTAGGTAGACATGAATTTTCCTACATATTTCTACATGCATTTCGAATTATGAGCGATCATTTTCGTCCTTCAGGAAAATAATGTTCTCTTTAACTTTAAAACAGCGAAAAATAGTCTGCACGCCGAACGGGTAAACGAGAAAATTCATACATTCATTTTTTTCAGCTCATTTTTGCTTTAATTATATACAAAAATATTACAAAATAATGTATTTTAACTCTTACAGATTATAAAGATAAAGACAGTTTTTACCAACTTTTTCCTTGAGAAATATGGATGCATACAGACCACTGTCTTTGGCCTATTCGACCAACTTTATTTACAGACAAATACTCCGGGAACGTTATGCGTACTACAGTTGGTAATTAGGTATTAGATTCAAATCATAAATTAAGGATGCTCGCCTTGTCACAAAAAGAGGAAATTATCAATTGATGATTTTCGCTGATCGTGCAAGGACGAATCAACTGACGATGTCCAAAGTGTAAAGGTTAATATTAGGCCTAAACTTCAACAGAATGATTATTCTAAAAAAAGAATTTGACATCA
This sequence comes from Acanthosepion esculentum, assembly GCA_964036315.1. NCBI lineage: Eukaryota > Metazoa > Mollusca > Cephalopoda > Sepiida > Sepiidae > Acanthosepion > Acanthosepion esculentum. The sequence continues at coordinate 93,778,980 of OZ038482.1, forward strand.
AAATCCGATAACAAGCGCTTAAATAGATTCGCTCGCGTTCTAAAAACAAAAGTTCGTTACAACTATAGAAGACAAGCATTTGTACATTAGACGAAAAGGTCAAATAACATGCGAATCGTTTAGAATGCACAGTGGTCTATATTCTTACGATGTTATTATCGTGGCATTTTGAAAGATTTGATATACTCGAATACCAATTACTGAAGCATTTGCCGGAAAAGTGCTTATCAAACCTTTCTATATCTCTTACTTTCTTCTAAGTACAATTTTATACAGACATAATCAATATTCTTTTCCAGGTAATGGTTACTCTGCTTGTCCAAAATGTTTTTCTTGTGGTTAAAAATATCTTCTCTCCTCATGAAAACTATACACCTGCAATAGATTAATAAATGTCAAGAAAATAATCATTAAGGGATCACATGGAAGAAATGTAAATACCATAAAAATCAAGACCGGGCTAGAAAATATGCAATGGCGTATGTCCCCCAAAATTCACATGCTACACATGAGACAATATATAACGAGCGTCACAGTTCCCTTCTGAAATATGCATAAATAATAAAGGAATTATTTACTATGTTTTCCCACTATTTACATGCCTACTATTATCTTTATTGTTATTGCAACGTTTCGCCCGTTGCTTGCTCAAGCCTTCATTCCATGTATGTTCATCCGATTAACAGTGCAGGGAATTCCGAACTAAACAGTTTATTTAAGCTATGTGGTTAAACACTTCTTTGTTTATCACGAGTTATCAAGTCTCATTTTTGTTGCATATACTAGTCTGTGAGAGCGTCCTTAGTCGTCCTATCATGGAAATAGATGCCATATAGAATCCGCTAACAAAGCAAGAAAGAAAAATGACAGCAAAGCCTTGAATGGCAGCAGCAGCTATAACAAAAGAGAAACTTCTTTAGTGTGTGCAGTCAAGCATCACATGCAGCAGAAGTAGCAGCACACAGGCAAATATGTTCTTCACAGAGAATTGTCTCACAGGACAATAACCTAGTGCATTATGACGTCGGTTTTGCGTTTGGGGACATACTAATTGTGAGTTCATTGCTTGGATCAGGCAGTGTTTACTTGGACCCATTGAAAACAGTATAACCAATAACTGAGAGGTTAATTTAATTTAACTAAAAAATAACAACTATATATACTTAGATATCCATAGACATGGGCAGTCTATACCCGTAGATTAATATAGTGTTCAGTTCAGAATTACTTCTAGGTGAGCTGGATCAGCATAGACCTGATGAAGACAAGAGGTCATAACAGCTGAAACTTTGTGAAAACGACAAAGTTTACATGTAGATAGTGGATATAATACCAGATAATGTTGCCAAAATATCTTATCAAGGTATGTTATGTTAGATTTGTATGTTTCCTTACTTTTCGTCTTCTGAAATACTGTTAAATTGTTCTATCAAATTGCTGTGAGTATTCATTTCCTTACAGCGTGTATCTTTATTAACCTTGAATCATATTGGTCTTTAACATATTTTAGTGGAGTGCGTAATAGTAATTGTGATTAGGAATAATATGTCTTCATTTTTTCCCATATCCCCATGAATTAAACAGTCCAGATCACGATTATTTACAAAAAATATAAAATTTTATAAAATTCATTATTTACATTTTTGGACTGTTGTCTTCATCCTTATTGTCATATTCTCAAGGTTTCAGCCGTTGTACGCTCCGGCCTTCTTTAGGTGCTATATGTTGGTATATCGAGTCGAACCCATTATTTCTTTCAGCGGGGAATATTGCTCTATTTCCACGTTCCATACCTTTTAGGAATATCTCAGTTTCAGTTATCTCTCCTTAGTAACTCCACTCTCCAAGCTTTTGTTCACCCCTGCCGTGGACAGTTATTGAACTCACAACTATTTGGGTTAATTCACTGCATTACTTTAACCAAATATGTTATCCATTGAGTCGAAACGTCGTGAATATGATAATAAACATGAGGACAACTGTATGAACAATGTAAATTGTGCAAATAATTAAATACCTTATCTCAGAAATATAGAGAGTTATGTATGAAGTGCAGTTTTATTATGTAATTGAATCGAAGGGGATCTTAAACCAATATGCTCATACGATGTAATTTCTGAAAAAGAAAAGATTTTTTATTTGAAATTAATAATCTGAAGTGCGTAATCGACAGCAATATATAGCACCTTTTCCCAGAAATTCAGACTTAATTACTTGATATATAGAGAAAATGAATACATAATACTATTTATTTGGTAATTAAAATTAACCATTTGACTTTCACATTTTAAAATTACTCCAAAAGCTATGATTAAAGAAGAAATTGCCTATGAAAAAATCTATCAGAAAAAAAATTACTTGAAACCACGTATTGCCATCGGCACGATGCTTATTTGGTAATGCAAACAAGTAATTTTGTTCACGGTACAATTATTTTGTTTCCTTTTTATTAAGATTATTGTTATATAGGAATAAAGTGTCGCTGTCGACACAAGAGTCTGAACATAGATCTCCAGTGAGCAAACACAGGCGGTCTCATTATTGAATTAAGTGGATCATGTGACCATGGGAGAAACGCATTAAAAAGTCACGTGATGATTAAATGATCGCATTTCTAGTCTATTCTCTATTACTATACGCACCGCTATTCTCTACTCTATTCACTATACTATTACCCTATTCAAATCATCATACGAATTACTATTCGAGCGAGTATTATTGAACAATTACTAATAGTGCGAGTGACATTCAAAAGCGTCTGACACCAGTATAGTTCAACGGCGTTACTATAGTAGTATCTGCGATTACAAAGTCTCTATTACAACGAGCATTACGAAAGTGATAACGTGTATTCTTTGGCATTACAAAAGTGGCAACGAGTGTTCGTTGACATCAAAAAATTATATAAAAAGTCCCGTCTGAACGTTTGAGCAGTACGATTATTTTATAAGTTGAAATATTCCAACTGTCATAACTATTTGATACTTACTAGTTGGGAAAAGTTACGGTAGCTTGTTGTGCAAAATGTGTCATGGAAAAAAAGCGAAACCTATATATGAATTTCTGTGCTTTCTGTCCGTCAAACCCTTTAAAATATCTACAGATTGATTGATTGAAAGCATATTTTCAGGAGAAGTGCAGACAGGTAAGGGTGTACAAAGTACAGTTTATTTTACTAAGGTACATAGCTTAGTACAATAGTTCTTCATTAAATATTTTACAAAAATAAAGTTTTATTACTGAACATAGAAAATACTCCCACTATTCTAAAAAACAATTACAGGATTAAAATAACAATACTTATTTAATAAAAAATGCAATATTGTAATTGCATATATTTTCTTTGAGTTTTTTATATACAAGAATCTAGTTTTCAGTTCGTCCTGAGTTTGCGAGAACTATAAACATATCGCAATGCCAAAAGCTTCAAAATGTTGGAATTTGGTTCCACAAATAAATATTTACGGATGGCCAGTTGTATGTTGCATGCTGTAGAGTAAGAAATCCTAAGTATTTATCCTTCGCTGTTAGAAAGGAAAAGATACATTTTCTTCAACAATATTGTTTACCATGAATTCTACTTAAATTAAATTAACTCAAAAAAATCTTTAAACCGCGAAATACTTTTTTGTCTCAGTATGTTTCCAAACAAATCAACTTATTCAAATTTCATCATATTACTTTGCGAAATTGAACGAAACGTAGTGTTTGAAAATCACGAGGAAAGCATATTAGCTTTAACTGCAAGGGTACTAAATATTGTGAAGAATTTTACACGACTCACGTGTTGCAAAATATTCTAGTGTAAATATAAAAAACGTAAGAATAATTGCAGTTGACAGACGTGACACGACTTTCCATCGAAAGGCGTTTCCATGGAAATGCAATACACACAAACACATACACACACGCACGTGCGTGCGTCCCACATACATACATACATACATACATTCGCAGCTTCATATATTCACATGTATGTTTTGTGTGTCTGGGTTCCCGTTTATGCAGGTCAAAGGGCCAATTGTGGTTTTATTCCAGCCTTGGTAATAGCTATTAAAATGTCTGGCGTCATATATATCGTGCTGCTGGTCCCTTTAAAATCTCCTGGGTGTCTGTACTTAAGCTAAGTTATTTAGCATGAGTACTTCAGTATTTGCTCAGAAAATAACTGATTGCAGAGTATTCACATTAATTAATAGCGAATGCCCCAGAGGTCATGTTGACGAAAGTAACTTAAAGTGGTTCCATTTACTATGATTAAAAGTTAAATAACAAGCTTCCTGCGATAAAAGTTAAACCGACTTTATTTGGAGGTGAATCCTTTATAAATTTGAATTCTAACAGCTATTGATTAATTGCTTTGAAAAGTTCTATTTTGTTGTTATTTTAGCCTTGTTTTGATTTGAAAGAATCAACTGTGGACTTTTCTTTGTTTAAAAAAATAAAATAAAAAATAAAGATTTTCGGAGAGCGGCAGTTACAAAATAAATTTATACGATGTGGGTAAGCTAATATGAAGCGAGATATCACGAAGCTATTGGACATAAGAATTTTAGCTCACTGACACCTACAAGAGTCATCAGGTATAATAGTATTTCTTCTGAGAGAAAAATCGTTTCTATCACAAAAATTGTTACAACGTATCATTCTCTTGAATGAGAAAACCCGCATTTATCAAATATTCCCTTTCCCAAGGCATTAACATCCGCTTATATATATATATATATATATATATATATATATATATATATATATATATATATATATGTATATGTATATATATATATATATATATATATATATATATATATATATATATATATATGTATATATATATATATATATATATATATATATATATATATATATATATATATATGTATATATATATATATATATATATATATATATATATATATATATATATAAAGGGATGCATATTCTATTTATTAACCCAACAGATTATATTAGTTATACGTTAATCCTTAGTGGATACTCGTATTTGAGTAGAAGTTCTGTGTAATTAATAAACAGTTTATTTTCATCTCATGGCCTGAATATTAAAGAAATCTTCTCATAAAAAATAGGAGACCTTCAGCAAGAGCCGATTCTGCCTCCCCCTAGGGAAACTGTCATTAGATCTTGATTGGTTTAGACTTCTGGTCTCTCTCTCTCTCTCTCTCTCTCTCTCTCTCTCTCTCTCTATATATATATATATATATATATATATATATATATATATATATATAATATTCAACGTCGATAGAACGACTTGGGGTTTCGTGCAAACTTGCAATCTTCAGGTACGGAATATCATCTGGCCATTAGAGCGCCATGAAACTCGCCTTTCCGTGGCGATGACCCAAAATTTTGTGCCAAGACTTGTTTATTTTATTATTGTTGTCTACAACAATATAATTCATTATCCAAAATCTATAGCACTCCAACTCTTAAGTTCGAAAGACGAAGAATCAAAACAAGTAAAAGTTAACAATTACTTTAATTGAAACAAAAGTAAAACGTACCAACGCGATATTCATTAAGGGAGACAACTCCTCTTTTGCATAAAATTCCACCATTATAACTGTGAAATTACTGTCCACTGGAACAAGTCCAGCACCAAAGAAGTCAACACAATAGGTCAAGACTATAATTTGTTTGGAAGCCTTATACTTACAAAGGTGAAATTACATATACACACGTTATAAATTAACCGAGCACGATAATATAAGATTATATGTGTGTATAGGTATAAAAAGTTATAATGATGGTTTCTATGAATATTTTACGAATATTGATATAATATATAACAAATGTTGATGTTTATAGAAATCATCATTGATAACTTTTTATATCTATACACATACGAGAGAGAGAGAGAGAGAGAGAGAGAGAGAGAGAGAGAGAGAGAGAAAGAAAGAAAGAAAGAAAGAGAGAGTAAAAAATATTGAGAGATTGTGTTTGTGGACTTAGAAATCGATACTGTATAATGACTGGCAGTTTCACACCTCAATGGGATATAAAAAGCAAGTATCATTACTCTGTTATCGAAATATATACATATATATATATATACATATATATATATATATATATATATATATATATATATATATATATATATATATGCCCCTGGGGATGTAAGTGAACGTTGATAGGAGTATGTATCTGTAATGTTCCAAACAAAAAAGAGGAAAACATTCTATCGGGTTTTTAAGTCATTTATTATGACCATTAGATAATGTATATGTAATTATTTATTTTTCATATATAGATATAGATATAAATTTATTATTCATATATAGATATACATATACATTTATTATTCATATATAGATATACATATACATTTATTATTCATATATAGATATACATATAGTGTAGGCATATATTTTTGTATATATTTTTTTTCTTGACAAAAAACAAGGACAAGCTTTAAGATAGGCTTAGTCATCTTTGTTTAATGTTTTGATTTTTACTTTTTTACAATACTGTTCACTCCATAAAAGCCGAAAGAGACGCCTCAGTTGAAGGGTTATAAGATAACTGCTAATTCAAGAATAGAATTGTTTATGATGATAGTGGTCGTGGAGACATTCTCTAGGAATTCGGTTCCACAATGTAGCTGTTTGTCGGCTAATTTCACAGCATCGTCGTTTATTCAGAATGAGTGTCCCTAGCTTCGTCTTTGCGTGTACCGTAACGGCTATCCTCGCGGGACCGGAAAATGAATTTGACGGAATGTTTCTCTGTCTATTGAGTCCATTTATATGTTAGATAGGCTCTCTAGACTTGGGCGGCAGGAAGTTAAACAGAAAGAAGACTCGGAATTCAATACCATGGAAAATGCGTCGGAAAACTACTCAACTATCTTTCTCAAGGACGTATAACTATTCAATGATAATAAAAAAAACGGAATCTGTAGAGAGACATGTTTGCCCATGTCCAGAATTGACACATCGTTAACATATACTTATCTACACTGCTTTCGTCGGAGCAATCAGATATCCACCGATGTCAATAATAGCACATCTGATTTGATTGAATATCTCCAAAACAAAGTCAGTGACGTTTAGTCAGCACTGAGCATACCTAAAGCATGTTGCAGTCCCGATGACCAATCGCACACTTGAAGAAGCTCCCTGACTCGAAACTTTATTGTGACTAAAGCACGCTCCCACCGGCAAATGGAACTCGTACCATCGCTAAAGATGTTGGAATAATATGCCCCATGTATGGTTCTAGAAAATACCTAAATCCGTCTGCCTGTCTCTATTTTTACAAGTGTCAGATTAGAACAATAATGAGTCAGTCAGTTATGTGCCTATGCGTGATACACTCTTTCGATACATGACTGACGAGGCAGATTTTTTCCGCTGTAGGTTTGCCATTCCTTTCTGCGGTACACCAGATGCTATCCAAGGCTATAGAACCCGATCTGTCCTGCTACTAACCCATAGCTGGAAGGAGACGAAGAGGATTCATACATTTCCCAAGGCTATTAGCACATGAGTGAATGTAATGGATTCGACTGGAATTCGAACTCGGCTGTCTGATTTCTCAGTCGAGCCACTACCCATTACTCCACTCCATAAATAATGAATATTGCTACCATATATGCTCTGGTACTACCCAGTCATCACTTTTAACCCTTGAGAAAATTCAAACGCGATTACGTGGACTTGTTTCGAGGACTTATTTCCACAGAAAAAAAAATTGCTAGCCTTCCCACTACTCTCGTTATTACTATGGCAGATGTTCAAACGGGCAACATTCCTTACTACCGAGAGTTCAGTCTTTTATATATATAGGACCCACCATGCCACGTACAGAGAATCGAATAATCCGACTTCCCATCGTATTCATTCTGTAAGAAGGAAGTTCTACCCTGTCAGCTTCATCCACAAGTCTTGAAACGGACTCTTGAAAGAACAGTTCCTCGACTACTACATCTATCATAACTATCTTAAACTCTTCAAGTCTATGGCCTACCGATATATATATATACCCTACATATGCACATAATATCCACCTCTTCCTCCTCAGTCACTTTCCATAACTCTTTACATCGAGAGGCTCTTGAGTCTTCTATTCGGAGAACAAAAGCCCAAAATTCTACTTCTTTGTTTTTATGTGCCGGTTTCATTCAAGATATAGGTGAACATGGAGTTCTACACCTTTCTATCATTTGTAAATACAAGCAGTGTTTATCTCCTTACTAAGTCCTTGCCATCCTTTTGCCGCAGCTTGTTCGGTATTTTTCTACATGTTTTTCATATCTCCATTTGACTTAAGTATATTCTGCAAGTGTTAAGTACTCCAAGCCTTCTTTCCTTATTACTTGCACAAGAATCTTTACCTATCATCCCCTGATCAAAATTACAAATATACTTTTCGTATAAATTTTACTTTAAATGTATTCACAGCATCCTTCTGTAGAACCAAATCTTTCTTGGCTAAATAAAGCCTCCTCTTTAACTCCAAGTATTCAGTGACATATTGGAGAATTGATAGTTCATAGTACATAGCACACTTTTTTCTGTTGTTGCTTTCATGATTTTTAGTACTTCTGTAGTGTTTTGAAGTCGCTATTTACTGTTCTAACTGATCATTGAGACAAAGCTAAATCAAAGAATCAATAACAAGTAAACAATCTTGTTGGAAATGTGGCATTATTGGTCACCTCAACCCTTCCTTCCCAGAGAAGAATGCCTCGGGGTCCCGCCTAAATCTGACACCAATCCCCATCGAGCTGAAACTACTTATTCCGCGGCGCATCTGATGGGCCCGTTTCCGGTTGGCAACGGTAGTCAAATGTCCCCGGTTGGATATTTTTCTGAGCCGACATTAACTATAATTTAGAAGGCGAATGATACTCAGTAATGGCTGGTCGTGTGTAGAGTGAGAGGGAAGCCATAAGCTGCTGGATCTCAGTCTTCTGAAGCCTCGAAATGACAAGGCACTGTCAGTCCCATTCCCAAGTGTGAGATTCCGGGTAGCTACACCGAGAAATTACATCAATTAAGAAATATAACCCAGGATATGAAAAGTTTGAAAAGATTAAGAAGTTAGAGAAGAATTTAAAGGCTACATGAATAAAAAGGGTGCTCGCACCCTGTGCATCAGTGTTCTGCTCCTGTCGAATCTTCTTCTCCAACACCCCAAAACACACAAAAAGACATAGAAGCACATCTGTCATGAAACAACGGAGAAAATGTCCGGCGTGTATCCCCGAGAAACAGTGCAAGGCAGTATTGCAATAGAATACAGGCCCTAAAATACTTAATATCAACACAAACTTTTGCGGATAAAGATGTCTATGACCAGCGGAATTTTCTAAATGCCTAGCCGGTCCTTATTATCATCCAGACTGGCTCAGGATCCCGAAAGATGTGAGGGATGGTGGAGAGTCCCAGGTTTTGTTCACCCCTCCCACTCAAATTAACTTATCATGAGGTTATCTGAGGTTCACATTAGGAATGAAATGGGCTAGATATCAATAGGCAAGGTCGTCGCTATCCTTAACATGACAATGTACAACGCTAGAAGATCTGACAATGTCACTCTTTTAAGCTAGTCTGAATGTCCTACGGCTGAGGTCGGAGTCGAAGGGCAAAACTCGATTGCGACCTTCAGCGCCTGTGAGTGGATATGTACTATACAAGAGGCTCAAAATCATTCTGGTGACTATGATGTTATACTGTGAAAGAAGTTTGACCTCTTCTCAGTGTATTATGATGGTTGTTCTTGGGTGGGTGGGGTGTCTTGGCTGGTAAGCCGTTCCTGGTGGATGCCACCATAAAATATCCAGTTCGTTTCATTCGGAATTATGCACCCAACGACCCCAAGGAGCTAGCTGCCTTTCTTCAGCGGATTGATGAGTTTCTGACGACATCTCGTCTGGTAATTTTAGCGGGTGACTGGAAGGCTGTCCTCGGTACCGATACAGATCGACGGATATAAAAAAATGTCTGGACTTTATCCACAGGCTGGATCTTTTCGATAAGTTTAGGAATGAAATTCTCCGGGAGGTAGTGTGGACATGGACTAATAAGTGCAACTCGGCTTCGGTATTATACAAGTTACATTGACCGAATTTTAGTTAGGATAGTTGACTTAGTGCTCTTATACTGTCCAAGTCTTCATTCCATATTTTACTCGGATCATAGGCTTTAAACTTAGATAAGCCTAGGATTAGAAAGGATGACTACTGGAAATTCAACACATTGTTGTTCGATGAGAGCAATTTTGAGGATCAACTTTTACTAACTGTAATGCGGGAATTAACAGAGTCTGTGGTTAGGCAAACGTGGTGGGCTCACCTAAAGGCTACCATTAGATGGTTTGCTGCTGAGTATAGTAAGTGGCTCAACCAAAAGCAGAGCAAACGGCAGAAGAATATACAAAAGTACGGGATATAAAATCGGGAGATCGTGGGGAAATAGCTGCAGCTAGTGCATAGTTGATCACTTAGCATACCAAGAAGGACCAAACCCTTGTAGTTAGGGCTAGATTAAGAATGATGTCTTCCGAGGCAACAAAAATGGCCGCTGAATCGTGAGTTGAAGAAGTTCAGAGTATCGCATACCGATACATTGCTAGCGTCGTTATACTGCATGTTCGTTCCATGGTGGCATATGTGAGGCTTTCCGATCTTATTTTCAGGATCTTTTTACCAGGGAGACCTGTCTGATCCCAACTCAGTCTGACACCTAATTAGCTGATTTTCCTCGCCTCGAGGTGACTGGGTGCGACTGTCCGATCACGCAAGAGGAAATCGGGGATGCGCTGAAGCTTGGCGGTAGAGACAAAACTCCACTATGAGGCGTACTTGAGGCAGTCGCACGCGTTTGTTCCTCTGCCGGCACTGGTCTTAAATCAATAGATAAAGAACGGAAATATTTCCGAACGCTTCACTGGAGGTGTCATAATTTATCTCGCAAGAATAAACACGGAGGAGATGGGATTAATTTCCGCCCCTTCAGTATATTGAATACAGAGTTAGATTTTGACCAAGCTCTTAGCCAACAGTTTGCAGGCTGTTCTCCTTAGTCTGATTGGCCTGATCAGAATTGCACTGTGAAGGGTGGGACTATTCAAGACAAACTTTATCTGGTACGCTTGATCGTAGAAGTCAACGGTGAAGCCGCGCTGATCAATATAGATAAGTTCAAGGCATTTGATGGGGCTGACCATCGATTTTCCGAGACTGTCCTCGTGTCGGCTGGTTTCGAGACGTACTTTCATTTCTGGATCCATCTCTTTTATGGGTCCACAGGTGTGGTGGTGGAAGTAACCGGAGTAAGGTCGGAACCTTTCATGTCCAGATCAATTCGTTGGGGTTGCCTACTTTCGCCGATGCTATACATTCCTGTGCTGGAGCACTTCATTCACAATTTAAAGGCAAATCTGGTCCTACATGGAATTAACATCTCTGGTGCAATCACCACAACCAGGTATTCCGCCTATGCCGACGACGTGAACGGTTTCGTGAAAAGCAGGACCAAGATTTACGACTTCCAAAACGAAATTAGCATGTATGAGAAGGTAACGAGAGCCAAATTCGACGTTGGATTGCGCTCTTCCCCGTCCCTTCACTTGGACAGACGGGGCTGTCACGATATTCGGCGTCTGGTCTAGCCCCGACCTCCCGTTGAAGAAAAATTGGTTTAAGTCCGAGAAGAGGACGAGGCGACATGTGGTCTGTGATCTAAGAGGAGGCTTTTCTTAAAGTGGAAGGTGGAAGTTTGTGACTCGTACATCTACCCCATCATTCCTTACCGACTGTCGTTACTTCCCCTCCCGTGCGCCGAGATAATTTTATTGGTTCTAGTTTTGGTTCACCTCTTGTGAGGGTGACCGTGCTCCTAAGATGCGTCGCGAGGCCTATTGCCTTCACAACGTTGAGATACGTCCTGCAGTATTTTTCATCCAGTTAACTGTTATCTTATCTTTGCAATTATTAGTCTGTGGCCCGTTACTAACAATAGTTTTGTTTATTCATGTAGATAGCTTTTCACCTCATGAACTTTGGGGATATATTTTTAGATTTTTATCAACCCAGCCCTCCATAAAGACTCTACATATGCGATTAGATGTTGGTGTCTGTGTATGGAGTGTTGTGTAGATGAGATGTTTTAGTGAAAGGTACAATGTATGAACAATTGGGTCAATAACTGAGGCTAGCTAAGTTATCGATAGGACAAGTGAAGACCAGTTTCTCCCATCCCAATCTTGCTCATGTGGCTTATTTGTACAATAGATATTAGTAGTAAACAAGTAGATTTAGAGACGTAACTTATCTGCTTAATACTTATTTCAGCAACACTACGTCGACTCCAAACGACATACTATGCAGTGAAGAAATAATTTTTATATCTACAAACACTTAAGTATGTTACTAATTTATAAGATTACAGACCAACTAGTTGACAATAAAACGCAAAGTAAATGGCGGCCGCTTTTACTTTAGGAAGGCAAGATATTATTAAGCAAAACTTATTAATAAAAACAAGCAAACATGTGATTTTCATTGTGAAAATCGTGCGAAAAATAAACAAACGGCGTCTCCTGAAACCTTTTCATTTTATTGCCATTAAGTCTCTCTTCAGACTTAACTTCTTCAGTTGCAAACATCAATATAGTATATATGATTGACGACAAGCTATTTGCTAATGTGGGTCAGTATTCTTTCCCTGTTTTATTTATTGACAATGGAAAACCGGAGACAGAAAAGACGCAGTTCTTTTTTATTATTATACTGTTTTCAATATCTATTAAATTCTGTAAAGATTCAAAAAGGTGAGTATGAGAAAATGTTCTGACGTTTTGCCTTTGTTCTCTGTATTCTGTCTGCTTTTTTACTCAATAAAACAGCCCTGGAAATTCTAAAAAAATATTTTCTTATTACTTTATGTAGGGCACGATTTCAATGAGCGAAATTCAATAAACTGCGTCAAGAGATTATATGCAAAATAGTTATTGTCAAATATTTTATATAAATTTCATAGATATGCGTTATCCAATGAAATAATTTGTAGTATTATGTATAGCGAGTAAGCATGAAAGCAATTAAGTCCCAATTTTCAATTTCAGATTGATATTTAGTATTTTTTTCAGTAATTATAGCAATTTGCAGTGTCAAGAGATTATTTGAAAGAACTAGAATTTAGTATTATGTCTCGTAAAAAAGAACTAACAATGAATGAAAAGAACTATATAATCAAAGAAATTAGCAAAGGAATGTCTTCGATTCAAATTTCTAACGATTTGAAAAGGGATCATCGAACAATCAAGAAAATATGTCAAATGGGAATTCAAACAAGGAAAAAAAGTCTCAGGTTGAATTCAGGAATTTAACAAAGCCAGATCTATCACATATCCGAAGAGAATTAATAAGAAAGCCAAATGCGTCAAGTGCATTCATATTTGAGGCCGCTGGATCTCCTATGGTGTCATGGGAAACAAGGTGTAAAGCATTAAGGAAGTTTGCTGATGTAAAAAATCAAATAAGGAAAACCATTTTAACAAAACAACATGAGGAAATAAGATTGCAGTGGGCAAAAAAATACATGAAAACTGATTTCGGTGAAGTGCTTTTTACTGACGAATCAAAGATCACCCTCGATGGGCCCGATGGATGGGCTCGAGGATGGGTTTGCGAGCAACGTGACTCAAGAAAATTTTTTAAACGCCAACAAAGCGGCGGTGGGATCATGATATGGGCTGGGATTATTGGTAATGAGCTCGTGGGCCCATTTGAACTGAAAGACGGGGTTAAAATGAATTCAAAAAGTTACTGTGACTTTCTAGAGTAATAGTTCTTTGAATGGCTTGATAACCAGTCTTTAACCAAGCGTAGATCTATGATCTTTATGCAAGACAACTCACCAAGTCATGCATCAAAGTTTACTAAATCCTGGTTGAAAGAAAAGGGATTTGTTGAAGATTCTCTTATGGACTGGCCTTCAAATAGCTGTGACTTGAATCCCATTGAGAACCTGTGGAGCATCCTCAAGAAAGATATTTATTCTAATGGAAGGCAATTCAACAGCAAGTGTGACCTCTGGGAGGCAGTTAAAGTCGCTGCAAACAACTTACCAGCCGCTAAAATTGCAAATCTAACATCAGATGTTGACAATAGGCTGCTAAGAGTTGTTGAAAAGAAAGGAGCATTTGTGCAATAAATTTTAGGAGGTTCTTATTATTTTTTATAACCAAACAACTTACCAGCCGCTAAAATTGCAAATCTAACATCAGATGTTGACAATAGGCTGCTAAGTGTTGTTGAAAAGAAAGGAGCATTTGTGCAATAAATTTTAGGAGGTTCTTATTATTTTTTGTTAATATATCTTTTATTTTTAAAATAAAATATTTCTTTAATGTTTTTCCTTTAAGTAATTGACGAAATTGTTCTAAAATATTTTCATATTATTTTTTTACATTAGTTTTACAAGGTATCATAATGGAAAAGTATCAAAATAAATAGTTGCAAATAAACTACTGACAGTCAAATTAGTCTGTTTTGTTAACTTAGTAAATTTTTCTCAAACCAAAAACAAATTTTTTCTCTATCACTATATATCTCAGTTAATAATATTGAGTAGAATCTAAACAACATCATAATAGGACTTTTAACATTAAAAACACAACTTTTTATACCAATTCATCACTTGCATATAATCTCTAGACGCAGTTTATATCTTAAAACTAGAGTATTACTCCATGCCCGTTAGCACTGTGGGGTAGTGCCACAGCGTCTGTACGGTTAGATTTTAAAAACATCATTTGAAATATTATACATATATTATCTAGTTCTTAAATTTCTTGTTAGATATTGTTTTGCTTGTTCTTCATGTTTTACAGGATCTAATCAAATTGAAAAACTCGAATTAAAGATAAGATATTTAAAAAATAATTAGATATTTTCAAAAGTTAAGATATGCAAAAATAGGTTTTACTTTATTTTTGGTGTTAGTTTTAAAACAATCTATTTTCAAACTTCATTAAAGTGATTTTGTTGACTTTCCAAAGAGTGAAAAGAATATTTGATGATCCTTTGGGTAAAAGGGAATTGTAAACTTTAGTTATGTTTGATCTAGAATTATTGCAGATTTTAGTTTATATACTTGTAATTCCGACAAATATGTTATAACTAAAACCAGTCCTTGTAGTTATTTGATCGACTTAATTCGGATGCTACTAGGATAATGATAAAAAACTCGCCTTTTGTTTTGCTAATTATTAGGGTAAACAGTTTGAGGGGTTCAAATACTCCACATACCAAAGGCGGATTTATGTGAGGAGCGAAGGCATAGTTTTCAGCAAAAAAATAAAGACTGCCCAATTTGTGAGTTATGATACTTCAAAATAAACTACATGCTGTAATGTAGCTATCGGTGTATATAAAGCGAAATGGGGCACAACATCCAAAGACGAAGAGCGAATATGATCGGAAAATGTCCTTATAAAAAAAGAAAAAAAAGAATATTAATATGTAGTTCTTCTTTGCCGTGAATGTAGAAAAAAAATCTTCATGGATTAGGAAGAGATTTGAAGCGACGTAGATGTGATTCGACTGACAAAATCTGCGAAAACCATGGAAAAACATGTTAGCAAACAGGACGCTATAACGTATGTGCTGTTAACAATAACAGTAATATATGTAAGAATAGCTTTTTCTACCACAAGGAAAGCTGGTTCCCTGTATCGTGCCAGAAGGGTTTTCTCGCCTGAGTCCTTCCTTCAAATCTACAAATTAGCCATTTGTCCTTGAATGGAATACTACTGCTATATATTATCTGATGCCCCCTGCTGTTGATCTCGAGGTCCCAGTCAAAATACAGAGACGGATATGCAACGCGGTTGGTTCTCATCTGGCATCCCGTCTGGAGACGCTATCTCACAGACGTGCAGTGGTTTCGCTCTGTTTTTTCTACAAGTACTTTCATGGCAACTGCTCCGAGAAGCTACTTTCACTGGATCCCAAACTGCATGAATTTAAACGTGCTACTAAGTTGGCATCTCGGTCCCACCCTTTCTCTGTCGAAACGACTAAATGTGGCCATTTGTTCTACTCCAACAGCTTCTTATCTCGCACGTCCTTTCAGTGGAACTCCCTTCCTATCACTCGCTTCCTGATATCTTCAAATGTAAGGTCAATCGACATATTCTGATGACTTGACCCTTACTCTCTGTAACCCCTTGCGTGCTAGTGTCAATCCCACCTTGCTTGGGGTGATTTGCTTAATAAAAAGATCCATACACCAAGACATTTGAAGAATTTCTTATTTATTAATTCTACGCTCTGCATTTTCATGATTCAGGGTATGCGTCATAGATATTTTCATTCCAATTCCAGATCAAAGTTTCTGTTTTCGATAGTTTTGTTTTTATGCTTAAGATCAAGATCGCAACAATGAATGTCTATGTCACCAGATTAGTCTCATCCCAAAACTATCAGTACATTGGCAACTGAAAAATAAAACAAAAAAGGGACGGTGTTTTCTGTTAATAGATTAATTTGACATGTGTGATGAAATGTTAAATGACCAATATCCATCACCTTACCTCTGTACTTATACAAGATAATAGACAGGAGCTCTGGTTTTCTCATTGCTGATGTTTTAAAGGATCAGCTGTTTGGGTTTTCACCAGATATATACGAACTTATGGACGATATTATTCCTGTATGGAACCCAGAAAAATATTATGAAAAAGAGTAAATCTATTTAAAAGAAACAGAACAAGTGAAAAATGAAACAGAATCTTGATTAATTTTAATTAGTTTCCAGAATGGTTGTTGAGTTGAAATGCTTGTTGATTGGACAGAGATATCCTCTTTTCTGATTGGCTAGAAAAGATTAATAACGAAATTGAATTTCTTGTAAATTCTGATCTACATTTACACGGACTTTATGCTCACTAAAAAGATAAGTTGATGATGGCGTCTCTTACACATTGACTAACAGTCAAAAGAAAAAAAAATTCTAAAAATAAGCGACGGCTAAAGACGAACCAAGGATAAAATAATAAGGTATTTAAACGAAAAAAAAAAATCTACGAAACATGAAAGAAAAAAAAACGAATAAAACACAAAATTAAATCAAATAAGAAATAAATCGATCTGGATAGAAGAGAGAAGAAATACAATGATGAATAATACTGTTATTTATTTTTCAAAACGGAAGAAGATAATTATTTCGGATGGGCATACAAGTCGGCAGGGGGTGTTGCAGAAAAAAAGATTACTGGTTTCGTTGTTAGTGTTCAAAGAAACGCTAA
>OZ038482.1:93806262-93813762 GCA_964036315.1 Acanthosepion esculentum
TCATCAATGAAATGGAAGAGGCCCAAGGGAAACATCTGCATTTGACACTGAGAACGAAAAATAAGAAAATGTGTACAGCGAATTTACACTCATCCAAAGAAAGTTAGGAAACCAGACACTTGATGGTCTCTCCCGAAAGTAATGACACTTTTTATGTTGGCTCACAGTCGCAAGTGGATGTTGCTGGTATGAGTGTAGAGAATAAACCTTGCGTGTAGTGAAATACTCAGCCTTGTTACAGAGCGAAAATCTGGCAAAATGTATTTTGCTATGAAAGTGAGTATGATAGGGAGATATGATATTGATTCAGTATTACTTATCCTCATAATCTTCACTTTCTATCACCAACACTTCACTCGTATCACACCACGTTCCTTTAAAAGTAATCCTCTACTTTGCCTTGTTCTCGAGCCTTATTCCGACTGAATGTTTGTCTAAAAAAATTCGAGAAATATTACACCGACTGACACTGCTGGCTGTCTTCCGGGTGTTTTCAAAGACCAAACAGTGGATAATTCGTTTCAACATGGAGGATATCAAAAGAGTCTTAACACGAATCGACCTTGTATAACGTGTAATATATTTGGTAAATGTAAGTTTTTTTTTTCAATCTTTTCACACAAAACAAGGCAGTAAAGCCTCTAAGACGCAAGGGGTTACTGTATATAAAAGAATAAAATAAAAGGATATTCTTACCGAGAACTATCAAAAAAGAGGAATCAAGAAGATTGCAGATAGCGAGTGACATTTCATTTAATTTTTTGAAGATCAATGTTGGCTGGAAACAAGAAGGTGGAAGAGAGTTCCACAAGAGATAAGTGCTAGAGAGTAAACTGTTAGCGTAGAACTTACTGTTCCATCTAGCCATTTCAAATGTAAATGGATGTGACCTTGTTGCCAATCTAGTACTGCGCTTCAATTTATACAGTATAGAATCCACGGATAAAAATAATCAGAACAATTAACATGAAAGAATTTCCAGAAAAGCATAGGAAAAGTAGCTGACCGCGTGTGAAGTTCAAGCTCCCTTGTTACTCCGTTTCAAGAATTCACCGCCGTTGGAATCGGGAATGGCTGTCGCTCGTTTCAGCATTGGCGACGGATCGCCGTGCTTGGTCGGCCTTCGTTCCGGACGCGGTGAATTCCTTAGAAGGAACCGGCTTAACCGATCCAGGGTGAATGCCGCAACATACATACAACATACAAAGTAGCTGAAGTCGAACGTTTTCATATAACAGACCATTTATAAAACCAAGTAACTAGCTTTAATTACTTTTAAGACTGTCAATATATATCTAAGACAAATATGTGTTTTGTGTTCGGAGTTATGTCTTACTTGAAATGTTCAAGCCAGAAGGAGATGCTGAGCTGGAGCCATGGTTCTGTCTTCACTAAATTAGTGAACTGTAGTAGTAGGCATTCGTTTTTCTCGTGAGATAAAGGTAACTCCTTTTTTATCAAATATTCAGTCCTTTTGCGAATAGCATTTAGAGTGGCTTAACAGATCAATCTCTTAGAACTCTTTTCTGAAGATGTTACAGATGAGGCTAGAACGTGGAATGAAATCTGACATTACTCTCTCTGATTCTTTCGTTGTCTTCTGACCTTCAGTAATTCGTTGCGTCTTTTTTCGGACTTCATGATACCTCCATGAACATCCTGGCACCAGTAACTGCGATCATCGGCTAATTGTTCCCTGTTACCAGATTTGATTCCTCTGAATTTTAGTTCCCTCTTGCAAACGTCCTTGAAACTTAGTGTTTTTTCAACTCTAACTAATGTAAAGTCCCATTTACTGACGATCTATAACGGCAGAAATGAATGCTGTAAATCTAGTGGGTGTTGGGTAATCGTCATTTACAGTACTCTGGTTGATCATATTTTAAATCACTTCACCCCATGAAAGGAAATAAAGCAACAAAGAACCACGATTCTACTGAGTGTGAAATATTGTAGGAAAAAAAAATTGAAAGAAACATTATTAAGCAGAGAATAATAAGAAATCAGGAATGAAGAAGTCAGATGATAATTGACATCACATTTATATTTATGGAGATTAAAGTCGACTGGAATGCAAGAGACTGGAAGAGAGCCACACAAGCGAGATATGAGAGGGAAAACATTTACCATAGAACCTACAGTTACATCAAGCCGTTTCCAATGAAAAATAATAAGTTGCTGACCATGTATTATCGAGTAGTTAATTATATCCTCACCGTATGGGCCTTACAAAAGTCAACACTAACGAAAGAAGTATTGATACGTCACAAATTAAGAAACCAAATTCAACACAAACCACGAATGTTTAATACAGCCATTTAGCTTCTGATTTCGTCGTAATATTTCTGAACCCCCGTCTCATCTTCCTACAAGCAAATACAGACGGATACATATACAAAGATCGATCGATAGATAGATAGATAGATAGATAGATATGAACAGCCACGATATAGAATTCAACTGAACAGTGAGATTTTCAGTTTGACACCTTAAGCAATGGTGTTTTGCTCGCTGCAGGTGGAGAAATTCTAGTCATCATGCAGATCTGATGTGTTTGTACAAACCGTTTAAATCTAACAACGATCAATATACGATATTGACTGTTTTTCTGTATATCAGATTTTAAAGAATACAGAGCCAGATAGGTAGGTAGATATATATTGACTGGCCCTCCTACACACGCACACATACACTTATATATATATATATATATATATATATATATATATATATATATATATATATATATATATATATATATATATATATGTATATATATAATAAAAAGAATTAAACACTAATATTCCATGGTCATAATTTATTCCATTGGAATCGTAAAAACCATCCAATTCATCAGACCTACAGATTAAACAAAAAAAAAACAAAAACAAAAAAAACTGATGAATTGGATCGTTTTACGATTCCAACGGAATAAATTATGACCATGGAATATTAGTGTTTAAGTTTTTTATTATATCCTTACTCTGTCTTGGACATTGAGTTCTACCTGGACCATATCCTCTTGGAATTATTTTTATACACATATGTATGTGTATATACAATTGCATATGTATGTGTATATTTACCACTAATATTGTCTATATATATATACATATATATATTCGATAAGAAACAACTGACATGGTCTGTCTATCTATTTTTTTATAATGTTAAAGATCAAGTGTAGATCAAATATTGATCTGAATCTGAGAAAATGATAAAATAAAGGAACATGTAGGAAACATATCAATTTATTTCACCTTTATTAAAGCTTATCTCAATCTCTGACGAGACTTTAATAAAAATGATACATGTTAGATTGATATACGTTTCCTTTTTGTTCTTTATCATATATATATATATATATATATATATATATATATATATATATATATATATATATATATATATATATGTCAATTATATAGTGCAGTTTAATTTATATTACAATTAATCATTCATAATAAAGTAAATTAATAAATTTAATGAGATAAAATGACGAATTCACTTCGCTAACTAAATTTAAAAATGTATTAACTCACTAACCACTTAGAATTATAAACTTTATTAGGTTTCCTTAAATATGTACGTACTTTCGACAGGTTCTCTGGTCATCATCAGGCATGAAAACTATTCTCTTTTTGGAAAATTCAGGTAGCACCCGAAACGATATATAATGGAAACCGAAGTATTTTTATGCATGTATATGTATGTATATTTACATATATATATATATATATATGTCTGTGTGTGATATGTGTGTGTGTGTGTCCTTTACTTTCATCATTCACCAACCTAGTAAATTGTTTACGTGATCGGGAACTCACTATTTTAATTTCTTCTTACCGTTCCTTCAAATGTTTATGTCAGTGTAAGGTAAGTTGGAGCCACGGATAATATGACGTCACATCACTTCTCTTGAAATGGTTGCTTTCTCGTAATTGATGAACTATGGAATGCTGGCAGGGCAAATGTGCAGCGTTTATCGGATTTTATGTGGAAAGGAAATTGTCTCATACGGCAAGCCAGACCGAGAGTCTCCTAAATGGATATTGCGTGCCGCCAGAGAAATGGATATATTCCAATGCATATACTTTGCAAAGGGGATTCTACATGTGGCGAAGAAAATGGTTTTGACTCGACATCTATCTTACTTCCTTCATTCCTTTTTTCTTTCTTACATTTTTTTCTTTCTTTCTTACGTCAATATATATCGAGTGAACGAGGGTAGGCGACAGAAAGAATGACCTTTTCACTCCGCACATCCCAGCATAAATAGACAGCTGCCCACGCACGTAAACCCTCTAGTGAAATCCTAAAGCAACATATGTTAGCTATGCTGAGTTCAATCCCAGCCGTCTACCCCACGTTTGTACCATAGTCTCAGATTATGTTAAATTTAGTAACTATCTATAATAGACAACACTGTGTGTAATCCTGGTTCTCACAAAATTACTGGAAAATATGATCACTGAAATAAGGTAGATTCTAGTCGTCAGCTCCAATGTTCTTGTTTTTTTTTTTTTAAATACAAAGCCTTTTGGTTTGAATAATATTTTTAGCGTTTTACAATATGCGGCGTTTGAACACATGGTTTTCTCTCAAGCATGTTTGTAACTTATGACATTTATACATGTATGCCTCCTCATCTATGAGGAATTTCTTGGTGACCATAATATGAAGGTTAAATAAATTTAGGAATTACACCGACCTCCGCATTGTAAGAATGTGGGATGTTCAGGCCACTATTTTCCAAATTTTTGATTGGAGTGTTGGGGTCGAGAGGACCGAACCTATATTCCTGCACTGAGAAAATCAGATTAGACCTCGCATACCATCGCTTCAGATGTCTTCGCATATCACATGGGATTGACGGAGGACTCAGGACCGTAATAATAATATTAGCCGTTTCCCAACAAGGAAACCTATCATTCACTGACCGACACTGGTGCTTATTGAAATTATTAAAAAAAATCTCTTAAATCATTTTTTAGGAAAATAGGTTTCTTAAATACACTGGCATTTATCACTGTTCCCAGTATTGATGACGGTTTCCTTCCTAACCTTTTATTTGAGGTGGTGTGGAACGGTAACGTCTTTATTATGTCATTATCTTTAAATGTGCTATCCATTATAATTGTTGATGCTCTTGATAGCCCTCAATGATGTCGTTTCTGTTATTTTGCCCAGTTCTTTTTCTGTAGCACCAGTGGTCACAGTTCGAAGAAGGCTGGATTGGTTCAAGGCCCATAAGCTATATTTGCTGAAAGCCATTTGCGGTCATTCATATTAGTTGCATACATTTGACAATTTAGATATTTCAGTATGTGATTCGGTACCATGCATGTCGTATATTATATATATATATATATATATATATATATATATATATATATATATATATATATATATTAATTGAATGATCGAAATTCTATTATTTGCCAACTAAACCACCATCTATATTGTCTCACATGTATTTCGTCAACTACAGAATAGTTTTATACGAATTTTAAAAATAAGCCGAGACATATAAACCTAATAACGACAATTAAAAATAACTTAGGGGTGAAATGATTTTAAAAAGTTTGAGAAGAAAAATGTGTTATATAGGAATAAAGTGTCGCTGCCGATACTTGAGTTTGAAGAAGAAGAAGAAGAAGAAGAAGAAGAAGAAGAAGAAGAAGAAGAAGAAGAAGAAGAAGAAGAAGAAGAAGAAGAAGAAGAAGAAGAAGAAGAAGAAGAAGAAGAAGAAGAAGAAGAAGAAGAAGAAGAAGAAGAAGAAGAAGAAGAAGAAGAAGAAGAAGAAAGAAGAAGAAGAAGAAGAAGAAGAAGAAGAAGAAGAAGAAGAAGAAGAAGAAGAAGAAGAAGAAGAAGAAGAAGAAAGAAGAAGAAGAAGAAGAAGAAGAAGAAGAAGAAGAAGAAGAAGAAGAAGAAGAAGAGAAGAAGAAGAAGAAGAAGAAGAAGAAGAAGAAGAAGAAGAAGAAGAAGAAGAAGAAGAAGAAGAAGAAGAAGAAGAAGAAGAAGAAGAAGAAGAAGAAGAAGAAGAAGAAGAAGAAGAAGAAGAAGAAGAAAGAAGAAGAAGAAGAAGAAGAAGAAGAAGAAGAAGAAGAAGAAGAAGAAGAAGAAGAAGAAGAAGAAGAAGAAGAAGAAGAAGAAGAAGAAGAAGAAGAAGAAGAAGAAGAAGAAGAAGAAGAAGAAGAAGAAGAAGAAGAAGAAGAAGAAGAAGAAGAAGAAGAAGAAGAAGAAGAGAGAAGAAGAAGAAGAAGAGAAGAAGAAGAAGAAGAAGAAGAAGAAGAGAAGAAGAGAAGAAGAAGAAGAAGAAGAAGAAGAAGAAGAAGAAGAAGAAGAAGAAGAAGAAGAAGAAGAAGAAGAAGAAGAAGAAGAAGAAAAAGAAGAAGAAGAAGAAGAAGAAGAAGAAGAAGGAAGAAGAAGAAGAAGAAGAAGAAGAAGAAATTTTTTTCTGGAGTTACATTCAATGTTTCCAGACATAATCTTTCAGTATGTTTGCCTGACAGACAGACAAAGATGATAGCTGTCATAGAATGTCTGCTCTTTTTGTAAGGAGCTTTTATTTTTAAATGAAGATAAGGAAAGATACGTTAATATTCTCGTTGCAGCTTACAAAGGAATCGCTATTGCAAAATTCTGTCTTCAGGTGTGTAATTGTAATACTCGGAGTTTAGTTTAGGCTCTTCTCTACTCAAATGTCTATGCAAATCGGCTTCCCAGAATAAAACTATAATATTATATAAATAATCCTGAAGAAGATTAGTGTTCGCCTTTATACTCTCGTCAAGTAGATATTTATATTGATATCAATCTTGTGAATGAAGCACTCACAGAACAGCCGTTCTCAATGATTACGAGGTGAAAGTGGCATCTTGCATAAGAAGCTGTTTGCCATGTGATCATTCGCGATTGAGAAAGATTTACCTGAAGATCAGATTTCGTTAGACAAAGATCTTCATCATTTTGGTTAACAAATTGAGTATTTCTACTGTTAATATGTTCTACTTCATTTTCTTGTCCCGTGTTCCTACAGGAACTTGGCGATCATGGCTCTCCCCAGTTTCCTGTTCTTGATCGTGTATCACGCATGGCACATAACTGACTGATATGCTTTAGGATTGTAGAATAGAACCGAACAAGTGCTAGCAAATGATATTTTTATCTTTTCTTTTCCTGCCTAGACCAACAAATCTGTTTTCGTTAATCTCCATTGTACCAGCATGAAATTGATATCTAACCTATGAATTTGTATCGCATTGTCTTTTATAGCGATTCTTACTTTTTGATGCTTATCATCAAGACATATCATTCTTTGTTGCGTCAATTGTGCGACTTGCTTTTTTTTTTCCAGACAAACGTCTTCTATCCTGTTTTCAATATCGACATTGACTTCTCACATAACTCACAGGAAGCGATGGATAAATTGACGTCTAAATTACGCAAAAACGAAAGTAATGCTGACATCTCATTTTAACAGAATTATTTACCAAA
>OZ038482.1:93821262-93823762 GCA_964036315.1 Acanthosepion esculentum
AAAAGAGTCGTTTAATAAATATCCTTGGAACACGTTGGTTTTTATAATTCATGAACATCTGTCTATTGAAAAGCTCTTAACGACATGAATGCTAAACTGCTTTGAATCTGACCAGCATTTACAGAGACCTAATAATATTTCTTCGTAACGGCTTCTAGTTTTCTTGTTCTTGTATTTACGGCCCTTGTATTGGCAAGGGTTAAAAACATTTCCAAACGCTTAATCTAGGGTGGAATTCATATGTGTGAATTTTATTTTTTACAACGCAAATAAATTACGTCTATGCTGGTGACACAACGGCTTATTACTTAAGTAAGTCTGAACCATTAGACAAGATCAAATTGGCAGCTGATCTTAAAATGACCTACGAATAGTTGCTAACTGGGACAAGTTTGTAGAACTAGTTAGTGTTTTGATGTAGGCAAAGTGTTTTGTGACGTATGAACTCAAAATAACAATTTTCTTCTATTGCCAGATTAAATATAAATATATTATAAGCTATATAACTAGCGGGCTAATAGTTTTATTAAACATGCTTAGATATTTTTAAACAAGGGTATTAACCTTGACCTGCAGGGACAATCTCTCGTGGCTTGTTGTTAAAGTACACCCAACTTAAAGTTAATTATCCTAAGCCGAACGAACCCATGTTCGATTCCTGTTGCGACATTACATTCGCCATTCAGATAGATATGAATTTCATTGTTAAAAGAAGAAATATCACAAAACAGAAATATCTTGTAAATCACTTGTACCACTAACGATAAGTTTCATAGGAATATGAAATAATGTCGGGTTAAAGAAATTCGTTAATTTCTTAGTATATATATATACTCGACTCTCCCGTCGAATTCGACGTATGAGGGTCAAGCAGATCAGTTCCTAGGAAACTGGCTGCCCGACGCCAGCACATGAGATTTAATTATAGTGGTGAAGGTTTTGTGCAGAAAAATTCACACTTTTTGAAGGGCCGAATACAGAGAATTGTTGCACTACGTGCCACAGGGTCCCTAGGTTTTGAATTCAGAGTTGTCATTCTCCTAGGCTAGTTACCATCCAAGTCTATAGAACCCAGTCTGTCCTGCTATAAGTAATGGATAGAGACTTGAATTAAGGAATCGGAAAGCCGAGTTCGAATTCCAGTTGAATCCATTACATTCACTTACGTGCTAATACCCTTGGGAAAGGTGTGAATCCTCTTCTTCTCCCTCCAGCTATGAGTATATATATATATATATATATATATATATATATATATATATATATATATATATATGTGTATGTGTGTGTGTGTGTGTGTGTGTGTGTGTGTGTGTGTGTGTGTGTGTGTGTATGCGTGTGTTAAAGATCAGGTAATCTGAAAAGAAAACGAAAATAGGTACTAGTGTAGCTGCTTCCTGCATCTGGATTCCACTACGTATCACGGGATCTATAAGGTGCTGATGACATATCTGTTCCGAGAACTTCCTCGGATGTCCATAATTGAATTTTGGTTGCTTGATGCGGCTTCCGTAATGTTATTTTTTTAACAACTGTCTTCCGTAGATGCAGCATAGGTATTACAATCTGTCAAGCGTTATTTAGAAAAACATCGCTATTCCTTCAACCAACTTCCTGATACCCGCAGAAAATGAGATAATACTAACTTGCTGGATTATATATACATACATATATATATATATATATATATATATATATATATATATATATATATATATATATATATATATATATATGCATGTATGTGTGTGTGTGTACAGCATTTATCAGAAATATTTTTAGAAAATTTGGAGGCGAGTTCCTCACGAAAAGAAAAGTACAAAAGTCCATATAAATATATGTCCACAAATTTTTCATTTTTGATTTATTAAGTTTAAAGAACGTTTATGGTAGAGGGCACTATGTTGCCATCTAGACTAGGATACATTTATCATTCCTGTACATTTGTGGCTGGTTTGTCTTCAAGGTTTAATGTGTGTAGTAGTGAGTTTAGCAATGGCAGGATATTCACAATTTGACCAGGCCGATATGATTTTTTAAAAACAGCCGCGCGAATGATAATGGACGCTAGGCTGCACGGATGTATCAGAATGCGTTTTCAGACCGAACGCCATCGAGTCATCTAACCTTTGTTTATCGTCGCGTTCCTGAGATAGGATCTGTGGCAACAATGACTATGGTAATAAGTATTTTGATATTTTAACAGCGGCTATCGTAAACTTTGAACATAATAACTCAATAACGAAGTATTTGCAGACATATGTTTATATGGAATTTTGTCCTTGTTTAGTTTGAGGAACACGCCACCGAAATTTGTCAATGTAATTTTGATACAATATATATATATATATATATATATATATATATATTATTTTGTAACCGCAGTACTTATTGGAAAGAGATCAATATCAGTGAGAGAGCTAGCATATTCAGTCGTACGGATATGAGTTTATTACCCTGGATTTGATGTTTTTGCGATCATCAGAAAAACTGGCTTATT
>OZ038482.1:93831262-93863762 GCA_964036315.1 Acanthosepion esculentum
TTATTTGAAAGGGCACGAAGCTGAATTATTGATGAAGTCAATATTGAAAAACTTCTTAACTAATAATTAAGTGAACTATTTTTGAAAAAAAAAAAACAAATAAATAATAACACGAAAAAGGTTTCTTTTCAGAAAATAACCAAAAATAAAAATCATTTTAAGAATAGAATTTCATTTTAGGTTCAATATTCGTTTATGTTTGTTTCTTTTGCTTTTGTTATATTTTTAAAAGGTAAAATAGAGATATTTCCTTAATTGCTTCTAAGAAACAATTCAGGTAGAATCAATATTCCTGAAGTGAAAACTGTCAGCAAATTTTAAACTAATTAATAGAAAGTGAACGCGACCGATGTGAGTCTATTTATTTTAAATATTATTTTAAATGTTTTTCCTTATTTTAAATGTCTAAAAATTCAAGCCTACATTTGAATATTCAGAATGTTAAATTTATTCCTGGTAAGAGTGTTGTTGTTATTATTATTATTATTATTATTATTATTATTATTATTATTATTATTATTATTATTATTATTATTATTATTATTATTATTATTATTTCCTTTAATTTTTGGTATATACACATTATTCCGGGGCCCGATCAGAGACCTAAGGTCAGAAATGCTATCATGATATTTTCTAATGAACAGTTTTGAAAAATAAAACATAACACATATTTACATTGATAAAGCCCTTCGTGCATTTCTTGTATTTCTTTAAGGCATGGGCCGCCAGGAATCCGTTCAATGGGTCTATTGGTATCTTTTTTCCAATCACGCCGAGGACTCCAACTAAAGCTGCAATGGTTGATGTCCTCATGTGCCATATTTATGCGATTTCAGTTTCAATGTTCTATTTTTGTTTGAAGATCTTCAAAGATACATTGCAATCTGCAGGAACCGCATGTTAATAAGAAGGGAGATTTTGTCTTTGCTGTCTCTAATCAAGATGTCTCTCTCTGTGTATTATCAAGTCCAATACAATTGTATCAGGTTCTATCTCTGTAACTGGGTCTGGGTAGTGTTCATACCAATTCCTTGCAGTTTTCTTTCTATAAAAGTTATAGAGTTTCCAGAGTAAATATCGGCCCACTCTGACATATATATATATATATATATATATATATATATATATATATATATATATAATTTAAAGAAAAAAACGACCACTTTAAGGCTCCATTGTAATATTTTATTTCACCAGAGAATTAATTTTCCCTGGATCTTCCGACATCACTTTCAAAAGGTGAAACAAGAAATGAAATTAAAATGTACACTTCTGACGGACAGTATTAAGCTTATATAAGTTGACATAGAATGTAGCGAGGGATGGTGTGAGAGACATGGTCGTGTTTAGACAGCGAAGGGAGAGTTTTAACATTTATTTTTATATTTCTTTATAATACTTAATATTGAGGAAGGAGGGTGTAAGGATCAGACATTTACCTATTTAATCGGTAAAGGGAGAAGTGAAGAACAAAGTGATGTACTTAGGGTTTTTGGAGGAAGAAGAGGGGTGGTATAGCTTTAGTAATTTAGATAAAAACAGATTTTAACGTTTGTTAGTAATTTAAATGTTTAAAAAATCCACAAATAAATCAATTTAATGCTCGTTAGCAATTTAAATACTCACCTTCTTTACAAATAAATTAGGGATTTAATATAAGTTGAATACTATATTAATAAACAACAACAATAAAAAAAAGTTTACTAATAGTAATATTTTAATATTGTGAATGACTGTTAAGGTAAAATATTTATCAGTTTGAGTCTAATTCATGAATTTAATTTGTAGCTATTTTTAGATGAGTAATATTTCTTAATTAAAGTTTAGGTTTCAAATCAAGATGGAGTAAGATTTGAAGGTAATAGTAAATAAATTTCTGTTTTTTCTTACATATACCACATACATATTTACGTAAAAATCACATATACATACGTTCATGTACATGTGCAATTACACATATAACCACATATACATGTATCGATATACACCGGTATATATGCATATACATATACAAATACTTACACATACATTTACATATCTCCACACACATTCATATTTATACCAATTTAAATTTTTTCCTTAAGTTTTACAGTTAACGTTAGGTGGAGAATTAAATGTTTAAATTAAAAAAATCTATATTTAATTTTAATATTTTTAAGATCATGATAAATAGTTAAGGAGTAACATGTTTTAATTTAAATCTAAATGATCGATTTAAATTGAGATTATCTCCAGATAAATAAAATTTCCAATCATTCAATTCTAATTAGAAATTATTTAAAGAGAAAATAAGATTAAACTGTAATAAAAAAATGTTCTGTCCTTTCATTAGAATTCTATCTATCTCTCTATATATAAAAAAGATACACACATTTAAACCCATTTATACCTATATATGCATACAACTATATCCTACACATATATTCACAAATGTCACATATATGGATTCATAAATAATTATATATATATATATATATATATATATATACATATACAAATATATATGCAACCCCATATACATGAATCGATACATATACACATATACCTAGCTAAAATTACGAATACACATATACATATACATATTTACATACGCGCCCACAATATATATTTATATATGTACATATACACATATACACATCTATATACATATACACATAAATCCACATATCCATATCCAAGTCCATATACACATTTGTTTACATACAATAACGTATCCGCACCCATGTGTACATACAATCATCTTCAAATCTAAATATAAGCCAATATTTACCATCGATAATATTTTTTTTTAAATGTAGTGAGTTAAATTTAAATGATTTCTATGTCTGCATTTAAAAATCATCTCGTTATGTTGGTTAAGTAATTTATTAGGATCTTTATGCTTTATCATTAGGATCTTCTCTTTTATACACAGGTCACATCGGTCTCTGAGATTTATTGAAGTTCGAGCCCTAGAGACGATTCTCCATTTTACTTTTGGGGTGAAGCCGTTCTCCAATAAATCCCAATAGTGCTTCGATAGTGCTGTTTGGTGTCTTTTAGATTCATTTGTGAAGGACTGGCGATGGTTGTAAAAACGCTGATTTCCCGCAGATATTCCTATATATATCTTTTTTGCTTTATATTTTCCTTGGGGGAAATTGTAACTTCGTATATCACGTTTTCTGCCATGCATATTCCTCCTACTGGACAATCAGATCCTGCTCTGCAATTACAGGTAGATGTTTCCTTTTTCAATTGATTTGCCTTAAGACCCCTTTGTAATTGATTATTGTGAAATTCCATAATAATTTTACTATTGTGAGAGCTCATAATTTTTTCAAAATTGCTCATTCATGAATAACTAATTTTTAGATTCATTTTATTAAACATCTTCTTCAATAGCACATCTTTACTAAAATGCTTATCTATTAGCTTTAGGAAGTATTTCCCTATATTGATATTAGATAATTTACAGAAAGGCGGGTTGAACCATATAATCTTTCTTTTCCTATTTTTGGACTTAGTGGATGTGTTATTAATTGGTTTATCTATATAATTTAATGTTTGTTTAAATTTACTTTTTAAGGAGGCTTGATTATATGTCGGTTTGTTTTGGTTAAAAATTGTTTTACTAGAAGACTGTTTATTCTTGTATTTACTGTATTTGGAATTTGGTATATATATATATATATATATATATATATATATATTGACACCCACTCAGTATAAATATATATATATATATATATATATATATATATATATATATATATATATATATATGTATATATATTTATACTCAGTGGGTGTCAATGTCGCGCAACCTGATAGAATAGTTACAAATGTTTCTGGATATTTATAACAGAATCTTAATTTTGGGCTAACATTATTTATCAGTATGTGTTCTTGGTAATTTCTAGTTAGCAAGTATTGGTTCTGTGCAGAATAAAACTTCCGGTTTCAGCTTTTAACTCCGCACTAGATAACTACTGATAAGTACGAGGATGGTCTACATCAGAGTATTGACCGTGAGGTTGTTTATCTAGCCATCGTTTCTGTATTTGGACGGTTGCATTTGCCTTTGATTTCTTTTTAAGTATTTAGCTGTTTCAGTCACTGTATTATACTTTACTTGCATTTCTACACCCACTTAAAACTCCATTTTGAACTTGCTGGTTCCATCTATTACTAAATAAATTTCTTACTTCTTTCATATTCTTTGGCACAGATCATCATCATCCAGTCTTCTATAGTTACCAGGTATCTTTGAAGGCCATTTTTTGTAGTTTTGTAGGACAGTTCTAGTTGAACTAATCATCTACCTCCTTCTATTTTGGACACATACAGACGATCAACATCAGCTTTGGGATGTTGCATCCAGATGCAAGTTTAGGCTATGGTTCATTTAAGGTTGTTGAAAATGTATTGCACCAAGGTTATTATGGCTGATATTCTGTTTTTGAATTCAGCTTTGTATTCAGTACTAGACGCGCAGACCTGTAGTACTCCTTTCTTACCTTCTCCCTCATTTGGGTATGCTTTATTTCATCTCCGCTAATTTCTAGATACATATAAGCTTCTTCTTGTTCACGTTTTCTGTAATCTTTGTGAAAAAATCTACATCTATTGTTTGTATTTCTGTAATTCCCCCTTTCTTGAATGTTATTTTTGCACATTGATCTAATCCGAAATCCATACCTATGTTATCACTGAAACACTTTGCAGTATTTAGGAGACCGTTCAACTCAATGTCGTCTTTGCCAAAGAGTTTGAGTTCATCCATGTAGAGTAGGTGATTGAATATTTTCTCGGTTAGTTTGTATCCATAACTTATAATTTAGTTCATGAGTTAGGAGGATTACGGACAGACAAAACAGAAGGGGTGACAGGGAATCTCCTTCAAAGGTTCCTCATTCGATATTCATGTGATTGGAGATATTATTATTATTATTATTTGGGCATCATATGTTTCCTGCTCTGTATCCCGTACGACCGGGTCCAAACTATGGTACTTAGGCCCTATAGGAGAATTCTCATTTAACTGATAGCACTTTTCTTAGCGTATGGGTGGTTCCTAGTAGGGTAATTTTCTGGGAAACTTGTATGTTGATGTTACCTTGGACACTTATTAAAATTGTCCACATATTTTCTCACGGGGCTCAGAGCCACGATTGCTATTGGTACAGACTCAGTCTTCTTTCTCTACATCCTGTTACCTCCAGGTCATTGTATTTGGAAATTTCTCGATATTGTTTATGGAGGATTTTCTCTTAGATTTTACTGCTATGTCAGTAAGTATACAGCTCCTGAATTTCTTGTCTTTTATGACAATATCAGTTCTGTTGGCCTTTATTCCCTATTGTCATATTCCAGAAGATAGTTACATTTTCATTTTGGTGAACTGTGTCTGGTTGGTGCTCATATCATATCTCAATTGTTTCAATTTTGTGTTTTTACATATCTTCCAGTGCACATATTTTGACGTCTCAGGGTATATTCATTTTTTGTAAGTTCCAGACTCCCTGAGAAAATATGATCGACAGATCCAGCATTTCGGTTTAGTTCTCTCCTTGATTATGTGACAGTGAAAGGATCTGTTGTTTGCAAGGCTTTGGGCCTGAACTGCAATCATTAGGTCGTCTGTCTCAGCTTTCAGCCACTGATATGTTTTAACATATCTTACACCAGGACTCCTCGACTTCCTGGATATTAGGTATGTTATTTATCTCTATTTTATTTTTTCCAAGTTCCCGATATAGGTTCTTGGCAACTTCTTTAAAGATCTTGTTTTCCAGAAGAATCTGTTTCATTTTCATAACTTCTGATTCTCTGTACTTTCACTTGAATTTGTCGTTTCGGCTTCTCTTTGGTATGTCAGTTTTATTCTTTATGTCAAGGCTTCGTTTAACTTGTCTCTTTTTTCTTTCTTTTATTTTATAGCCCTTGTCTACTTCAGTTAGAAGTGACAATTGTCCTCGTAGTTTATTTAATTCTGCTTCTAATTTTTCTTTCTAGCATTTTTCTTTTTCGTTTACTTTGGGTTTTACTTTTTCACCTACTCTTGCTGCAACCATTGCCAAGGCTGTGTATATAAGATGATTAATTTGTGTCAGGTTCATCGGTCTTTCCATTTTGGTTAGCAAAGTTGATGGTTCCGTCACAAGACAGTTTTTTCTTACTTTTGGAATTGTCGGCCTTTCCTCGAAAGACATTTCCTTTACATTCACCCATTTATATCGGATGTTTTTCGTCATCTCTATTTCCCTCTCATATTCGTCATTATCTTCCTCTTTTTAATTGTGTACTACAGAGGGGTTATTATAAATGGTTTCTATTTGTTTCTCTGCATTTGTCTCGTCTGGTTTCTTGGCATTTTGCCCCTCGATATTAACGTTCAATCTATTTATGATATGCTCGCGGATGCTTTTGAGTTCTATTTCAGGTATTTTACCTGATGACCCTTTTTTGTTTCGATTTTCGTTGTTGCTCACGTGTTCAGTATACTTCTGTAGAAGGCATTTCTTCATCTGTAAGCAGATCGTCCAACATTTATAATCAAGGAGGACTGCCGTAATTCTCCTCTCTTCTCTTGTGGCTGATGACGTATATGATTCCCTATTTTCCATTTGGAAAACCGCCTAAGACCGTTGATGTTTTTATTTGTACTTAGTCATCTTTGTCTTTGTTCTCCTTCTTCTTCTATATCTCTTGAAGAGACGTAGGCGATCATGACTCTCCTTACCGACCTATTTTTCGTAATCCATAGCAATATTTCTCCCTTTGCCAAGCCTCTTACCGTTAACTCTTCACTCAAGCTCATCTTGCATATGGCAAACTGCTTTCCCCTTTCTCTCTTGCTGTTGACATGCCGTTTGAGAGTTATTTTTAGCCTCTCCTTCCTCGTTATGTCCAATAAATTTCAGCTATTTCTGATTCTGAGTTATCTTTTTTATCATTTTCTTTAAGTCTTCACCGTTGTTTACTAGCTACCTTTATATAATTCTCAGTAACCTTCAGTATAGCCAGATTTATGTTTCCTCCAGTTTTCTCTTCATCTGTTTTGTGATCGCTCAACATTCGCTGCCATACTATAGGATTGTTATCACATAGGCATACTTTCCACTCTTTTGTTTGTATCTAAATTTTGCTGACGTTAATAAAATATAGAAGGCATTGAAGGCAAGCTTTCTGTCAATAAATATCTCATTGAAACAACAGAAAAATGAACTGTATTTATAATAAAAGCTATACTTTCAAATAATTCTACAACTTAGAATATTTCACCGGGATCTTTTTAATAACAAAGCATAAAGAATGGCTTAATTCAATCTATTGCCCTGTGGAATGAATAAATCACTAAAATATTTTGTTCTTATTTGTTTTACATGAAAAAATCAATTCCTTTACTTCCTCCTTCTTTCTAACTATGTCCCCGTCAATCTCTCTCCTATTTGTTTTTGGGCAAAGCTTTTATTACTGTTTCATTTATAATGTTCTCATTGATTTCCTTCCGTTCTTACTGTTACTTTCGCTTTTTAGTTTCATTTTTCTTTTCTGTTTTTCATACTTTTTTCTTCTTCCTTCCATTCTTCCGTCATCATTCTCTATAGAAAATTGATATTTCTGTTTTAACTATCAGTCTAACTACAGGTTGGGCTGCTTTTTACAGTTGAACGGTATTTCTTACAATCGTTGTTTATTTCTGCATCTAAAATTTCTTTATTCTCAATTTTCAATTCTATTTTTATAGTTTTTTATTTTTATTTTTCGATCTGACTTTATGATTTTTGTCTCGCTTTTATTCCAGGTTGACTCATTCATTATTATTTTATGATTCATATATTCCATTACTTATTTCATATTATTTTTATACTTATTTCATATTATTTTTATACTTATTTCATATTAGGTTTATACTTTCTTTCCATGTTCTTTTTTTCTTTTTGCCTTTTCTTTCATTCAAGAAGCATTTATCCCTTCCTTTATTTTTGTCTTTTTTAATTCTCTTATTTGTTCTTTTTTTCGTTTTTATTCTTTGTTCCTTTTCATATTTCATTCATTAATGCTCATCTCTGTTTACTACCTCTTTGTATTTTTAAGTATTTATTTAGTCGTAGCCTTTTCCTTTGTTTCTAATCCCCTATCTTCAAATACTTCTTTTCGTTTTCTTTCGTATCTTTTGTTTCTTTGTTTTTTCTTTATTTCCTTTTATTCCTATTTTTCGAACTTATTTTATGATCGTCTTCATTCTGTCTCTTCTTCAAGGTTCATTTATTCATAAATATTTTATGATTCTTATATTCCTTCTAATTTAATTAATTTTATTTATATTCATTCCACACTTTACACGTTACGTTCCTTTCATTTCTTTCATTGAACAACTATTTATTGGTTGCTTCAGTATTCTTTTTTTTCCATTTGTCTTCCCCTATTCTTTCTGTTTTAGTTTTTATTCCTTATTGTTTCTTCATTTTTCATTCATTAATTCTCATCTCTCATTTTCTCCTCTTCTTCTTGCAATTATTCATTCAATTGTAGTAGCATTTCCTTTGTTTCTTAGACATCCTCTTCAACATATTTATTTATTTCTATACGAGTCCTGTATTTTTAATCTAGCCGTCACCATTTCTTCCATTTCTCAGCTCTCCGCCTTCCCATAATATTCTCTTTAAAATGTAATGTAAACTAATACAGAATGGAACAAAAATAATAAAATAGCTAGCTCATAATCGATGTTTTTTTAAGTCTTTTTCACTCTACATCGTTTCCGCTTTTACAATCATCCACCCGTATACACATAACGACTATCCAGCCTTAAAGAATCACTTAGTACAAACAACAAACCAAGAGTCCCCCAAAGAAGTAATCATAAAACTTATGAAACCCATCCTCACATTGAATAAGTTTCGATTTCAGTGGAATACATTACCTACAAGTAAAAATATATGCACCGTTGCAGCTCCATCCTATGCCACAGATTTCATGGGCAAATTTGGGGAGACCCATATTTATCCTTTCATCGGTAATGACTGCATATTCTATACAAGATATAACGATAATATTTTCTTCATAGATACGGGCAATATGGGAAAACTTATTGAATTTCTTATGGCTATAAACACAGTACACGACTCCATTAAGTTCGACCACGGAAAATCAGCCCGATTCGTAACATTTCCAGACATACGTATCTACATTGATAAACTACAAACGACTCTACACGGTAAAATCACCGGCACTCCCAACTATCTATATTTAATGTTTTCCCACTCAAAATACCTCAAAGAGAACTATTCCTATTCACAAGCAAGTCGATTTAGAAGTATATGTCTGACCAATGAAGAAGTAACTACTCATACTAAATATCTCGAATGACAATTCATAACATGTGGCTATAAACAACCATTAATCAGGGAACACATAAATAAACCGATTTCCAAATCACGAGAAGACACCTTAAAATATAAAATTAAAAATATATCAAAACGCATCCATCTAATAATAACTTTCAATACTACTTTGCTTCCACTATCGCAAATAATCAAAAGTGGTTGGGAAATACTACATTTCAAACCAAACCCTAAAATCTTTGTTTAAGGAACCCGGCCGTTTAGCATATCGCAGGTTTTCCAAACCATGTAACAAAAAGAATCTATGTTTTAATTACATTAAACACACCAATCCATTCACTAGCTCATTTGTTAACATTACTTTCAAAATCTACCACAACTTCAACTTTAGAAGTCATAATATAAGCTACTAATTAGAATGCACACTATGCCAGAAATGTGTGAAAATCTGAAAGGCCTTTTCATTAGAAAAATAATAATTATTAAAATCGTATTAAATAGCCCACCCCACGAAAAATTATTACCTGTAGAACAACATTTTCGCACAGAAAAAGATGAGATTAATAGCCATGCAAAATTCACTGTTATTGGAAAAAATAGAAATAGATACAAAAGACAAAGTTAGAAAAATAACAAAAGAACATGAACACAAATGGATATTGCGCCCCAAAATATTTTGTCCAGACGAATTCAACAACAAACTAAACAGCACAGATAGAATTAACATTTCCACCTATAGATCAACAACTCACCATATGTGTCCATCACACATTATAATCTTTGTATAGTTGAATATACTCTAATGCTACTACATAGAAGATGACGCCTCCCATAAAAGTTCCAAGTTGACTCCCCTTACCTTCATCCTCAACCAAACTAGAAAAACGTGCTGACAGAGTTAATGAGGACCCCATAAACGTACTCACAATTATATACGCATATATAAATTACATACACCCCACAAAAACATAAAATTACCCATAACACGCATATTCTGTTGGCTGTCTGGTCGTTTAATTTGATAATTGTGAATTTAGGCAGAGATCCTTCATTTATGCATATTTCATTAAAAACGACAAACACATCAATTATGTGTATACTAATAATTCTATCCCTCCACCAGCCATCAAATCATTTATATTAAAAAAATACTACACGCATGCACAACTAATGTCTCATTCTATGACCATAATATATATATATATATATATATATATATATATATATATATATATATATATATATATATATATATATATATATATATATATATAAAGAAATAACAGTAAGATATATAATCCGGTGTTCTTATAGATATTTTTATTTTTACACAATAGTGCTCAAATTTAAGAAAAATAAGTTACTCCAAAATTCGCTTGACGAGGAAATTGAATTAATGTCTTTAATTTAATAACAAAATTAAATTCGAAGCTTTTAGCTTCCATTTTTGAAACATGGTTATTACTGTGTAGCGAAAAACATCTTTTAAATCAGTTAATTTATAATATATATACACATATATATACACACACGCACACACACACACACAAACACACACACACACACACACACACACACACACACACACACACACACACAACTTGTGTAACTGCAAAATTGTCCAAATCGTGTAAAAGCAAAATTGTCCATTTGTTAGATTAAGCTTTGAACCATTATATCTTAGAAATGATATCATGCAGGAATTCTCTGAGGATTTTATAACACTACTGAACTCTACTTTGAGCAATAAGAATGTATCATTACTATCCAAAATAAATAGAAATGTGATGAAATCGGTCATAAACGAAAATGCTATGTTCATCATTAATTAATCGTAGCTAAGGTTCGGTAGCACATGAAGGACTGAAATTAAGTTCAAATATATGCATTATTCCAGGATCATTTTCCAACTTATTCAAAATGAACTTCGCTCTCTCTAACGTTTTAATTTTCTGTTCCGGATTAAAAATGTGCCTCACAGTTTACGCGTAAGATTTCATTTTCAAGTATTTTTCACTGATCTTTGGGCTGTTATAGCTGAATCTCCTCTCTCAAGTCCCAAATATCTTATGGACTAAGTTGGATTTTTTCTAATTGATCTCTTTATCTCTAAGTTGAAATGATAATCCCTCTTGCCGGTGTGACCTCCTGATCCAGTTTTCCTCTACACGTTTCACTCTATTTTAAACTTAGTTACCGTTCTCTTGGTGGTACTTGAATGTGACTCGCTTTTGAGTAATGACTTTGCTTGACTGATCCTCGAATATTTAGCCTCAAATATATACAGCGTGTATGTTGATTTCTAGTCCTGTTAGAGATTATATTCTTTTGCGATGATTTGTCTACTTGGCGTCTATTGGCGTCTATTGGAGTGTTGTCACATTAATATTTCGATGAATTTTCATATGATATGGTAGTCCACCAACAGTAGCACATTGTTATTTTTTCACATCATCTGCTAGTAGCAATGCCTCCTAACGAGTAGTAAATCACTAATCTCCGCGTGTGCTGACTTTGGTAATTTTGTACGCTTGCTGTATAAGACATACCTGCAAAGATACAAATATATAACCCAGATAGATAAATAATGAAAAACAGAGATAGATAGATAGATAGATAATGAACAAACTGAGACAGATAGATAGAGAGAGAAAGAGAGAGAGAGAAAGAGCAAACTTAGATAGATAGATAGATAGATAGATAAAAGGTAGAATCGGGATTTGGATAGAATGGTCTAATAGAATAAAACAGGGTATGTTTTGTTGAATTATCTGATGACGCAAGTATCTTCCCGATCAAGTATCAAGAAAAATTGATACATGACGAAAAAATTTTACATAAAAAGAAAATTCTATCATCATAATCATAATTATTAAGTGGAAAAGAATAAAAATTTGATATCTATCTATCTATCTATCTATCTATCTATCTATCTATCTATCTATCTATCTATCTATCTATCTATCTCTCTCTGCATGCATATATATATATATATATATATATATATATATATATATATATATATATATATATATATATATATATCTGTAGTTCACTACTACCAGCAAGCAGAAATATTTTATTCCCCGGATGATGGCCATGATGGCCGAAACTAGTCGAGGAATCTAAATGAAATAATAATAATAAAAACGAAAGAATATTAATCTACAACCCAGTGTGTCTGAAGATTTCAATTTTTTTAATAATTTTTATTGTTCAATATATATATATATATATATATATATATATATATATATATATGTAGCGCACGTACGCTTCATATACATGACCATCGTATTTGTTGAAAGGATTGGTATTTTATAAATCTGTGCAACGTAATACGTTGCATGAGTTACATTTCGAATGGAAAATTAAAATAAAAGTCTTACAATGTGCAAATGTACAGATTTCAATTAAACTTACGCTTTTTTCTATTCTTTTATGAATAAATTTATCAAGCGCACCGATCACTTGATTTAATACAATGGAATCTCATCAAAATATCTTTTGGCAAATATCTTCGTTTCGCCCTTCTTGCTTATTGAAAGCTCAATCGGTTTCTTGCTTTACAGTCAAATTCCATTCTCAAAAATTTAAATGCTCTGTCATTCATTATTTTCATTTTTCTCACTTCTTTTACTTTCATTGTTCTCTCTCCTTAATAGTTATTGTAGGGACCTACCTAAAAATGTAGTCCTCCACAACTATATAATATGGCTACCAACTCTGAGTAAGGTAAGTCATCCCGTGACCGGAACAGTTGTATAAACTGTTCTTTGCTGTCGAACTTCCCGTCTCGGCAGGGAGGGACTCGGACGGGGCTTTGCCGCAGGGCAAAGTGTCGTCCAGGGAGGTAGACAGTCCCTAAACCCGTTTATACGGGTTGTAAATGGGCATATTTTTGGCCGAGACTACGGGCTCGGTAAGCCCACATAATCCGGCCTTGGGCCACATTCGACCCATGTGTGTGTGTGTGTGGGGGGGGTTGCTAAATATCAAGTCACCCCGTGACTGGAACAGTTGTATAAACTGTTCTTTGCAGTCGAACTCTCCGCCTCGGCGGGGAGGGATTCGGACGGAGCTTTTCCGTAGGGCAAAGTGCCGTCCGGGGAGATAGACAGTCCCTGAACCCGTGTATACGGGTTCTAATGGGCATATTTTTGGCCGAGACTACGGGCTCGGTAAGCCCACATTAAACCGGCCTTGTGCCACATTCGACCCGTGTGGGGGGAATGCTAAATATCAAGTCAGCCAGTGGCGCTGTCGAACTCTCTGCCTCGGCGGAAAGGAAATCGGGCGAGGCTTTGCTGCAGGGCAGAGTTTCGTCCGGGGATTAGACAGTCCCTAAACCCGTTTATACGGGTTGTAAATGGGCATATTTTTGACCGAGCCTACGGGCTCGGTAAACCCACATTAAGCCGGCCTTGTGCCACATGCGACCCACGTGGGGGTGTGTTAAATATTTAGTCACCAAGTGAGGGCCACCGAGTAGTATGCACAGAGTGAATGAATGAGTGTGTCGGGACACCAGTAAGAGAAAGTACTCTCCAGTTCACATTTACCTTAGTACTACGTTTCCGAGAATATGCTATTTAACCTATATCCGAGTCCGTGTTATCTTTCTATGGTTTTACACCATAACAATAATGCTTTCTTCTCTTCATCTTCATTTACAGTTAGAAATCTCTTCTGTCTTAGTGCAATAATTGTGGTCAAATGTCGAAAAAAAGGATTCTATAATGTCCACTATTAATTAATATTCATTAAAAAAAAAAGACTGTTGCCATATTTGGTCTATTCATCTATGGTGGAACAATTACACTGAATCAATTGCTACCTTAAGGAGATTTGGGTCAAAATTTGTTGGTTTTTCTCGTCTGAGCAATTACCGTGAAAGTATTTGTAAAAAAGACAGAGCGAGGCAACGTCGCGTCTGTGAGAGAGCGACTGCAGACGAGATGACAGATCAGGGCGAATTACATTGCATATCCGTCTCTGGATCTTATCAAGAACCCTGAGGCAAACAGCATGGGCTCCAGACCATATATGGCAGCAATACTCCATGCAAGGGCAAATGGTCGATTTATAGATTTGGAGGATCGATTCCGGGGAGAAAAATTTCCTGACTCGGCACCGGGAGCCAACTTTCCTTGCGGTGGATGATGCAATTGACTCGATGTATTTGTTCCATCTCAGATCAGCGGACAGCGTGAGACTGAGCAGCCGATGGATCCCTGTGGTGGTTAATAGAGAGCAGTTTTGTTTTAGAGGCGTTAAAGTTAACCGTCCATTTCTTGCCCCAGTTCACAACCGATTGGAGGTCCTTTTCTAATCGAACTGCCAGGTTAACTTTGTCAGCATCACTAGATTGAAGAAATATATATTTGCTTTAAATAAATTCAGTCATTGGTATAGCAATATGGTTGAATGGTCTCTGCCACGTGTAGCCATATTCATCTACAGATGAAATATCGTGACTCATGAAAATGCGTATCAACGATATCAGTGTGATGTAATACAACATCCGATGACTCATCGAAACTTTGTGGGTTATTGAAAGCCGAATCTTATTGCGGATTTTAAAATGTTGCTTGCAGTACCCGGTGTTTCCAAGCGGTCACCTATCTAAATACTGACAAGGCTCAACGCTACTTAGGTAATCGTACGAGAATCAGTGTTTTGGTCGGAGACTGCGTTCATAAATGTTTGTCTGAAATGAAACATGAAAATGAAAAAGTAAAACGTCTAGCGATCACATTGCCTGAGGCAAACAAAAAAAAATGCGGAGGCTTGAATACTTTTGAAATCATCGTTTGATTCTGTGTTCGTAAAAAGACATTTCGGTTTCATGCCTTCATTCATACGCGTGAATGATTCCCGGAAATATGAGGCAGTAATAATGTGGTTTTGAATCCCCAAAATCCAGGTAATATTTTCCCAGCATATACAACTAGTCATTTAGAGACACTACTCGACCTAACGTACGTTAATATATATATATATATATATATATTATATTTTTAAATTTTATAACGTATTCTTCGATCTTTTGGCTTGTATAATAAAAATCTTTTCCACGCCATCACATGATTAAAAATCTTCGCTATGCACATGATAACGTTATCGCGTCTTTTGAAATTAAAATGATTTTGTAACGTTTATTTAGTTTGTAAAAAAATAAAATGTAGCAACAGGAATCCGCTACAAGACAATTTGCAAACGTTTTAAAAAATTTGACTCTACATATATATAAGACATT
This sequence comes from Acanthosepion esculentum, assembly GCA_964036315.1. Lineage (NCBI taxonomy): Eukaryota > Metazoa > Mollusca > Cephalopoda > Sepiida > Sepiidae > Acanthosepion > Acanthosepion esculentum. The sequence goes on from OZ038482.1 coordinate 93,846,857, forward strand.
GTTAAAAAAATTTTGACCCTAAAGATCAACAATGATGTTTGAAAGTACTCGGTTATCCTAGGGACAATATCTATTTCAATATAATTTTCAAATAAAAAGTCTCATTAGAAAATATGAGAAAATTCAAAAGAGAATATGCAGGACTATGTTGTCTTTGACATTCAACACAACATGTTTAAAAGATGTATATATATATATATATATATATATATATATATATATATATATATATATATATATATATATATATATATGTGTGTGTGTGTGTGTGTGTGTGTGTGTGTGTGTGCGTGTGTTCATAAGTAAGAAGCGTTAAGCATACTTAAACACTGACCACTGTTTTTTTAATTATTTTATGTGGAAACTATCAAACATCGGATTTTTTTATAGTCTTGTAAACGACCTCCCACAATTATTATGTTTCACAAGATTTTACAACCGCTCGATTGAGTGGAGCCGTACTCGAAGAATAGAAACTAAACCTCTTTTGCGACGACGATATAAACTTCTTCATGTCTACAGTTAATCATCAGATATCCTCAGTATTCTCATAATATACACATCCTAATACTTCCTATTACGTCCGTGTCACAGACATATTTCTTGGAGTTTGTGCTGGGGAAACATTAGTAAAAACTAATGTGATAAAGAGATGAATAAGCTTGATGAAACGCTTCCAAGAAATATTTGCATCAAAGTAATTATCGATACTTTGAAAAATCACCAGGAATCGAACTACCCAGAAAGACTAACTGACGAACGTAATGTCTGAATACAAAGTCTCACATTCCTAAAATGATAATAGGGCACGTTTCATAATGCTCCACGTGCGTGCACGAAGAGCGTTACTTTAGCGCTATATATTTACAACATATACTTATGATCACTCAGCGGTAATAGAAATGCCTCTCTGAGGATTACGCATAGAAGGATTGATTATTGAATTCTCAGAGACAATGGGCGTGTTACTAAACATTCATAAAGACATTAGACAAGTGTCGACACGCAAAGCAAGCTGGAAACTGGCGAAATTTTCAAATCGCAGAATCCCAAATGGCTAGCATCTGTTTCTGCGTAATAAACACCCAGAGATATGAATTCGCTTCATGCACTTACTCACAAACATTAACAATAAATTGATATAGGTTTATACGCTAACAAACGAGCTGGCTTCCATTATCGCACAATGACGGCGAGTTATAAATCTAGTAGTCCATCTTGCCGACAACCAATTCATTCACTTGCTTTAGCCTGTAATATCTATCAACGTTTATTCGCCTTCTTTCTTCAGTACGTTGCTGGTTATGGCTCTTTGAATTTTTCTGTTCATTGTATCTGCAAGAAACGACTGGCTCTTTACCAGAAGATTGCCTTCCTTAAAACATGAGACCGCGAAAAATATGAATAATAAATTTCTTCTTTTTTCTGTGTGCTGTAAGCCTTCAAGACGTAGGCGATCAAGGATTTCCACAATTTCCTGTCCCTTTTAGCCCTTAATAAATTTTGGTTTTTGGTTATTTTCCCTAAACTTTGTTCCACCATTCATTTATTCAAGTTAACTAAGTAGGTTATGCGTTGATTTTTTCTTTCCCTCCTGATTTCAATATGTCCTGTGAGTATCAAATTTTCCAACCCCTCTTTCCTTATTATGTACCCTAGAAATATCAACTGCCTCTTTTCGTTTTTTTTTTCATTTTTGTTGCTCACATAATCGTTCTATGTTATCCTCAGTATCCTACTGTAGAACCACATTTCTGTTACTTCAAGTCACTTTATCATCTTTGTCCAGTATCCTCATCTTCATCCCCTTGACTTTTGTCATCGTAGAGGGTATCCGAATGCAGAGGACACACTAAAACTCCTCAAAATGGTCTATGAACGGCAGCCATCAGCAAATCTGGTATAGTCATACCGGTTCATTGTTTAACATTGTCCAACCACTTTTGATGTTGGCGTCCTCTCCTACGTCCACCTTCAACAGTGACTTGCATGATTCTACAGCATTCACTGTCTTATAGGAGGGCACATATCACGTGACAGCTCAGTACAGTTTTCGTTATTTCTATCGAAATTTCTCTATTTTTTAGTAATCTGCTTATCTTGTAGAATGCATCAATGGCTATTCCAATATGCCTCTGGATTTCAGTGTCAAACCTTCCATCCACTGTTAAAACATTTCCCAGATATTTACATGTTTGCACCAGTTTGATTTAGATATCTCCGATTTGGAACCACACGTTGGGCTCATTCTTTTACTAACAAAAATACATTCTCTTTTCTTGTATTTGATCGTTTCTTTTGGCTTTCATTCACTACCTTCTGTAGGATATTTTGTAGTTTTATTTCGGTGTCATCTACCAAAACTATATAACCTCCATACTTAATATTGTTAAAACTGTGACCTCTAAAAATGAATTCTGGTAGGACTAGTTCTCTCAGAGTCCTCTCCCTGTATATGTTGACACGTCCGGTGAGAAGACACATCCTTGTCTTAGACCCCTTTATATGTTTGTCTATCTGCTGAACTAATTTTCTATTCGTAAGCTGTCAGTAGAGGTTCTCAATGTTTGAATATCGTTCCCAAATCTATTAAATTTGTTGAACAGTCCCAACAGGCCTTTGTGGCGTACATTATCGCTGGTTTTTGCGTAATCTATAAAACACAGGTATAATGATAAAAACTGTAAGCTGAAACTAAAAGCATAAATTACTCACGGAAATATGAATAAATCATGAATATTTTAACATTATCAGTTTCTCATTACCAAATATATTGTGAAAAATTTGACATGCAGAATAAAAATACCGTGAGCACGCGGGCCGCGAACACACAGACACACACGCGCGCGCATGCGCACACACACAGACACACAGACAGACACACACACACACACACATATATATATATATATATATATATATATATTCATTATAAAAATATAGTTTTAAGGTAGGCGTTATTCATAATTATTACAAGGGAGAGAGCTTCGGTAAATATAAAAGTAAAGGTAAAAATCGAGTGGCGACACTCTGTTTCATGATTGAACACAATCGTCTGGCTATGGCACAAGGGTTGGGCTAAAGCATGAAACAGACTGTCGCCACTTGGTGCTTATGCGCGCTCCCCCATATATATATATATATATATTCATTAATACATGTCTCATTAAATAATATAGATAAGCGTTGTCTATATATTTTATGTAAGTTTTTTTCATATAGTCTGATAATCTTAATAACATTATCATTAAATAATGAAAGAAAATCACAATATTGATACATACATAAAACAGTTGAAACCTAACCTGAACAAAATAAACTATGAAATCTCAAAAAATATCCTTAAATGCCTATAATTAGTAACAGAAGTCATTGGTTCATACCAACGGCTTTCCATACTCAATACTCATCGGATTCACTCTCGCGTGGTCATGTGTGACGTCATGAGCTGTCGTGCGATTTTCGCTTTCAGCGTTTTATATGCACGTGTTTATCGTTGCTTGGAAATCATCCATGTAAACAAATAATACTATCATCAATTTCTTGTTCGTGTATTGCATAAATATATTGTGTAATTGTCATCTTTGATAATGGCTTATGTAAGCCGAAAGCTCAGATTGGATTAAATAAAAAAAGTATGTATCAATATTGTGATTTTCTTTCATTATTTAATGATAATGTTATTAAGATTATCAGACTATATGAAAAAAACTTACATAAAATATATAGACAACGCTTATCTATATTATTTAATGAGACATGTATTAATGAAAAAATGCTGCCTAAATACACACAATATATATATATATATATATATATATATATATATATACACTGCATTTCAAAATATTTGAAGCCAGACAAGGTCAGAAGACACTGCAGAGTCTAAAGATTCCATTGTGATGTCAAAATGGTCTTCTGTGTTTTTAATCCATTGATCCCCATTAAGAATGAGGGCAGATTTTTGTCGGTCTGTTTATACTATACAACCTAACCGCGCACTGTGAATTAGACAATTAGGATATCGTGTTATACAAGGATGACGGGCTCATGGTACATAAAATTAGAAAGATAATACATAGTGAATTCAGAAAACTAAATTTAAAATCTACAGTTAGCACAAAATTGAAAAGGGTAAACTTCCTCGACATAACTTTAGACTTAATGAAAAACATATACCTAGCTTTCAAAAAACCTAACACTAAACGCTTCTATGTAGACCGCAGGTCAAACCATCCCCCATCCACAATTAAGCACATACCCTCATCAATAGAGAAAAGAATCAGCATGAACTCCGCAAATGAAGAAATATTCCAGAAACACAGTCATTTTTACAAAAATAAATCTCTAAAAATAGTGGATACAAACACGCTAACATCAATTATATATATAAAAAAAAACATTAGTGCAAACAAGAAGAAAAAGAGAAAAAGGAAAAATCATTTGGTATACATCAAGCAAATTCCGAGCTTTAATTGAAAAACACATTCCTATTTACAGCAAACTTAGCAAGATCTTTAATAAAAACGCGGTAAAATTAAGTTACAGCTGCACGGAAAATCTAGAAAGAATCATAAAAAAGAATAAAAATATAATCCTGAAAGAACACGCATGCCAAAATCAAATAAATAAAAACCTTAAATTAAAATTAGAGAAATATAATGAAAAAATATGTGATTGTAGAAACCCTGAAAATTACCCGTTGGATAATAAATGCCGCATAGAATCTGTGATTTACCAATGCACAATCTCATCCATAGAGAATCCAAACATTGAAAAGATATACGTCGGATTTAAATGATTTAAAATAAAGTGGAGACAACATAAAAGCTCCTTTTGAATACCATTTCAGGTGATGGAAAATGAGACATCGAAATCCAAACATTGGAATAGCAAAAGACGTTTTCTATTAATTATGGAAATTACTAAAAGATAAAGAAAATAAAGTCAGTGGGAAAAAGACTAGATTTTTGGACTGTTGCATAATATTAATTCTCTTGTATGGCAGTGAATGTTAGCCAATCTTCTCACATAGGAAGAGATAAATGTAGGTAACATAAATATGGTTCTATAGAAGGATACTGAGAATTCCATCGATAGATCGCGTTAGGAAAGAGACTTAAATTTTATGCTCCGAAACAGAAAGAGGCAACTGACATTTATTGGATATATAACGAGGAAAAGGAGCTCGGAGAATCTGTCACTCGCAGGGCATATCGAAGGCAAATGTGACAGGATAAGGCAGGACGCCAACTACATGAAGAGCAGGTGCGAATAGATAGCGGGACAAGAGACGGGTGGTTAGGCAAATGAAAAAAAAACGTTGCTATGATACTGCAAGTAGCATGAGATTGTGGAGGCCCATCATCGCTCACTTGCGGAAAGGACACGGCACATAAAAGTAATAAAAAAAGACTGAAAGTATCTTAAAAAATATAGTTATATTCCCGATTAGAAAAATATTAATGAGAATTGACTTCGATCAAAATTCTCCGCAAAACAAGTAATCTTCAGCCGTGCTTACGTACACAAGGAAAACGTCCAATACCGTAGGCTTATGACCTCGGAAGATAGATAATTTATAAACCATTCCTTAAAGTGGCACAAAGTTCACCCGTATATGAACCTCCCGACTCATCGAACATAATATATTAGCATATGGTAGAGCGAGGCTAGACCGACTCGCATAATTATACAGTAAGTAATCAGCTTTGGAAATTCACAAGCTTTGTAGATTCTGAAGGTTTAAAAAATTACGAATAGAACTTGGCCCCGTGTTAACTCTTTATCAAAAGCGAGCGCAAGACCGAGAGCTCTCAAAACTTCGATATTTCGTCTATAATTCAGTAAAAGAATGCATACACATGAATGAAAACGAGCAACAGGAATTGGACTAAAACATGACTCTCACATGTACACCAGACAAAAAAAAATATTCGTGCATAAATAAATAAATTCGCCTGTAAATATAAATGAGCAAAAAGACAAAACCATGCCGGACTTAAATTAACATCATAAATCTACATGGTTTTTTGTTTTTCTTTACCTCAAGACTACTCAGCCAAACATTCAGTCATATTGTAAATTACTATTCACAAACAGCCGTCTTATGTGCCAAAATTCATGTAAATAAAACATAGTTTGCCACCGCCACGAATTGTCCATAATTGGGCTTCTGTCCTCCCTAGTGTTTCACCGCCAACAGCACTGCAATCTATGGAAGGCAGTACGGATGGAAAACATTAATTCGGAGAAAAAGTGTTTTTTTTCTCTTTCTAATGTGGACAAGTGAGTAGGTGGGGGCATGAATCGATCGATAAGACCATGCTAATGCTTCAATCTGGCCGTCCGACTGTTTCAGCACTGATGGGGAAATGGAGGTGGGCGGGGGGAAATGTTCAATTATTTGACTTGCTGTGTCTATATGCGCAAATTCGTAAAAAACGAAGTTGATCACGTCGTTGCAGAACGCTGACAAGGCCTAACGAGAATTTCCCTGCTCCAAGATGAGTTTGAAATATATTTGCTTGGTGAAACTCAACGCTGACCAGCGGACTAGTGTGCATATAGGCATTATGACAAGGAAATTGAACAAACACACAGATATTTAATTGCATACATGCGTAAATGTAAAAACACACACAAATATAAGAATATGCACATATAAAAACACATTGCTAAAAAAACACAATGAAATCATTACAATGTCTGAAAACGTGAAACTCCTATCAATATGTCGTGTTAATTTGTATCTCTAAATGGTGTATATCTATAAACTAGCACTTTCCGATATAGAGGGAAGTCTTCCACCATAAAACTTTTAAATTATATATATATATAATATATATATATATATATATATATATATATATATATATATATATATATATATATATATATTAAAGTAAAAACAAAACTGTTAGTGGAACCAACGGGGAAATTGTCAAAAGATCAAAATAACTTTAAAGATGATAGTATATCATAAACGAGGACAGGAAATAAAAACAAAAGAACGAAAGGTAGACACCTAAATACTTAGTGAATTGCTCAACGACTACATTACCTAGACAGATATATATATATATATATATATATATATATATATATATATATATATATATATATATATATATATATATATATATAGATAGATAGATATTGACTTCTATCCATCGTTGACTTCTATCCATCGATTTCTAAAGAACTTTTCGAAACGGCCTTGGAGTTTGCAGAGTTTTACTCCGATATCTCCAAAAGTGAAATTGATATCATCCTCAATTGTAGGAAATCAATTATGATACATAACCAAGAACAATGGATAAAGAAGTCTAGTGTAAATTTTGATATTTCCATGGGAGTGCTGGATTCTGCTGAATCATCGGACTTGGTAGGACTGTTTATACTATATAACCTCACAATTCACAATGACATTAATATTAATAATATAGGGATTTATAGAGACGATGGTTTGATGCTAGGGAATAATTCCACCAGTAGCAAAGTTGATAAGTTGAGGAAATGGATACATAGAGTATTTAAATCTTTACACCTCAAGGTGAAAATTAATTCTAATATAAAGCAAGTAGACTTTTTAGATGTAACCTTAAACTTACACTTAATTAATTTCCAACCCTTCTTAAAGAATAATGCCAACCCCATTTATATAAACCCTAATTCCAATCACCCAACGCCAGTTATTAAACATATTCCATCATCTGTTGAACGCCGTATAAACAAGCACTCTTCTAGCAAAGAAATATTCGATAAGCATAAGGCTATCTATAACAAAATCCTCAACGACAGTGGTTACAGATCTTCCGAAATAGAATATAGAGAGAACTGCAGTTACCATAAAAAAAAACAATAGAGGAAGGAAAGTAATTTGGTACACACCTCCCTTCAACAAGTTAGTTCGTACCAAATTAGGACACAAATTCTTAAATCTAATTAACAAACACTTCCCTAAAAAAAGTAAGTTAAGCCAGATCTTCAACCGCAATACCTTAAAAATTAGCTACAGCTGTTCTAGAAACTTAGATAGAATTATTAAATCACATAACAATAGAATACTGAAATTACATAGTGATAAAAAACTAAACATTAATACAAATTCTAATGCACACCAAGAAGTAAGACTATGCAACTGCAGAATCCCCGATCAATGTCCATTATCAAACACATGCTTAACTAAATCCATAGTGTATATGGTCTATATCTCATCAAATGAGAACCCCGGAGATATTAAGCTGTACGAAGGATCTACGAGCAGACCTTTTAAGGATAGGTATTACAACCACTTAAACTCCTTTACAAATACGGCCAAACGAAATATGACATCACTTTCGAAACAATTTTGGAGACTCAAGGAAGAAGGAAAAACACCCAAAGTTAAATGGAAAATCCTAAAACAAGCCAGAACCTGTAATTCACTGAGAGAACTTTGCTTCCTATGTTTACAGGAGAAAATATGTATTATCGAACTTCTAAATAATAAGCAATTACTGAACCAGAGGCATGAAACTACCGTTTTCTGTAGACATACTAAGGATTTAACATTACAATCTTGCTAAAAAATAAATAGTGATAACCCAAGCATAAAGAAATGCAATCCAATTTTTAGAATTCTTACCGAGAAACCTAAATATAACTATTCCTAATAATGATAAATGTTAACTCGAAATTCTTTTCACCTACAAAAGTGTAATATTATCCCCTATCGCTATCTTCCCTCCCCTACCTCTCAAACTTAGGCTGCTAGGTGGTTGACCTACCCAAACTTTGACCGATGCTTATCATCGGAAGAATGTCCACACTCCATCCAACATAAACCACCCAACCCACCCAACACCAAACTGCTGTCAGCAACAACTATCGTTTTCACTTAGATTTTTTGTTAAGTACATTTTTTCTTCTCTAAAAATGGAAAAAGGAAGTGACGTTTTACATCCGGGCTTGCCTAAAAACAGGATCGTTCATAACCATTTCCGACCCTCACCCGTAGATGTGCAGTTAAAATGCACTGAAACCAAGTTGCATCTTTGTCGTGAGTAAAATGGTTTTGTCTATATGAAAAAATTATAATAAATAAATAATTATCGCTCTACTACATGTATTGAGCTCTCTTTTGAATGAATGCTGCGAACGTTAGAATTTATATATTTTATAGATTACTTTCGTTCCCACCGCATCGGATATATATATATATATATATATATATATATATATATATAAATTATATAAATATATAAATTCTAACGTTCGCAGCATTCATATATATATATATATATATATATATATATATATATATATATATATATATATATATATATATGTATATATGTATATATATATATATATATATATATATATATATATATATATATATATATATATATATATATATATATATATATATATATATATATATATATATATATATATATATATATGCGTTTGTGTGTATGTGTCTGTGTGTCTTTGTGGTGTTCCTGTTTCTGTGTTTTTAATGCAACGTGTTGCAATGGCTAGCAAGCTTGGCTCGCTAGATCAGTTCCGACTGAGTAGTGAGTTCGATCCTCACTGTGTTCTGTATACGGTCTGATTCCTACCTCCTCTAACCTGCACATACTAATTCGTTAGATATGTGCGTGTATGTAGTGAATCCGTTTTTGGTATAATTACATTTCCATGCATTTTATTTCCAAATAGGTTTCATCACAAAAATAAAATGATAATATTATGGAATCAAACTTAGAAATGGGGATAACTGCGGATATACATTGAAAAATTGAGATTAAACATTTGACGTGGAAATATAAGTAACTTGGAAATCTGTCGCTTTTAATTTAATTTTTTTATTTATGGTAATGTTAATGATGATATTAACCGTTGCCTGAGATGAAAACTTTCAGCATTGCCTAACGGAGCAGCGAGTGTTACTGTCGTACAAAATTTAGGAAATCTTCAGATTAAAACTATTTTTCACTAAAATACAGGGTACCATGGATAAATGTCGTCTAAATTACTTAAAAGTGAAAATAACACTGACATCTTATTTTACCAGATATATTTACCAACCTTACAGAAAAATATCTGGAAATACTAAAGATTAAATGTATCCAGTAAAATCTCCATTGGCTTCAACCACGGCCTCCATACAATTTCGGAATCTCCTGCATCTCTTCAGGACGGTCTCCTTCTTTAGGTTGGTGAATATTGCCATAATTCTTGCCTTCAGTTCATCTTTGGTGTTACAAGGAGTTTCGTTCGTCTTGCGTTCAACTGCGCCCCACATAGTCTGGTGAGTGAGGTGGTCAAATGTACGTGTTGATGTGGTCACAGAAATTGTCTGAGAGCCATGACTGGGTACTCTTGCTTGTGTGACATGGTGCAGAGTCCTGTTGTCGCACATAGGTTCTTCGAGCAGCCAACCTGTTGATCTAGGGCAACACTACCTTCTCAAGGAACTTGGTGTTGGCCTCCGTGTTGAGTCTCAGGCCCAGTGGAAAGATAGACGGCGGCATAACTTTGCCGTCACTAGTGATCATTCTAAACACCAGACTGACACCCAAACACCCGAAAAGTAAGAAAAAAAGACTGGGTATAAGGGTGGGCAGAGAGGAGAGGATAAAGAGAAGAACGGACATCAAGGCATCAGAAGATGTCGATTAACATTGCAATTAAATATTTGAAGATTATAGTTATCAGCGAACCGATAACAGGAATGGAGTTCCACTATCAGGAAGTGCAGGAGAAGAAGCCGGTGGGGGTAGAAGAGGCGGTTAACATTTAACTATTTCGACAGTAAAAGGGTTGGAGCGAGATGCCAATTTACGAGCACACTGAAATTATGCAGGGAAAATAGCTCGTCAGAGCATTTGCCATAAAAATATCTGTAAAAAAGACAGAAGGAATCCACATCACGTATGTGAGAAAGTGACTAGTGTCGAGATGCCACCGATCGCGTTGCATATTCGTTTTTGCCTTTTCTAGAGAACTCGAGATGGACATATCTATCTATCTATCTATCTATCTATCTATCTATCTATCTCTCTCTCTCTCTCTCTCTCCCTCTCTCTCTCTCTCTCTGTATATATATATATATATGCGTGTTTTTGTGTGTGTGTGAGTGTTTGTGTGTGTGTGTATTTTGTATGATTGGGCAATTTATTATTTTACAACATATGAAAATTTTGCAGGTTGTTTAAATCCAGAAAATATTTTGATTTTGGTGATAATAATGACTTTTACTGATAAAAGTTATATTAATTAACCCATAAGTAGGGGAGATACGGTAGATTCATATCTTTGCCATGGCTATTTGGGCGTAAGTGGCTATAACGAATCAGATTAGAATTTGAACCCGGCTCTCCGATCACCAAACCCGAGCCGTTATCCATTACCACACCCAACAATCCAAACTTACTACACCTGGTATTCTCAAGCTGTCGCTCATCTAGGTATTGACCAAGCTCGGCTTTGCTGAACGTATTGTACAAGAGCCTGTGTTTCAACGCCATGTGGCTGCAAACCCGTGTTTTGTGTGTTTGTATATGCCATATATACGGTTGAGTAATAGATAGTGGCTCTGATTGAGGAACCGGAGAGTCGTGTTCTAATTCCAGTCGGATCCATTACATTCACTTACGTGCTAATACCTTTATTCATATATGGGGAAAGATATTAGTCCTCTTCTACTCCCGGCCCCAGCTATTAGTGAATAGCAGAACTGACTGAGTTCTGCATTGGGTGGCAACCGGTCTGGAGAGGGTTTTGCTCTGTTAGGCAATATTGCCGAAGAAAAACCACCTCATGCGGCAGAACTACAACACTGATGGGTCACGGGATTTGCGATCATAGCAATAACCGACTTCACGAGAGACAATTTGGTGTGTGGTTCAATTTGGAAGTCGATACAGTAGAGACAAGGTTTTAGGCAATTGCTGGAAGAGAAATGATATCCGGCGGGGACACCGGAATTGAATAAACGGGTTCGAAAAGGACGGTTTTCCGTATGATACAGAATGGACGGTGTTAAACTAGTAGGCAGTAGTTGAGGGGTCACGTTTTTAGTGGTGAAACATAATTGAACTTATGTATAGATTTCGAACTTGTTTTAATATCCTAAAATAAATAATGAGATATATATATATATATATGTATGCATGTATGTATGTATGTGTATATATATATGTATGTATGTATGTATGTATGTATATATATATATATATATATATATATATACATATATGCATGTATATATATATATATATATATATATATATATATATATAGAGAGAGAGAGAGAGAGAGAGAGAGTAATATATTATGTATATATTTTTAACGTGTATTAATATACTAAAATATATAATGATATATATATATATATATATATATAGAGAGAGAGAGAGAGAGAAAGAGTAATAGATAGATAGATAGATAGATAGATAGATAGATAGATAGATAGATAGATAGATATGGTATGATAAAAATATAAAACCATGTATACGCACATATATTTGTACGTATATATATATTTTTTTCTCAGGTGTTATAAAATCAGTGCTCAATGTTATATAACTGAACTATATATATAAATATATATTACTGAATATACATAATATCACAGTTCGACGTGCGATATTATATATATATATATACATATATATATATATATATATATATATATATATATATATATATATATATATATATATATATATATATATATTCAAACCATTTCACTGCAAGCAAGGCAACAAAAACAGTAAGGCGCAATAAGAAGAGCAATATGAGAACAGGAATAAGAAAACAAGAAAACGAATGACATTAGATTTTAATTTTTGAAGATCCAGTTTTTCTGGAAAGAAAGAATCCAGAAGAGAATACCACCTATGATAAGCGCGAGAAAACAACCTCTGAGCATAGAATTTACGCTTACGCCTAGCCATTTGAACTCTAAAAAGATGAGATCTTGCCACTAATCTAGGACTGCGCTTAAAGTTATAAAATCAATATATCATAGAGGAAAGTTCATCAGAAAATATTTATAGAAAAAGTACAGGAAAGCAAAATTAAATGCATGTTTGAATAATTATTTGTTGCATTTTCCAAGGCGTTAAGTATATAGATCAATGGATAATCCCTCGGAATTTCATGTTGTGCTATATTTTTATAGAAGTATTTTCGACCGTTACAGGCAATTCCAACAATCAAAGTTGTGTCTGTGTTGTAGACAGAATTCTCTTCTCCACATCTTGGTATAATTTAGAAAGTTAATAGATTAAAAAGTTTACAAAGAATAGATAGAATGCATTAATGTACATATTTTAAAAACTTTTTAAGTCATGTTATCACATTATATATTTGCGTGTTATACTGAGATCACTCACGAAACAATAGTCTAAAGAAATTACCCATCGATATTTTCATGTTATACTGAGGTCATTCCCGAAACAATAGTCTAAAGAAATTACGCAACGATATTTGAGTGTTATACTGAGATCACTCACGAAACAATAGTCTAAAGAAATTACCCATCGATATTTGCGTGTTATATTGAGATCACTAACGAAACAATAATCTAAAGTAATTACCCATCGATATTTGCGTGTTATACTGAGATCATTTCCGAAACAATAGTCTAGAGAAATTACCCATCGATATTTGCGTGTTATACTGAGATCACTCACGAACAATAATCTAGAGAAATTCCCCATCAATATTTGCGTGTTATACTGAGATCACTCACGAAACAATAGTCTAAAGAAATTACACATCGATATTTGCCTGTTATACTGAGGTCACTCACGAAACAATAGTCTGGAGAAATTACTCATCGATATTTTCAGATTATTATAAAATTAAATATTAAGTCTAACAGAAATATTAACCCAGTATTATGCTATAAAAATATTTTTCTTTTTAAAATTTTTCAAAGGAATATTCTTAATGTGGTAGAAAACAGGAAACTATTCCTAACATTCTAGACAAAATTTCTTCAAGCAACCGCGTTGAAAGACAACACGAAGTCTTACCTGGGTGAGCATGGAATTGGTGTGTAGCGAAATGTGTTGGAAGCACCGATTAGAGTGCCGTAGGCTTGGCGGGTTTGTCTGACGCAAAGGAACGAAAACTCCGGAATAAGGCTTTGGCAGGGTGGGGGCGTAAACTGAGGGAGCCTTATTAGTGCGTCAGGTTTGAACAATTAGTACTGAACACAGCCTAACCGAAGACAGGTGATTGGCTCACAGGTTTCCAACCTAATGAACACTACAAGGTATCTCGCTGGATTTATAAATCGATAAATTCCAGCGGCGGGAATTCCACTCTCAGTTCTCCTACCAGCAACATTCCCCATGTTGATATTATATATATATATATATATATATATATATATATATATATATATATCTTAGCTAAACCATAGAAACACTTATAATAGTAATTCTCTTTCTCTCTGTTTATTTCAAAGCCATCACTATCCTTTCTCTTTGATTGTATCTCACATTGTATTCTCTTCCTTCCGGCAACGGCGTCGAATTTCTTTGTTTGTCTTAGTTTCCTTTATTCGTGAGTTTTATCATTATTTTCATTAAATAAAATAAGATATGATAACAAAAAAATACATAACTCAATTGGAGACAAAACAAAATCTGCCGAAACTCGCTTCATTAGTTCACAGAATCTACCGTCAACAGCCACATAGTTTCCTTTCGTCTGTCGTTTAATATTACAAAACTGTAGCTAAAATCGGCAAAGCTGTCATTTGCAAACAAAGCGCTCTGTACCATCATTTGCGTGTAGTTTTTTTAGTTTTTGACTCCAATTGCACAGAATGGTAATTACACGCAATCAAAGAATATTCCCAAGAGAATTGAATATTCCCAAGAAAATTGGTAATAATTTTCCAATCGGGCGAGTCTGTTTTGCCATCTATTTTTGGGTTTCGTAGTCATTCTTTATTTGAATTCGTGTTTTGTCAGATTAAGGCAGAAGGTCATGGTACTTTGGTTATATCGCTTGCTGTTTTAGTCTGGAGGGTCTCAGAATAGTTGAACACTTCCTACAGCTCTAAAATTAATTCAGTGTTTTTTCATGATATTTTCTACTTTATTTCCTTTTATTTTTATTCAGATTGTTTTCCTTTTATCTTTTCTTTATTTTTTTTCATTCTTTCGTTTTTATTATATTTTTTTTAATTTAATTTAATGTTTTATTTTGTGTCTATTTCTGAGAAGAGATATTGTAACTAGTTACACTATTTAGTTTGTTCGAAATGTTTTCCCCATCTTCGTCGTGATATTCACGACGTTCCGGCCGTTGTACGCTCCGGCCTTCTTTAGGTGATTGGAATTTTGAACTTTAGCGTTGGTTCATGTAATCAATCTAGTGACTTGAGCCAAAGAGCTGTTTGTTCAATATCGGGCCACTGCAGAGGTGAACAAAAACTTGGAGAGTTTACTTAGTAACGGGAAATAACTGAAACTGATATTGATATATCCGGAAGAGGCACGGCACGTGGAACCAGAACAGTCTAACCCCATGGACGAAATAAAGAGTTAAGTTCAAAATTCCAATCACCTGAAGAAGGCCGGAGCGTACAACGGCCGAAACATTGTGAATATGACACCAAAGATGGGGACAACTGTCGGAACAATGTAAATAGTGTTTTCGTTCTATTTTACTATTCCTTTCATTTTTTTCCTTTCATTTTCGCTGCCTCCCTGTTGTGGATTCCGGGATGAAATCCGATATCAATAAATAACAAACGCCAGGAATAGATAACGAAAATAATTGTATTAACGTAATAATACAAACTGGTAATACGGGTTAGTAGATCCAGGAATGCGGGTTAGTAGCAATAATATATATACAGTCTTGGTATTGAAGTATCGCGGTATGACTCCTTATTGAGTCTAGGTGCTCGTGACGGTGACTCTTGTGCTAACCTCCTCTAATACTACTCCCATACTACTCCGGGTATTCACTGGTAGTAGTATATGTATACCTCGGTTTAGTCCATTTGTGTGAAAAGAGGAGACCCCTTATCACTTCCTTTTACCATCATTCCTTCCTTCATTGAAATTTTCTTTTGTTTTGTTCCTCGTGATAGCATCATTTTTCATCTGCATTTCTTTACACATTGACACCCTCCATTGTTTCTTTTTTAAACGCTTCTTTTCCTTTCGGACTTTCTTTCTTTGTTGGTTTTATTTTTATTCCCTCTTTCTTTCTTTCTTTCTTTCTTTCTTTCTTTCTTTCTTTCTTCCTTTGTTCTCTCTTTATTATTTTTATTATACGAGGATCATTCAATAAATAAGGTGAATTTTTCGGTATAAGGACTTCTAATACAGATAGAAGCTTACTTTTTTTAAAAATATTAGTCTCCCAGCACTGTCACACACTTTTCCCATCTGTGCACAAGCTTCTGTATTCCCTCAGCGTAAAAATCTTTGGACTGATGTCTCAGCCAGTCGCTCACAACACTTTTGACTTCATCGTCAGTTTTAAACTTCGTGCCTCTCGTGAACGCTTTCAAGGGACCAAACAGCTGAAAGTCTGAAGGGGCAAGGTCTGGGCTGTAAGGGGGATGAGGGATCAGTTCCCAGCCCAGCTCGTTGATAGTCTGCACCGTTTGGGCTGCTGTGTGAGGCCTTGCGTTGTCATGATGCAAGATGACTCCTTCTGACTGATGACCCCTGTGGTTGTTCTTTATGTCTTTCAAAGTCCTTGCAATGTCATCCACTGTCACCCTTCTGTCAGAATGAATGAGGTCATTGACTGATTCGATCACCTCAGGAGACCTCACTTCTGTAGGCCTCCCAGGCCTGTCTTCATCCTCAACACTGCTCCGTCCTTCTTTAAACAATTTAGCCCACTTGTAGACATTTTCTGGCTGAAACGT
>OZ038482.1:93868762-93931262 GCA_964036315.1 Acanthosepion esculentum
AAATCTGCATGGCATTTTACTCCAATTGGCTCATTCGCTTCCTTAAACTCAACGTTGATTCTGATTCCGCAGAACTGGGTTGGGTGTGAAAAAAAATTTGTTGTTAACATTCTTTTTTCATTCGGTTTTTCCAGCTACGATTCCTTTTTTAAAGCTTATCGTTTTGTATTTATTTTGTTTAATTCTTTTTTCGTAACAGATTTAATGTTTAGTATAGAGCTTAGAAAAAATTCGCAGTGTGAGATAGGCAAGAAGTAAGGCATGTAGCAAGATCAGCACGGCAAAGGGCACTACTTTAAAGGCAAGGAAAGGCAAAAATATTTTAAGTCAAGTGATAGCGATTGCTGTATGTGTCGTACGAATTTTGAATCAAGCACGGGCAACGGTACAAAACTGCGTAAGAAAAACGCTGTAATTATACTTATAGATTTTATTTTCCAAAGTACATTCAATCTCATCCATCTCATTCATCTTCTAAATAATAAAGATAGATTCATCAACATCTCTAATTATGAACTAAAACAACACCAAAACGAATTACTCATCTTTGGACCAAATTGTCATATTTTCATACAATACAATAGATTGGAGAAAAAAAACTGAAAAAGAAATGTTATATGAAAACATACAAAAACTTAAAGCACAACAACTAATAAAAAATAACCCAGGAATTCGTGATCTACTAAAAGATGAAGCAATAAATGACAGACATGACAAAAGAAAAACCTTGTCCAAGCTCCCATCAAAACAATTAAAAGATCGCACTTAATCATCCACAATAACTCTTCCGTCAACTAGCGTTTTGCAAATGACCAACATCGTATATCAATATAAATGTCCTTTGAGATATTGCATCTGTAACAAAACGAAAATATATATGTTTGTTTTACGACTATGACATTTTCAAGGAGACTTATATTTCAAATGAATGATTATAGTTCAATCTCACAACATTTAAAGGAACATTCCTGTCCACATTCATGTTTTAGAGAAATATTAATTGACAATGTAATTCCACCAGGAAAATAAAAACCTCTTGAATACCTTTATATAAATAATTAAATAAATAAAATCATTTATGAGTATAGCAACAAAATTCTAAAATATTTATAACAGCAAACTTTTAAAATATCTACATATTAATTATTAAAAACAATTAAAACAATATTATAAAACACATATTTACAATTATTAATAAGAATTTACATACATTATATTACCTCCCTTACATAGTGGAAAATTTTTCGAATTTTACAGCGTTCATCCGCACACATTTTCATAACTTACATTAAATCTTTGTCTAAGCAATTCACCCCTGAAGATGATCGTGGATGAGATTGATAGTACTTGGAATATAAAATCTATAAGAATAATTAAAGCGTTTTCGTTACTCGATTTTGTGCCGACACTGAGAAATTGATCCGTGAACATGAGATGATCTAAATAAAAACGAATAGACATGATATATATATATATATATATATATATATATATATATATATAGGGGTTGAACAAAATAATTGAAACTATTGTTAAATTCAAAGAAAATTTATTTAATATGGATTTGGTCCTCCTTTAGCCTCACATGCAGCTTTAATACGTCTAGGAATGGAATCATACAGCTTCATGACTTCATTCAGAGGAATTTTCAGTCATTCTTCCATTAACACCTGCTCCAGCTCTTTATGACACGACGGTGGAGGATAGCGGCTCCTGACTTGTCGCTCTAAAATGCACCACAAATTTAAATAATATTGATATCTGGAGATTGGGGAGGCCACTCCATGTGTTCTAGCTCACTTTCATGCACTTCATACCAATTCTTTACCACTCGAGAGATTTGTATTGGAGCATTATCGTCTTGGAAGATACAGTCACCATCAGGGATAAAATCTGGGCCATTCGATAAACACGATCTCCCAAAATGTTCAGGTAATCTTTGCTGTTGATTCTACCATGCAGCGCAACTATTGAACCGAGGCATTTCCATGATATGGCGGCCCAAACAATCACTGATCCACCTCCATTCTTCGCTGTTGGAAGAAGGCAGTCAGGGTTGTAAGCTTCTTTGGGATGCCTCTATACATAAACTCGCCCTGAAGTTGAGAAAAGAGAAAGACTGGACTCGGCTGAGAATATGACTTGCTTCCATTGGTCTGAACCACTTCAACCTCTTCTGAATGTTGTGAGTGGAGAGAAGAGGTTTCCTTACGTCGGCTCTTCCATGATATCCAGCCTTATGGAGCTCATGACGAAATATTTTCGTAGAAACTGGACTATTCAGGTGATTATTCAACTCAGCAGTGACTTTGGCCGCAGTAGTCCGATGATTTTTTGCCACATTACATTTCAATGCACGTCAGTCCCTGTCAGTAAGTTTGCAAGTCCGGCCCGCATTGCTACGGTTGCTTGAGGTTTTGCCCTGTTTCTCGAATTGCGTCATAGTTCTTGATATGGTAGCTCTTGAAAAACCAAACATTTCATCAACCTTAGTGATTGAGGCTCCTGCCATGCGAGCTCCAATAATTAGCCCTATTTCGAACTTAAATTTGATTAAATTCTAAAAATAAATAAGACAAAGACAGTAAATTAGATAAATGTATTCACAATAGATATAATCTGCAATTATGAAGTTTAGTTAAAGTTCTTAATATAATTAGTCTTTGAAACATAAGACTGAATTTTGCACCTGTTCCAATTATTTTGTCCAACCCCTATATATATATATATATATATATATATATATATATATATATATATATATATATATATATATATGAATTGAGATCAAATATGGATTGTAATCCAACAGAATGATAGGATAAGAAACAACAAGGAAACGTTTATAAATATATATTGTTTTGCATTTATTAATTCTTACTCGGAGAACGTGGGATTTCTTTGCCCATAACAGAATTTTCGGTAATAATGCCTAATGGACGCACGCACGAGCGCGCACACAAACACATACACACACATATACACAAACAAACGAATATATACTATCATCCAATTCCCTAATATGCAAACTATGATACAAATACATACATGAAATAAATACACGAACGACTACAAGAGAGATGCTTAAATAAGAGAACAGAAACAATACAAAAATTAAAAAATAACAGAATTTTCTTTTTCTTCTTCATATTTCCTTCTCTGGAGAAGCATAAATAAAAGCGAAACTTGTTCGATGTATAAACGATTCAACGAGATTCCAGTATGTCGAAAGTTATCTAGTGTGTGAACTGATAGATTTCGCCTTAAGTGGTGAACATCATCTATCGATGTTCCATCGGAGATTGTAGATCAGAATATATCTTCACTTAATGATTAAATCATTTCTCAAAGTTACGGTGGATCGTTCATTCAGTATGCGTGTCTAAATGACTAATTGGAAACGCGTGGATCTACGACGTCACTGTTTACCTGGATTCATTTAGTTACATCATTTCCTGGAGCATTTGTCTGATAATATAGCTGAATGAAGACGTCAACCATAGTGATATACCTAACTGCGTAATTCTCGAAGAAAACAGGCGAAAATTGTGACAACTTAGTCAAAAAGAATGCTTAATTCTATTGTACATGGAAGGATTTAAGCTGTATCATATTCTTTTAAAAAAAGAAACCCAAGAAATGTTTTATTTCCTTTTTACTTCTTCGTCTTGGGTATGACGATAAAATACATCCGGCAGCAAGTCCTGTGATCGGAAGTTTTTGAAGAGTGTGGAACCGCCTCTTAATTGCTGTTTATCCCAGGTCCACCCTGATCCAGGGTGGTTGCACCTGTTAGGTTCCCAGCTATATGTAAATAGTTAACACCTCCAAAGTGATATCAAAATACAATGAAAGTATAAAAGCATTTTTTATAGTCAAAATTGCAGCAATACATTTTCATTGGAAACAAAAATTATCAGTAATAAATTTGTAAAAATAAATATTGCCAGCAATACAATCTGAAAAGAAAAAAACAGAAATATATTTTTGTAAAGAAAACATTACCAACAATCTATTTTTTAAATAAACTACGTAGGCTTCGAAGAAAATTAAATTTAGGCATTAAAAAATCCATAAGGAGTCACTAAACAAACAAATAACTTTTTCTTTGTATTTATTTTATGAAATACTTAAATATTATCTTTAATGTTTTTGTATATGTAGCGAAAATAAGCCAACAAAATGATTTAATTTTGTAGCAGTTTAGCATGCACTCTCATGAAATCCTTTCCTGCTATTTAAAGGTTAATAGTTTGAAAACACCAACACGTTTACACTAATTATAGCCACCATATATAAATTCTTTTTGTAAATAATCCTAACCGTTTTTTTTGCAATGGCAACGAATACTCTTTGTCACTTTCGTAAATGCTTGTTGTAGTAGAGGCTTTGTAATCGCAGATACAACTATAGCACGCCGTTAAACAATACTGGTGTCGGACGCCTTCGAATAGCACTCGCACTAATAGTACTTGCTCGATAATACTCGCTCGAATAGTAACCCGTATAGTGATCCGAAGAGTAATCCGTATAGTGATCAGTATAGAGAAATAGTATAGTGAATAGGGTAGAGAATAGCGGTCCGTATCGTGATAGAGGATGGAATAGAAATGGAGATCCGTATAGTAATAGAGGATAGAACAGAAATGCTGATCCACTTAATTCAATAATGGAATCGCCTGTGTTTGCTCACTAGCAATATATGATGAAACTCAAGTGTCGGTAGCGACACTTTATTCCTATATAACACATTTTGACTGTAAAATAGTATCCTGCGATGTGTGTATGAAATCGATTAATCAAGGTTTAAAAATTATTGAACCTTGTTTCTGGAGAGAAATTTGAATTAACATTAAATACTGTAAATCCAATTTTTTACCCATTCGCGCTACAAAAACATCCCGTAACATCCCCACTTATAAGTTTGGGCCTGAATCTTTGAACACGCATGGAAAATTGTTTACGGATTCCTACCTGCTTCCTTTCTCATAAAACCCCAAAAGGTCATGGGTAAGTGGATGGAGTTAGCAAACAACAAAATAAAGGTCTAAGATACGGGTCCTCCGTCACTACCGAGATCCAAATTCGGTGACATTTACAGATTCAGTGTAAACCATGAACACATAAAACATGAGGCGGGTGCATACTGACACTAAAATTGCGTAGGTCACACTAAACAAAAAGCCAGTGAAAACAGAGTGACTCCCGAAGTACACACGTTTCCTCAATACAGAAAAAAAGCCTATAAAAGATATAATTCAAACGTTGCTTCTACTAAATCTCTAGAGATTATTGACAAAATCCAGAGAGGAATCTGAAATATTATCTGTATTGGCAGAGTATCTCAGCTCCAATCACTTTCCTACCGACCTAACAAAGCTTCCGTGTGATATTTCTATAAATATTTTCAGGGAATTTTTTCTAATGAGATTTCTGCTTAGATACCTCGTATTCGTGAATTTAATTATTTTTTGGTAGCTAGTTCACATCATTCTACTGTTAAACTGCTAAATGTGATAGTAGGTTCACTTGTAAAGTTTGTTATGCTCACACACTTTCCTCTCAAGTACGATCTTTAAAAAATTTAAATTCGAAACGTTGTGATAACAGGAACAAAGATGAACACAATAGTCTGCCTATAATTGCGTAAATAACAAAAATGTTATCAGCATACTAGCCGAATTACACGCGCCTTCCTGCTTCTCACAACTACTTTGAAGAAAATGATAATTGCTTTTAAATCATTGTTATAATTTGTGGAGAATAATGATGCATTTCAATATTACTCAATGATCTTGCCGTTGTGGTCTCCATCTCTCTCTCTCTCTCTCTCTCTCTTTATCTATCTATCTATCTATCTATCTATCTATCTATATATATATATATATATATATATATATATATATATATATATAAATATATATTCTATCTTTTGTAAGCGTTCAGGGTGTGAGCAATGGTTGCAATCATTTGCAGATCTTATCAATATTTTTTGCTATCACTCCTGTTATCTATTCGTTACGTAGAGGACCTACTCTTTCAGTTTAAAGTGTCTGAATAAGTGTAACACAATTGTGTAAATTGAGTAAAGTTGAGAAGTGATAATAGTGTAAACAAATTAAAAAAAAGAAAACATTGGCAAGATAAGAATAATGACAACAAAAATATATGACTGTTCTATGAGTTTTCCCTAAAGACACTTAAAAATATTAGGATTAAGAAAGAGAGGTGAATTTTAAATCGAGAAAAATATTTGAAGAAAATTGTTTTGCACATGTAAATACACAAAACAAAGAATATTAGGAAGTTTGCTAAAAATATGAAAGCAACTAAAGTATCATCTTCAACTGAATTTCACAAACCGTATATGAGAACCTATTCTACAACAATAAATTTCATAATGAAAGGATTCAGCCGATGACTTAGCTCGATGTTTGGTCCTTCAAGGAATATTTCCAACCATCAGAACCTAGAAAAATACTGGATTTGGGCGAGTACTGTAGACACTAAAATCATAGACCCTTCAAAATAGATAATAATGTCCAGATAACGCAGAAAAATTTTTTAGTTCTTGAATAAGAAGCCTTAGGATATAGAATATATTCAGCCAAATCAAAATATAGCTAACGGATGGTACACAAGTCGATACCCGTTCAGTATCGGCTGCGTCACCGCGGAGAGGCGGTATGATGTTGAAAGACCCGAAACCACTAATGAACCTCGGTTAAAAACATCACTGATGACGTGTAACAAATCATCCAATAGAAATGCTAGAAATGTTTCAGATACCAAATTAATATAATGATATCCAGCCTCTCCATATATTGTTCGATATAAAAACTTGCAGTCCATCATCTATATAAATAAATGTGAATGTCAGTGTGTTACACTTTTCAACTTTACTCCTAGAGGACGCAGCCCAACATATCACACCATTTTGAAATAAGGCCGACTCCGTGAGCAAATTAACAACATTCCGGGCCGGATCCGGACCCGCAGTTTACAACTTCTCACTATTACGATTGTTTTAAGCGATTTACGTGATTTTTTGCGACGAAATATTTTGTGTGATAACAATTTTTATAACTTGGAAATAAATCTGGGAATAATTGAAATTAATTACTAAATCTAGCGAAAGTCACCCACGAAATAAAAATAATTGTTTGTCCGGAAAGTAAGGCCCTACGTACATGAAACTGTCTTTAAATTAAGCGACGACAGAAGAACTATCGTTGAACTTTTTAAAAGGTAAGATTAAATATTAATTCGAAACTAAAATACAGCGATCAATTTTGAGTTCTTCGGTAGTTTATGTTGGCTATCGCATACGGCAGCACTATGCCTCACAAAAAGAAAACACGCCAACAGGGGAAGAGATTGCAATCAAAAGAGCCAAGGATACAGCGAGGAAAAGAAATCCCCCGTGAAAATGAAAACCCAGATCAAACGGCACAGCTTCCAAGGTAAAGAATATCCAAAGAGTTAGTGACTCTCAAACTCTTGAACAAGCCGAAGTATGAATCAAGAGCCCTAGCTTAATTACCGCCCGATTGGGCGGTTTTAAGCTAGTTAAAATAAAGATTGTCTACAAAAACAGAAAACAATATTCAAGAATACGTATATTTCTGTGAAGTTATAGAAAGTTGTGTAAGTAATATTACAGTCGAAACAATATGAAACTATAACAAAACCATTGGGCGAAAGACTGATGAATATTTGAGATTAAATAATTCATATTAAAAAGCAAATGAATAAAATGATGTTTTATTCAGGAATAGGAGCTAGCGGCCTTGTATGTATCTTTTGAATATATTCAAAAAAATATAATTCCATATGACAATTGCATTTCTCAATGCAAACAGGTACACATTCTAAATATCTAGGATGTGTTTTATCAGGGGACATAGTATGTGACACTGAAATGCGAAGGCGTATTGGGATAACGAAAGTTGCCTTCCAAAAGCTAAGCAAATAATTAAGAAACAGGAAAATTTCCTAAGAAAGAAACGGTTACTGAAATGCTCTCTAATATCGTTCTACCTATATGACTGCGAATGCTGGACAATCTGATCGCAGATGAGTAAAAGACTTGAAGCAACAGAAATATGGTTTTACAGAAGAATTCTAAGAATCCCATGGACTGAACATGTGATCAGCAACGACGATTAGAGAAGATGAAAACCAAAAGGAAACCTAAACGTAGCTTCACAAAGCAGAAGTTGAAATGTCTATAATGAAGAATTGATGGCATGGCACTCAGAAGATATATTGAAGGAAAAACTTATATCGGATCACCTACTTAACAATATTGTGGAAATGGCTGGCAGAACGGAAAGCCAAAAGATCAACTTTACTAAGCGCTACAAAGGGGATGTAAAATATGGAAAGTCATGATTTCGCACACACTGAAAAAATACAGAAAACAGAAGACGGCGATTTTAATTTGATAAACTGATAGCCTCAAAATAATTATTATCAATCCCCACGATACTATGGATGTGCGCGTAGAGTATTGGCTATCGGTGCAGAAATCTTTATCGGTGTTATGTGTTCAAAGATTATTGCATTCACTTTCGCATTCACTTGAGAAAGTTAAGTAGCCATCTCTTCACCCTACGAGATATGAGTTAAATAGCAGGACAGACTGTAGGGCTTCATAACCTTATTTGACCACCAGTTCAGGCAATGGATATTAGTGAATTCTAAACCGTTAAATATCTGTCTGCTACGGAAAACACAGCAACCACAACTAGTGTTGTGATGCAGTAGCCCTATGCCCCATTGGAGTCTAAGAAAGTCAGTGAGAGAGATAGATGATATAAGTTGAAAATTATTCCGTATAATAATACAGGGTGTTTCAAAAACTTTGATATCATTTGAGATGTAAATATCTGAATAACTACATAGTGAAGGTAAATGAAAATAAAGAGACTTATTTTTGAGAAAAATAAGATTCGTATATCAACATTTAAATTTTGAAATTCAAAGCTATGTGCGCACTGCTCGAAGCATCTCTTCTGATAATGGCGGTCATCCAGTGTTCCAGTAGCAGAAAAAAACAACTTCCCTTTCTTCTGAAAAGAAACAAATTGATTCAAACTCAGATAAAAAACGATTTCCAAACATAAATTTAGACTAAAATCTTTTATCTTTATCGTGGATGCATTTTACACAAACTTAAATAAAAGTGGAACAGCATTTCATTACGTTGCAGAGCAATATCAATTTCTAGTAAATTTAAATTGTTCAGAGAAGCAACTATGTGATGCAGTAACGGAAATTATTTAAAATTAAACAATTTCTATAGGAATTTGTTAGGTGAATTGAAACATTTTTATTGACCCAAAAGATCAACATGTTAGCCATAATTTCTATATAAATTAATCTACAAGGACAGAATTCATTAAGCTTTTCCAAATGTAGAAATCATTTTACATTTAAGCAGCACAGACAGCTTTACACTTTGAAATTTTTGTTCCATATCCAAATCTGCATTACCGTTAGTGCATTTGTCATACATGCAAACTGAAATGTTTGTTTGACTGTGTTCGTGCATACTAAAACACAAATAAAGTATTTCCATTTCTAGTGAATGTCAATTTTATGCCTAAAAGATTATAAAGATGAACATATATATTTACTAGTTTACACGAGTTTGTAAATCAAATCTTGTGGAATACAGTAAGGTTCACCCTGTATGAGACTCTCGGGCACTCGACGTAGAGGATTACATTAAGAGGCAGTTTATGCAGAAAGGATACGATGACAGGGGTTAACCTTAAACTTGAAAAAATTAAGAATGTAGAGATCGGGGAATCTTCCTCCACAGAGGAGAGGTTCGCGAGAAGATGTTTGAGTGGAACTTAGGTTGCTTTTCCGTCTGTTTGTCTTGTCCTGTGATGGTTAGGTGGTTTTTCTGTATGTCTCTCCTGTCCTGTGAGGGTTAGGTTGCTTTTCTGTATGTCCCTCCTGTCCTGTGTGGATTAGGTTGTCTTTATGTATGTGGTTCCTCTCTTGTGAGGGTTAGGTTGCTTTTCCGTATGTCTCTCTTGTCCTGTGAGGGTGAAGTTGCTTTTCTGTATGTCTCTCCTGTCCTTTGAGAGTTAAGTTGCTTTTCCATATGCCTTTCTTGTCCTCTGAGGGTTAGCTTGCTTTTCTGTATGTCTCTCCTGTCCTGTGAGTGTTAGCTTGCTTTTCTGTACGTCTCTCTTGTCCTGTGAAAGGTTAAATTGTTTTTTGTGTATGTCTCTCTTGCGCTGTTGGGGTTAGATTTCCAAGGACCGAATACTCCGTTGTATGTCCATGAAGTTTCAGCTTTCTTTTCATGATTACTGAACATTGATTATTCTTTTAATAGAATTTACCAAAAGCAAGGCACTAGATCCATTAAGACACAAGGCTTTTCTGGATGTGAAAGAATTAGAAAAGAGAAACATTACAAAGGATCGAGAACAAAAGAAATACAAACAGGAGGACAGTAGCTATTGACAGTGCATTTAAAGTTTTGAAGATTAAATTTGACTGGGGAGCATGGATCCGGAATAGAGTTCCACAAGCAAAAATTGCGAGCAAAAAAAACCTGTTACGAGAGAAATTACGGTTACATCTAGTGAATTCAACTGTAAATTGATGATGCATTGTCTATTACTGCGTATAAATTCATAAAGTCAAGTTACCATAGCAAATAGCGATATTTATTTTGTAATAAATAAAAAAACGTGGGACAAGGCCAAAATGGGGAACGGGTAAGGGATGGTCTTTTGTCTTATAATTAAACTTAGCTAGCCACAATTACTGACCCAAACATACCACAGTATTCCTTACACCAAAACAACGCATTCTTACTTACCATTCTTACAACATCCACCATAATACCTTAGAATCTCAATGAAGTCTAAACTAATAGCCATATGTACAATTTTTTTTTATCTGTGGTGAGACGGGAATAAAATAACAATTTCAAAATTTATAACACAATATGAATTTACAATATAAGATAATCTATTTATGAGAATCTAAATAAAATAAGGTTAGCAATACTCCCACCCAACAATCCTTAATTATGACCGACACATCAGTAAACTGGACGAAATAAATGCGGTTCTTTAATAATATAAAACACTCATTCGTACAACCATTCAAATACAACAACAAATACGAAAATCACCCCCGAAAAACGAAAGTTTTCACACATCTACCAGAGAACTGACGTCTCTGACCGACTAACGTGAGAAATGGGGGGAATAATTGTCTGAGATAATAAAAGGAGTCAATGTGTATACATCCTCTAGCTAAGTTAACTTTGAAGAAAGAAACTAAAGACAAAAACTTCAACTAACCAAATTTTGGATTGTGTTGCCAATGTTCAGTCCATAGAAATCTTGCTGGTGTGTCTTACATATCACGTCCCTTATAACGCCAGCAAGCAAAAGAACATTTTGTCTTCAGACTTCATCGAGGTGGTAACACATTGCTACAGACAGAACTAGCCTCTAGGACGAAAAACCTTCCGAAAAGCATGCTAACCATGATATCTTCAATAAACTTGATTGACGGGACTACAACTCTACAATGAAAGAAAATGTGATCCAGAGTCTCCACCGTCTCATCACAGCGAACGCAATTTGTAGATTTTTCCAATCACAGCGTATAAAATATTTTTGAACACAGATGGCCATTTGAATCACCAGCCAGGTGAGTGATGCATCATTATTACTGTCATTTCAACCAGGGTGCCCAGGGCCATATTTAGCGGCGCGTCTGCTTCGTAAGATCGAGCTCGTTTATCAGATCATCTTGAACTAACACGTAATACAAATGCCCTACGAGACAAAGCCTGGACGTCGGAGAGGCTATCCGTCGCTCGTAAGAGGTGTTTCAGAGCAATCCGACATTCACAATAGAAGCAGCACTCGCCTCAGGCTAAACGGTGGGCGGGGGATCATCCACAGGCGAGTGCATACTTCTTAGGGATGAGAAGATTATTCTCGTTCACCATTCGATTGCGAACACATTCAATCTCGGAACGCGAGGTGAAGCGTATGTTGACGAATCTCAATGCTAGGCATACATAGATCACCTTCACAAGAACAAGAGCGTTACTAATATTATTAGTGTGGTAGACGGAAGTACAGAGAATCAGTAAAAGAGAATCGGGTAGATGTGCGAGGCACATAATTCCGTCCTCTATTTTGAGAAATATTTCTCCGGAACCACAGACAAATTGTGACCTGGGCCTTCTCATGAATCTCCGACCACTTCATTCCCAGAAAAGAGATCGGGACCAAACCAGACGCCGAGTATCTTGATTAGTCAATCCATAAAGGCCCCGGAATATAAATTTCCCTTCACGGACCCAACTGCAACCCAACAGACTTATCGCGGTTGGTTTTGACACCTGTCACCGTCTCGTACCCTCTGATTTTACCCTGACTTCTTCATCTCGGTTCTGTTCGACGCAAGACCCGAAACATCGTCAGCATATGCGGAGTATCTGGCCGATGTTGTAGCAACGGGTAGGGAACTTCCGTGTAGGATCGGTTTCGTCTTTAACTTTCGAAGGAAAGGCTTCAATGCAAGAACGTACAGTAAAGAAGAAAGCGGACAATCTTGACGAATGGAGCAATACAGTACAAGGCCTCTGATCGGACCCCATTCATTTCTTCCAGCGCATCGGGAGACGCATACAGAAGTCTGATTCAGCTGCGAAAGTACAGTCGCAAAGCGGCAGCCGAAAGGACACCCCCCAGAAATCGATGGTCAACGCTATCGGAATCCCTGGACTTATCTAAATTGATCAGCGCGACTTCACTGTCAACTTGCTCGATGATCAAGCGTATCAGATGAAGGTTGTCCTGAATAGTCCTGTTCTTTGCAGCACAAGACTGTTCGGAGCCAAACAGACTAGAGAGGACGGTATGCAAACATATCGCTAAGATCTTAGCTAAAAAATTTAACTCATTGGTAGAGGCTGAAAGTCACCTATCCCATCCCCACCGTTCTTATCCTTGCATAAAATCGAAGGGAATTAAACTCATGCGGTTTTTGCTCTTTAATATTTTGTCGGTTGCTACTTTGATGTTGTTTAGCGCCATATCCGCGTCTATAGGTTATTTAATGCTGAAATAGGAATATATTGAACACAGTTTTATTCTTTTTTCAAATACAGATATTATGTACATAATTTTATATCTGTCTATATTTCTGAGATGAGTTATTATGTACATTATTTACATTATTCGGAATATTGTCCTCATCTTTGTCGCCATGTTTATTACAACGTTTCGGCTGTTGTACGCTCCGGCCTTCGTCAGGTGGTTGGAATGTCGAACAGAACCCTTTATTTCGCTCAATGGAGTAGACTGTTCTAGTTCCACTTGCCATGTTTAATGGATGTCAGTTATCAGTTATCTCCTGTTAATTTCCCTCTGAAAGTTCTCCACAGCCTTAACCGGGTATTGAACTCACACTCTTTGCGTCCTGTCACTGGATCTAACCAATTAGAATATTAGAAATTCATACACGGATGTCCTCAAGGACACATGGCACAGTGGATAAAGGCGTTGGTTAGATCCAGTGACGGGACCCAAAGAGTGTGAGTTCAATACCCGGTTAAGGCATTGGAGAACTTTCAGAGGGAAATTAACAGGAGATAACTGATAACTGACATCCATTATACATGGCACTTGGAACTAGAACAGTCTACCCCAGTGAGCGAAATCTCCATTCCACATTCCAACCATCTGAAGAAGGCCGGAAAGTACAACGGCCGAAACGTTGTAATAAAAATGGCAACAAAGATGAGGACAATAGTCCAAATAATGTACATTATTTTTATGTTAAAATATGTTTTTAATATATTCATTGTAAACCATAAAATGCATTGTTGGTATTTAAAAAAAATGCATTGCTGGTAATTTCAGTATTGTTTATAATTTTGCTATAAAAAATGTATTTTTGTATATTTTAGCGTTGCATTGATTTAAGTTGTTCTAAAAATGAATGGACGGTAAATTTATTATAAAAATGTACTGCTGATTTTTGTTTGGGTGTTCACAAATAGGACCCTAACAAGTGCTACCACCCTAGGTTAAAGTGTACCTTGGAACATCAGCAGTTAAGATGTGGTTCTGCGCTCCTCAAATCTTCCAATACCCTGATCAGAAGACTTGCTGCCGGATTTAGTTTATCGTCATACTCAGAACAATTTTTTCTAAGAACTGAAAGGTTGTTGCAAAGACATCTGCGGTTATGGTTCCGTGAACACTTAAATTTTAATCTCCTCAGATCAAGAGTCAAACTGAATCTTTCTTTTACATCATCATAATCTTCATTCCCTACTTTTTCTCATACATTCATATCATGCACGTAAATCATTTCGATTCTAATCGCATTTAGTTGTTCCTGAGCCATATATTGGATGAAATTTAATATAGAGAATAGTGAAAACGAAGACAAACATTTACTAATCCAACCTGTTGATAAATGTGTAAGTAATATATTCTGTATATGTTACCAGTATTAATCTTTTCAGGTAATTTGTATACAGATTGGTGTACGTCTTATTGGTGCATGTACATAGAAGTAACCATCATTGAAAAGAGTGATGTCATGCAGCTGCAGTAATCTTTACCATCTAAAACTCTATCACCTGTGTGGCAACGCTTTTTCAGAAAATGTTGTTTGAGTGGTCGAAATATAGAATTATATGAAAGGGTGATATAATGACTGGATGCAGTAAAGCGTCCTAACCCTAAAGAGGGAGAAACACTTTTGCCAGATTGCGCGTATATTGGGGCGGTATTTCCGTCGGTCCCAAGCAGATGCTATCACAACTTCACGAGGACGACATGAATGTAACACCGGATATTATCATCATGAATGAGATCATCAAAGAACCAGCATGTTTCTTCTATTGATAAAAGAACGTGGACAAACATGTGACATTTAATACCTTGTGGCGTGGGATTACTCTCCGGACAATCGCACGGTGTCGCACTGAGTCCTTTAAATCCTTAAGAAAGGTCCAATTAAATTATATCTATGCAATTATTTATTATATGTACGCCGTGATCTGCTAAAACGGCAACATTCTATATCTGACAGGCCTCATTGCCATATTCACAACGTTTCAGCTGTTGTATGCTTCGGCCTTCTTCAGGTGATTGGAATTTCGAACCGAACCCTTTTTTTCATCCACCGGGGTAGATTGTTCTAGTTCCAATCACCTGAAGAAAGCCGGTGCGTACATCGGTCGAAACGTTGTGAACAAGGCAATGAAGATGAGGATAACAGTCCGAATATTATAAATAATGTACCTCATCTCAGAGATATAGGATGATCTGACAAGCCTTCTTTTATAGTTGATGATATCTAGTTTATATAAACAAGTTTGGTTTCAATTTTTCTCCAGTATCTATTAGATCAAATGTTCATAGATTTGGAGGCAATTGAATAATCAATGTAAAAAATGTTTAACGCGCCCGGTCAGTCTAAAACAAGTCTCAAAAGAGCCAACGAATTATATAAGCAGTGCGAAAAGAAATATATAGGGCCTTGCCTTCCCTTGATCTCAGGTGAGATGCCTCAGATACTCCGTATATAATAATAAACGTAAAATTATTTAATTCCGCAGGTTATATGACAAACGGAAGAGGTATGACTTCGATGTAAGTTTTGAAAATCCAGTTTTAAATGAAGAAAATAAAACTATCTCCAATGTATACGTGGATATGCGTATAGACAAGAGAATGAAAAGAAGGTAAAATGATGAAATGAGTCTTAATTATTTGGAAGTAATGAATTCGATTTCAAGCCTATTTATGGAAATCAAAAATTGCTACTTCCTATACAATGATGTTGATTTCGCTATCTAAATATATTTCTAAATGTCTCAAAAAAGAATGAAGATTCTTATCGAAATGAAATTTTAAATAATTTCCTGTGTCTACAAAACACATTATTTTCGTTGGGATAGATTCCTTTAAAACATATATCTTGTAATATAATGTTTTGATCACTTCTGGCGTGTTAATTTGGGAACGCACAATGGGTGATCAACTTCAAGTTAATCTATGAAGAGATTAAAGATATTTTTTTAATTAAATAAACTCTATTGCAAGCATATATTAACACTATATATGTATATTTGATTAACCAGTTCATTTCTCGTTCACTTTTTAATTTTTTGAAATGCCAGGAATAACATGTAAGACATTCTGTTGCATTTTCTACTCTGCGTTATTATATAATATGATATTACACTAAAAAAACAAAAAACAAAACAAAATATTAACATAAGAACTAGTAGCTTGCACTTAAATAGCCTCATCAGGTCTCGACTAAGGATGCCATGTATATCAGCCAACTATCTATAGTGTATTATATATGTGTTTTGACTAGAATAAAAGTGTAGTTGTCCGGTATTCTGACAGCAGTACGTCTACTCACACGTAAGAACAAAGAAACCTGTCCAGAAATGTCAAAACTGTCAGCATTTTACTCAGATAATAAGATGTACATCAAGGGAATGTATTATCTAGGCCCTGAAAAAAACACAACACTTCATCAAGCCTTAAAAGAATGCTGCTACAGTATAATAAAGAAATGATTCTACCAACTAAGAAGACAAAATACAACGTCCAAAAGCAGAATGTTGTTGTACATTAAAGATTTTCAGCATCCTCCTATATAACAACTCCAATGTTTTCAACATGGCTGAGGTTTGAATAATTTTCTGCTATCTGCTTCGTTACAGAACTCTACCAGAACTTTGCACAGTACCTGTAAAGAATTATGAGATTTCTAGCTGTTCCAGAATAAAGGAGGTCACGTTGTCTGTACTAAAAACACTGGAATCGAGATGAGAGCAACGGAAGAAATGGGTAACAGTCGAACTTCTTCATAGCTCTTCAGTAAAACTGAGTAAGGTGACCGATATATATATATGTAGAAACTTGATTTCACTAGGTGGGAACAGCCAAAATACCATGGGTTTGAACAGTTAAATATATTCACATTGTCTATATCATTTGGTCTGTTGCCCTCATCTTTATTGCCACATTCATGACGTTTCGGTCGGTGTACGCTCCGTTTTTTTTCATGTGATATCCGTTGGAATTTTGAACCGAAATCTTTATTTAGTCCATGAAGGAAGACTCCTAATTCTTAAATGGGGTAAATAAAGTGTTAGGTTCGACATTTAAACGTATATCATCTGAAGAAGGCCCGAGTGTATAACGGTCAAAACGTCGTAAATATGGCAATAAAGATGAGGACATCAATCAGAACTATGTAAATAGTGTAAATAGTTGCAATACCCTATCTCAGAAATCTCGACAGGTAAATGCATGAATAATCCTACTATAACACTCATGTGCTTTTCTTCCTCTTCTTTCTTTAGCCATGTCCTTTCATGATATAATTCATTTTCGCTGATCACAGTTTTCCGTCTTTTACAGTTCTGCGTAAATATTTCCCATTACTCTTTGTCTTCATGGCACTTATTCTGCTGTCCGTTCATCAAAATCACATAGGGTATCCGCTATTTTACTTTTCTTCTCCTCGGTATATCCTGCGAGCGTTAACTTATCTATGCCTTCTTTCCTCCGACCTACGCTTCTCAGTTCATTCTTTATAGTTCCTTTGGAACTACCACATTGCTCTCATATTTTCGCCTTGCTTGTCTCATTGAAAGTGACTTGGACGAGCGGATATTCCAGTTCTGTTTATTATCAATGTAATATCGACGCAGTCTCTCTCAGATTTGTTCCTCACCAGCCTTCTGCGTATCTTCTTCTAGTATCTGTGTACTGTCTCTGCATTCGTTCAAGAATTATCGTGTCAACTCCAGGCAAGATTCAGTGTAATATCTGTGCGTCCTGCCAAGAATCAAAATATCCCTAATCAGCCCACTAAGTATACTATATCCTATGTGTGTTTCGACTGGGATCACAGCGTAGTTATCCGGCATTCTGACATCAATAAGTGTACTCACAAGAAAGATCAAAGTATCTCTCACACCATTTTAAAGATCAGTTTAGCATCTTCCATTCTATATAGATACATATACTGCTTTATATATGTAAAATGTTAATGCTTTTAATATCAAAGGTCAACGTATTACGCAACAAAGTGTTTCCGAATAACTCACAATTATCCGACAGGAGAATTGATCATGCAGTAATGTTTCAGTTAGTTATGTGTCATGCATGATACACGCTTAGGCGGTCATGTATATTTCGATACATGACTGACGAGGCAGATTTTTTTTCCCGCAGTAGGATGGCATTTCTTTCTGGGGTAGACCAGTTGCCATCCAAGGTTACAGAACTATTACCCATAACTGGGGAGGGAAAGAAAAACAATCCATACCTTTCCCAAGGGTATTAGAATGTAAGTAAATGTAATGGACTTGACTGGAATTCGAACTCGGCTCTCCGATTCCGCAATCCCATCCGCTATCCATTACTCAACCGTATGCTCATTAGTAGCGTCTACTCTAATTTGGTTCAAAAGGCCACTATGGCGAGAGAGGATTTAAAAAATAAATATTTACTCTGCTTTCCTTCCGATAAATCTTCGGCACTTTATTGGCTAACTAGCAGTAAAATTATTAATAACTCAATTTGAAATTGAATGATTTGCAGATTATTTTAGTTAATAATGGAGATTGATTTGAATATAATCCACACGATAAGATCTTTAAGTAGATGCGTTTACAAATCAATATTCTTATGGATTAAATAGCATGACTAACTGGGTTCTATAAACTTTTTTAGCAAGCAGTCTACCGAAGAAAGTGACGTCAGCCTACTGCAGGAAATATTCTGCCACGTCAATCAAGAATCGCATATAGGCATGATCACGAAAGTGTACATCCCGTATGGCACCAAAGGAATTGTTTGTTTACTCGATGTTCGTTGCATATATATTCGCCAAATAATTAGTTCCAGTGATTTATTTGAATAGAAAAATCTTTCAAGCGCGCAAAAACATAATTTTATCGATTTTTAAGACGTATGGTAAACAACGTCTGGTTGTGTTGATCAAATGCAAGACAATCAGAAATAATAAATTTACAAAACATTTCATATTACCCCAGATTACTGTATATCAATATCTCCAAATTAAATTTTATAAAACTTAGTAGAGATTCTATATTGGCATGTAGATGTATTGCAGATTTATGACTCTACGAAAGCCAAAACAAAATATGTTAATACCACAAGATTTCTTAAAATGTAAAACAAACTTAAAAACAAATTTAAATTACTGATCATCAGTTCTTTTTTTTCATATGTTACTATCGAGTAACTACTCCAGATCACGAATTACGAAAAAAAAAAAATTTCAAATATCATATCGTACGAGGATGTTTGTTTTGGCTTTCGTTGGAAAATCAATTTAAAATAAAGTTACATGTTATATTGTGCCCCCTATCAACTTTTATAACATCTATTATTATTATTTTTTTTAATCGTGATCGATGGGGATTGAATCTGTATTAATATAAAAATACTGAAAACTATTAGTTTATTTCTGGTCACAAATACTATTCTACAGTCCAAATAAAAGTTTTTACTCAAGTGGGCTTTTACTGTCTATGTTGATGCTTCATTATAAATCATTTAAAGTTCCAAAGGAGTTTGTCATTGAGTGTTATTAGGTGCATTGATATTGAATTACGTTAAAAAGACCGCATTTGTGGCGACTAGCATATCAATATATGTATGTTTCCTTCAAACAACATAATTAGTTTATTCATTCTACCATTGACGATGGAAGAAAATAATAAAACGCACCATAAAAAGGGGGTTTCATTAAGACGGATTATTATACAGTGTAACCCGGATATAAGAGACCCTGATATAAGAGAAACCCGGATATAAGATAGATGCTCTCTGGTCCCACATTAGAGCCTGTGTTAATGTATATATGATAGACCAAACCCGGATATAAGAGAAACCCGGATATAAGATACTTCTTCTCCGGTCCCGATAACTCTCTTATATCCAGGTTACACTGTGTATAAGGGCGTTTCATTAAGACGGATCAAAGTCAGCAGTAAATAAATCAGTGTTATTGGTGAAAATCTATTTATTTCTCTGTTGGATAATGTTATTTACGTCATGGCAATTATGTGTGGAAAAATTATATCGCCCAAATATCCGCCAAATCTGAAAGAAAAAGGGAAAAATCATTAGACGCTTAAACTTAAATCACATTTAAAATCGGCCCAAGTTATTGGAAAACTCTTTGTACATATATATATATATATATATATATATATATATATATATATATATATATATGTATGTATTACACAAACATACTCGTAAAAGAGAAATCAAGAAGGGGAATCAGAATGAGTATTATGTATTACCTGGTTGTTATGCGGTGTTGGAGAAAAGAGAGTAAAAATGAGTAAAATTTTGAGTTTGGGGTCAAATGTAGATCAAGTGTGGGTAGGAAACTGAAAGAATGATGAGATAAACAATAAGTAAAGAGTATAAGGTCTTTCTCACATGTTTTTTTTTATAGATATAGTGTAATGAAAGTACAGATAATTTAGTTGGGAAAAGTGTCCGGGGTTTTCTTACCTCGCCTTTTTGTTGGGTGCTATTATGGCCTGAAAAAAAGAAAAGGATCAGAAATTGTGGTGTACGCACGTGCTGACGGCCTGTCCGTGTAGACGGCTTTCCGATAGTGAATACCTCACGTTTGTTTGTCTATAGGCGTAAAGTTGGGCCTGATTCTCATTGGTTCACAAAGAGTGAATTAATTATAATTGTTTTATTATAATTATTTTAGACACTATAGTTAATTTTTATTTATTTTTATGGACACAGCACCGTGACAGTATAATTATTTTTTTTATTTATGTGTTTCGTTATGAATACAACACTACTTCTATGATCTTGTCGATGCCGAAGTCGCTTAAGGCTGAACGTATTTATGTTACGGTCTCATTAGACCCTGTTTATTTGTTCTTATCCATTTTCTATAGTGCTAATATTAATTCATCTTTTAGAAATTTCTGTCCATTACGTATATTTTAGTTTAAGTACAATCATGTTAAACACCCCATAATTTACTGCCTCGTTTTCGAGTTCACTGCTTCAACTTTGGGACGTTATCGGCCACATCACTGACTTAAGTATGACAAACTCAGTGAATCATTTTTCTGGTGTGGTTTCTTAATAAATAATGGGAACATGCTCATGGTATTGTCTGAAATAGAGATAATAAATATATATTATTTTTTCTTCGTACGATGAACGAATATTTTAATAACGGAGATATATATATGTATAATTTTTTACATTTCATTTTTATTTTTTTCAACATTTCACCGCAAGGGGCTACTGAGATCAGAACATTCTTTTGGCAAGAGGGCAATAAAATAAAAATAATAATACCAAGCTCTAAATTTCGTACTGCGCTTAAAACCGTAAATTTGACTAACCAAAGATCGAATCTTTTCTGAAAAAAATCTTTATATGTAGAAAAACTGTATGTATATATATATAAAAAATTGTGTGTTGTGGTAGCCAAAATTTTTTGATCTATGAACTTGACTGTTTCAAATTCAATATACCTTGCTGTGTTCAAAGATGTTTTTCGCTATATTTTACGCGAACAACTCTGTATATATATATATATATATATATATATATATATATATATATATATATATATATATATATTGTACTGACCGAGGGAAACGAAACTAGCATGAATCCATCCAGCTCTTATCTCAAATGACATCTTAAAAGAGACTGTTTGACCAACACAAGGAATGTTAATAAGCTCATGTTAAAAAGATAAAAAATCAAATAAAAAAACAAATGAAAACTACAGACATTTTCTCCATCAAGACATTCATTTCTGTAGTGTACTGCTACCAGCAAGCAGAAACATTTTTTTCTCCCGATGATAGCCATGTTGGCCGAAACTCGTCAAGGAATATAAATGAAATAATAATAATAAAAACATAAGAATATTAAACTACAACCCAGTATGTCTGAAGATTTTAATTAGTTTTTTTTAATAATTTTTATCGTTCAATATATATATATATATATATATATATATATATATATATATATATATATATATATATATATATATATAATACTGTTCAAAGTTTGAAGCCACCTCCAGAATCTTCGTGGGATGATCTTGATAGATGTGTGAGGAAATAATGAAAAAAAGCACTCAGAATCATAGAAAAAAAGAAAGAAATCAATTATCAATTTTATATTTTAAGAAAAGTTGCAACTAACGTCAAAATTTGTGCTGCAGTAATCAGGACTAAAGGGGGACCTTTTTGTGAGAGAAAGATTTAATCATAAAATGATTTTTTTTCCTTTTTGATATAATAAAATATATTTCCAATAGAAAATCATGTCTCACTTTTTTAAACATGTAAAATATTTTTCTCTTATTTAAAATACTAAACAACTACTTTTTGTGACAATTTTAAAAAATTACAATGAGTGGACTAACAATTTTGAACAGTATTGTGTATATATATATATATATATTTAGAGAGAGAGAGATGAATAAACAAAACTAATACCTCAGGTGGGGAATACGCTATTTCAGCAGACGATTTTGTGGATCAATTTTTATATTACTAGTACTGAGTACTCACTCTTCTATATGTCTATATTCAATATTATACAGCCACTGATTTTTTTTACCTTTACGATAGATAGATAGATAGATAGATAGATAGATAGATAGATAGATAGTAGGTTAATCAAATTTGTTTTGTTTTTTTCGCGTCTGCAAATAAATTTGAATGAATTAAATATAGACATATAGAACAGTGAGTACTCAGCGGTGGGATGTGAATTTCGTTTATTATATTCTCAAAATAAATTGTTTAAAAAATAATAAAAAAAACAATAAACATCGAGTGTATTTCAGAATTTAATCAATATTTCTCTTGGAAAGAGAGTTAAAGTATATACAATGTGTAGATAATTTGTTTAAAAATATTCTGTTTACCTTTATTACAGATTCAAGTCAACAGTTTGGCTCATATGATCACACCGTTAAACAGAAAACTTAAGCAAAACTAGTATAAAAAAAGGAAAGGTAAATAGTCATGGTAATAAAGAAAAACGTTGTAGTGTCTCGGAACAAGTGCATAAAAAGCAACAGCGACAACAACATTAACATGCACGTTGTTGAAAACAGAAATCGTGAATGTGGCTTGAAAGTACGATCCAACAATCTGTTCATCATCAAATGTCATCTGTGAAAGACCAAACTATCTTCAGTTTTCGGCAGCCATTGAATGTTGGTCTGCAATTGAGACCGCGTTCAGAATGAAGGAAGTACGCTGGGATTGGTATCGAAAGGTTATCGTCTGCTACTCTTCATTGCAATTGCAATGGTTCTCATTTCTATCCATTCCCACGCAATGCACAAAAAAAAAATGTTAGGAAGCTTTTCCTAATGTCACTTAGTCAACATGGCTCGGCTTTTCAATACTAAATGTCACTACATGGCTGCCTTGTATTCTTTCATATAAAAACGTCCGGTAAATAAGATAAATTTTCTATCAGTTCCTAATACGCGTCAGACGCATTGACAATGTTAGGCAGAATATTTACATTTTGTACTGAAACAAGATAACTTAATAATGAATATCAAATATCTGAAAATTTTACAAATTATTTCCAGGTGTATAGCGTTTCTAGAATACTAGTGGATTTGAAAACTTAATAAATCTGAAATAAAATCATACCAGAAAAAGAAATTATTAGACGAAGGGGAGCCTAAAAGTTCTCAAGTAAAGTAAGAAGTATATTTATAATACTCTTGAGATTTGTTCATATGATCATATCGTGTGATTTCCACCGGCCATTGACAGCATACTGAAAAGTGGGTTGGTTTCTTTGTACACTCCAAGAAGTACCTAAATTCTCCTGCAAGGCTCTAAATTTACAATAGCCAGTTAAAACAGAAAATGCTGAAAAACAGAAAATAACAACGTGAGGGAATGTCCACATTGGAGATATCAAAGGAGATTCGCTCAGAACATCAAACAATAAAGAGAGCTGTTGAAATTATAACTAAGTTGAGAACCAACAACAAAAAGAGGTTTTTAGAACCTGTTTCCTCAAAGGGGACGTAAATTAGAGCGAGATATAATGAAACAAAAACCAGTGCTCAGAACTTTTACCAGGCTGGAATTGCGGTGGTCAAGAATTACAAAATGTGTAGAATACTTTGCAAATTGGGATCTTCAAGAAAATTCATAGACAATCACCTCTCAGTATGGACAAATATTCTAAAGCGTCAAAATTGGGGCAAGTAATATTTTAAGAAATTATATTTCTGAAGCGAATTTCACAGACGAATCTCGGGTGACACTCGATGGATGTGATCGATGGAACAAAGGATGGCTTCTATCCGATGCTGATGTGGCCGTGGATAAGAGAAGGCAGCATGTAGGTGGCAGTGTCTATTTTATGGGCTGGAATTGTCGACCTAACCATTAGTGAACCATTCAACATCTATGACTGATTTAAACTGAACAGTGCTAACTATTGCGATACGATGGGCAAAATGTTCTGTGAATTGGACAAGTGCCAGATTCGCAGTTTCAACGTCGAATTTTTATATATGCATGACAATAAACCTTCTCAATTTTATCGCTTAAATTTTTAGCGTAAAATGTTTACAGGAGAGAAGTTTATCAAATGGTTACAATAGAGTTCTGTTCTGGTAAATTGGATTAATTTTTTCCAAGAAGCTACAATACGAACATTTCACAGTGTTTAGGTGTCAATATGAGGAGAGTGAAGAGGTTTCGGACAGAGTTGGATGCGTCTAATGGTGATAATGAAGGTACGACAGCACGGAAAACAAGAAAAAAATCTACCGAATTTATTGGTGAGAGCATCAGACTTAATATGGAGACCAACATCAAGTGCCTTGTGGATGTATTGCTGGCCTGACGTACGAGAGTGACGGATGAAAGTCACTGTCTGGCCACATGACTCTGCATCATGACAAAAAAAGCAGGAGAACCCAGTCATGGCTGTCAGACAATTTCTGCGACCACGTCTAACCTTACATCTGGTCACCTAACGCTCCAGACTGCAACTCCATTTAATATCTGTCTAAATTTTGAGATGAGGTATTATGTACATTATTTACATTATTCAGACTATTGTTCTCATCTTTGTTGCCATATTTATTACAACGTTTCGGCCGTTGTACGCTCCTGCCTTCTTCAGGTGGTTGGAATGTTGAACTGAACCCTTTATTTCGCTCAATGGGGTAGACTGTTCTAGTCCCATGTGCCATGTTTAATGGATGTCATTTATCAGTTATCTCCTGTTAATTTTTCCCTATGAAAGTTCTCCACTACCTTAACCGAGTATTGAACTCACACTCTTTGAGTCCTGTCATTGGATGTAACCGACGCCTTTATCAACTGTGCCATGTGTCCTTGAAGAAGACAAAGATGAGGACAATAGTCCGAATAATGTAAATAATGCAACTCCTTTGATTATTATATGCAGGGCGCAGATCAGCGAGAAACCAAGAAAACTCCTTGTAAAACCAGAGCTGAACAGAAGGCGAGGATTATGGCAGCATTCACCAACTTAAACAAGGAGACCATTCAGAAGAGATGCAGGAGATTCCGAAGTCATCTGGAGGCCGTGGTTGAAGCCAATGGCGATTTTATTGAATTCATTTACTGATTAGTATTTCAAGATAGTTATTGTAATTTTGATAAGTATATATGTTAAGATGAGATAACATTATTTTCATTATTTGTTTTTTTTTTTTTTTTTTTTTGCGTAATTTAGACGACAATTTATCCATCGCACTCTTCGCGCGCAGATATATATATATATATATATATATATATATATATATATATATATATATATATATAAAATCTTAGAAAAATTAAAAATCAAAGTGGCAAATCTTTGCGTGTGGCACTTTTTCGTCATTTAGGACGTAGTGCGAGTGTCCGTCAAATGATTTAAATACGAGTTTTTTTATGCAGTAAGTATTTTTATTTTAACTTTCTTCAACCAGACAATATTTTAATTAAAATATTTTTGAAATAAAGACATACGTAAAGAGATCCCACATTGCTGTTACGTCCAGATGTTTGTAGAGTAATTATTTATATTTCAGCATTCTTTAAATTTTAATACTTTAAATATTTAAAAAAATATGTTTTGGCATATTTAAAAAAATATTTTCAAGTGAATATGATTTTAAAATATATTTTGGCACATTAAATATATTTTTAAGTTAATCTGATTTAAAGTTCAAGTTTATTTCGGAAGTTCTATTCCTATTAAATGCTGCAAATAATCAGTAAAACGTTAAACATGAACTTGTAAACCAGATCAATGATGACATGAACAAATTGAAATATTTAATTGAATCCTAATAAAATTAACTTTCATTTTGATGGAATATTGAAATTAACTTCAATGGTTTATAATCTTAACCGTCAGTGACCCAACTGTTCACGCGTAGTTTAGTATTTTATAAAATCTGACGTCGGTTTCCGACTTACATAACAGTAGATAACAGTCGATTTTATACAGTATGTTCTACGTACACTTTAAATATGTTAAGTTATTTATTGGTTAGTACAAATGAAAACTGAAATGGAGGCTGAGACAATAACGACTTTATTGTCGAGTCAACATTACAGGAAGTGGCGTCCCTCCCTAAGAGGAGAACTACATACATTGGACAGGCAAAACATCAGGTGTTGTTTATACATGCAACAAAAGACAATCAATCAGATGCCATCGATGTTGTTAAAGAAACGATTTCCTTCGTTCACCTGCTAATATTTAGCAATAATGGATAAACCAATGCGAAAAACAAACAGAAAATTCAAAAGAGGGCAGGTAATATGATGGTAGAAAGTGAAAAACTTTAGGAAAGTGTTATGTAAAATGCAAAGCTATAATTTATTCGCTTTTTTTCCAATTTCAAGACGAAAAAATTGAAATTTATCTTGGTAAAAATTGAAGAACTTTCCAATTTGGAATTCTGCAGTGAACTCGAATATCCTAAAATGAGAAATACATATACTTTTATTTTCTATTATCTTTTCTTCAACATATTACAGTGTAATTTCTCAGCGACGCTAGCCATTATTGTACAAATATGCATGCAATTTTTTTTTAAAGCTTGTGTTATATTGTCCTTAAATTTTGCTTCCCTTACCAAAATTAATTAGCAAGGAACGATGTCTAAGGTAGGACTTTGAATGTTGGTTTTCAAGGTAGGAACATCAGTGGACACACA
The DNA here is from genome assembly GCA_964036315.1 of Acanthosepion esculentum. Taxonomy (NCBI): domain Eukaryota; kingdom Metazoa; phylum Mollusca; class Cephalopoda; order Sepiida; family Sepiidae; genus Acanthosepion; species Acanthosepion esculentum. The sequence continues at coordinate 93,896,078 of OZ038482.1, forward strand.
TAAATAATAATTGGCGATTGAAAAAGCCTCCTATCGCAATTTAACGAACACAAGTTGCATAACAATCTTCCATAACTTGAAGATATATCTTTCATGAGATGAAAAAACAAACATAAAATCTACACAGACAATTTCGAATTCCTATATTCGAAACAGATTAAGGAAAATCGAAAAAAGAAAGAAAACATTAGTTTATCCTGAACAGGCTTTTGAATACTAGATGAATCTATCTATACCAGTTATATTTAGGCGAGTATATATATATATTTACAAAAAAAAAAAGAAAAAAAAAACTCCTGATGAGATCGTAAAGGTTGTTGTGGGTGATAATTTTTTTATATATTATTATTTGCTTTGCACGCTCAATATATTGGAATTCTGTATTTGAGCAAATTCTTAAAATATCCGTCCATTGCCCTGACTTCAGCCTGCTTTGATTATTTTTTTTATATTCTATCTAACGATATATATATATATATATATATATATATATATATATATATATATATATATATATATATATATATATACACAAAACAGATCAAAAGTTTGAAACCAACTTAGAATTAGCATGGGAGTAAATTATTGACAGAAGAGAGAGAAATGAAAAAGATGTCTTAGAGTAAGTGAATAGAATCAATTATCAAACCTATAAATTGCGAAACAAATTTTGCTGAAATAATCAAGGCTAAAGGATGATATTTTGATGATAGCTATATTTAATCATAAAATGGTTTTTATTCTTTTTGTCATAATAAAACCTTAATAAAAAAAAATCATTTCTCACATTTTTTTTACCCATGCATAATAATCTACTCTAAATTAAAGTACAAAACACTTACTTTTGGGGCCAATATAAAAAATACACCAAGGGTTGACTCAAACTTTTGGACTGTAGTATACATACATGTACATATATATATATATATATATATATATATATATATATATATATATATATATATGTATATATATATATATATATATATATATATATATATATATATATATACACACACACACACACATACATATATATATATATATATATATATATATATATATATATATATATATATATATATATATGTGTATAATAGTATCGACTCATTTGAAGAACCTACACCTCAATTCTTCCCTAGAACAGAGGCTCTAATGAATGATATTCGCATGACCCGGTCACTGGTTTCAGTCATTATTTCTAAATTAGACTCCTATAAAGCAAGCGGAGGTGACGAGATCCCAGCCGTCGTCTTAAAAAAATGTGTTGTCTTACTGTCTCTGGTTATCTCCAACTATTGCCTTGCCGGTTCCGGCTTTCCAGCTTGTTGGACGCCCTCATTTGTAGTCTCTGTTTTATGACATCTGGAGAACCTTTTGATCCCTCCAACTATCGCCTTATTTTTCGGCAAATTATTCGAGTATTTCCACTTTAGTTTCACTGTACTTACAAAATCAATATTAATAATAAAACCACTTTCATCGACTTATTTTTCGATACCAACAGACATAAGTTTACCACCCGGCTTTACAAAAAACATAAAATAAAAAGCAAACATCAGTAAAAACACGTTAACTACAAAAATACCCTCAGAGATGCAAAATAGCTGTTATAATAGACTAAATTTAACGCGGCAAAACAATCTCTTCTTTCGACATATTATTCTATAATAAACTAAGCAACATCAATCAAACTCCACCCAACGAAAACTTCCCTAATCACAAAGTCGAAGACCGGATACAATTTTTCTTTACATTGGTACCTCGGTAAAATGGCTAAAATTGAGCATAATATGTTCTAAAAGACGCCAAAGTTGACGAAAACAAAATTTTATCGTCTAAATGTTTATGTTATTATTAAGAGGAAAGAACAAATTATTTTGTAATTATTTAAAAATTTTCCTCCTTTTTACAACATTCTAACTTTTATTTACATTATTTGGACTATTGTCCTCATCTTTGTCGCCATGTTTATTAAAACGTTTCGGCTGTTTTCTCTGATAACCCCTTCACATAAGGCAGACAGACTGTCTTCTGAGTGTTGTTGTCCTCCTCCTCCTCCTCTTGTACCCGCCTATCCCAGTTTTTGAAAATACAAAGGATCTGCGGTTCATATAACATCAGGACAACCTTCAAAAGCTTGACGACACTTCGCAGATATCTTTCCCGTGTAAGACCCCCTCCCCATAGAGGAGAACATGACTAAAGACTGTGTGTACGCTATCCCGTGCAGCTGCGGAAAGAAATATAAAGGAGAGACAGGCCGCCCCATTAAGGTGAGGCTTCAAGAACTCGAGAAAGCTGTAACACAAGGGGAAGTGGAAAAATGAGGGGGTGACCACATATGGAGAGAGAAGGGAGATCACCGCCCTCTGTGGGATCAGGTTGAGTTCATAGACAAGGAACACCATTGGAAAATTCGTAAATTTAAGGAATCAGCACAAATGCTAGGCCAAAAAATCTCCTGGGCCGTCCAAGCATAGAAATTAATACAATATGGGAACCAGTAATATGGAGTGCCAGAGAAAAGCGATAATAATACGAAAAGTTGCAATATGAGCTCTGGTAAAAATACATGCAATGATAACAGCAAAAAATTGCAATATGAGCACTGGTAAAAATTGTAATGAAAACATTAGGTTTATAATACACATATGTCCTGAAGAACACATGGCACAGTGGATAAAGGGGTTGGTTAGATCCAGTGACAGGACCCAAAGAGTGTGAGTTCAATACCCGGTTAAGGCAGTAGAGAACTTCCAGAGTGAAATTAACAGGAGATAACTGATAACTGACATCCATTAAACATGCCACGTGGAACTAGAACAGTCTACCCCAATGAGCGAAATAAAGGGTTCAGTTCGACATTCCAAACACCTGACGAAGGCCGGAGCGTACAACGGCCGAAACGTTGTAATGAACATGGCGACAAAGATGAGGACAATAGTCCGAATAATGTACATAATACTTCATTCTAGAAATAGAAATATAGACAGATATTCTAACTTTTGATTAAAAATATCGTTGTTTCTCTTTGTGTCAGTGGTACTACTAAAATAACATATACAATTTCAGCGCGTTTTTTTTCTGTATGACAGACATTAATTTTAAAAATATTGAAAAAATAAAAATAATTGTCGTATTTTAATGAAACTTTCAGAAACTATTCACAAATGATGGAAGTTTAAAGTCATGGCAATTTGTTTTTATATTTATTACCCCCTTCCCCAAATAATTTTACGAAACTCTATAATTTCAATTTTGGAAAAAATAGTGATTATATTAATTAAAAGCACAAGGCTTCCAGGAAACCAAATCACTTTTCTGTTTTTTTTTTAGTTGGAACAACTCCACCTGAAAATCATCTCTGAATTGTATCATACAAAACTCAATAAAACAATGATGTTATTTAATTTCAAATGCTTTTCATTGCTTTTATTTGTTTTAATGAATATTGATAATATTTTCTGAACCCCCGCTAAAATAAAATCGATCAAAAATGAATTTTTAAAACAATTATTTGTATTTCTTAGAATATTTTATTATTTTTAGATTAAATGTTGTTAATTCTTCTAAAATTACGGAAAAATTTGTACTATTTAACCAATTTTTTTATTAAGTAGATCTATAATTTCAGATTACAATTTCTAAAGCTTACAAAGTAACGAACACCAGAATATAAAAAATATAATTTGCCTCCATAAAATGAACAAAATTCTAATCTACGGAAGACCGGAAGTCTCATGAATGCAATAAAAAAAAACATCATGTGGATTGAGTTTCTATCTGGTATCTACGGGTTATTCTCCACTGTTTACGGCTTTATTTTTGCAAATTGTCCGTGGGTTTTAATTTCCGTTTTTATTAAGAAAAAAGAAGAAAAAAAAACATCTCAGATAATGTCGTCTGTTTTTGTCATCATTCAGGTCACGAGGTGTTAAAAAACAAAACAAAACACATCAAGATATTGTTCAAACATAGGTTTGAACAAAAATCCATATCATGACCATATTAAAAATATTGTCCTTTTTCACTCTTTGCTCTCATCTTGTAAGTGGTGGGATTTACAAGCTGATGAAAGCTTGTTCTATCGCTGGCTGGCTGGCTTTTGACCCACATATGTCAAAGTCAATTTGGTTTAAATTTCCTTATCGCTGGTTTTTTTTTTTTTTAAAGAAAAAAAACTCATCATAGCAGATCTGAATTGACTTTATTTAAGTTGGGGGGGGGTGCTATAGGTGCTCTCAAACAGCTGTGCAGCACTTGTATTTTTTTAATTTTTTTAATTATTTATAATTTCTCCAGATATTAAACTTATGGTGAAATCTACATACTAAAAAAAACAAAAAATTGGAATGCTGAAAGTTATTTTTTACTTTAATAATTACGATGTGCTTAAAAATGTCAATTCTGTCCTTCCGTATAAATCGAATCTCAAGTTAGCTGTCAATACGTGATGAATATCATCATTCAGCACTTGTCTCAATCGCCAACGATGTTAAGATCAGCTCCCTTTTATTTAAAACATTTTTTTGCGAAGAAAGTATGTAAAAGTTTCTTTCAGAATATATTAAATGAACTTTAAATTTCCTAATTTTCTTCAAATGAATTTTGAAAAATGTATAATTGATTTTTGGACGCCTTTTAAACGAGAAATTTAACTTAGTTTACTATTTTTTTTTTTAAAATGGCAGACATAAGTTTTTTAGTAATTTAGCTGACAAAAAGAAAAGAAACAAGATTTTTAACTAACATTTCGGGCATGCTAAGGATGAGTAAAAATAAAAAAATAATCAAAAAATACTTTTGTATTTCTTCTTAATAATGAAATATACATTTAAGAAAAAATTCATCAAGTGTCAGGCTGCTCTTGTGAAGCTGTCGATTTTCATGAAGGTACCTATCTTAACACAATTAAAAAAATAACGTAACATCCCCTCCCTGTTAGAAGAAAATTAAGCTTATTATATAATGACCCGGACGGAAAAGCAATTAGTTTACCGACACATTTAAATCAACGAACCTAACAAAGACCTAAGATTTAACGTCTGTTATAAAGGTTTTAAACATCTAATTGAATGATTAATAACAACCTATCGCAAAAATCCCCGTATATAAAATATTGTGTATGAATTCCCATGCCTCATAGGATCTCCAATTTTAATAATCAAAAAACAATTTTAAATACTTATATCGGGACCTCATTCACCACACTCTTTCGCAGACTGACTTGTCACCTGTCGAAACTCAGTGCAATCCGTGTACGCATCGACCAGCACATCATGAACGTCCAAAATACAACAATCGACACACGTCAAATATTCATGGATAATATGAAAATACTCAACAGTATCCAAAGGAAAGAAAAACACAAAACCCTAGAAGCAATTATTATACAAAATAAAAAACAGGCATTAAATAAAATAGTATTTAACACAGAAAGTAACTTGAAGCAGATAATATTAATGTGAGCATATATTATATTAGCATAATAAAAATAAAAATAAGAGATAATAAAATAAAATAAATATTTCGCATTCATTTTGTTCGGTCTCGTTCCCAATCAATATTACACATTACTCACGCTACACTATTTCAAACTTCCAGCTTCCCAAATAATAACAGAATATAATGAATTCTAACTAAAGCAAATACACCACGTTGGTTGTTGATAATAACTGCTTTGGTTGAAAGTACTTGAACAAAAAAACAGAAAAGAAATTATGATATTCGGACTGTTTATCCCAAACTTCGAGAACAATACACACAACCTTATTCGAAAATTGGAAGAATATAATAAAAAATTAAATAGACAGAACATGTCAGTTCTTTTTCATCAAACTTGTTTGTATAAATATATATATATATATATTTCTCTCTCTCTCTCCCTCTCTCTCTCTCTCTCTCTCTCTCTCTCTCTATATATATATATATATATATATATATATATATATAGAGAGAGAGAGAGAGAGAGAGAGAGACAGACAGACAGACAGACAGAGAGACAGACAGAGAGACCGAGCGAGGCGCCGCACGGTGGAGTTGTGGGTCGCCGAGTTAGTATTCCAGTCGAATCCATTACATTCACTTACGTGCTAATACCCTTGGAAAGGAATTAATTCTATTCTTTCCTCCCAGCTATGGGTAAATAGCAGGGCTGACCGAGTTCTATAGCCTTGGATTGCAACTGGTCTAGGAGAAGGACAACTCTGTATTGAAAACCTGCGTAGGGTCGTTTCGGAACCTTGTATTCGACATTTCAAAAAGTGTGGTTGGTTCTGCACAAAGCCTTCACCACTATAATCAAATCATACGTGCTGGTGTCTCGCACTCGGTTCCTTGACCCACATATGTCGTATACGACGGGAGAGTGCACATATGAATTTTCTCACCCAAGTACGACTCATAATTTCTTGCACAACACAATCTTGAGTCTTCAGGTAGCGAATTGAGACTGACCGTTTTATAATTTAAATTTTAATAAATATATCTCGTTAATGCAAAGTTGTCGCAGTGCATATATTTTACGGGGATTATTTTTTTTCTTTTTAGATATTGCATTAAAAATAAACGGAAATTAAATTTTAAAAAAATGTAATTAAAATAATATTAAAATAATAATATTAATAATAATAATAATAATAATAATAATTATATATATACATATATATATATATATATATATATATATATATATATATATATATATATATATATATATATATACACACACACACTGTAGGCTGATAAAAGATCCGAAAAATGAAGAAAAAAATATGACTATTTATTTTACATCATTAGAAAAAATAGAAGTACGCTGAAAAATGTTTTTCAATCGGATTTTTCGGACACACATACATACTTTATCACCAACAATCTGATGTCGATCTTTATAAAGAAAAAGAAAATAAGGTTGTATTGTCTATAGGTTGATCTGTTGTTGAGAGTTTTACAATTATTGGATTGGTGTATAAGATGATAGCTGACATGTGATTAAATGATTCACTATTGTTACATGTTGCAGATGTTGCACACAACCACACACACACACACATATATATATATATATATATATATATATATATATATATATATATATATATATATGTCGACCTTAAATGTTCTTTCGTTGAAAGTGAACAATGTTTATGAATATTAATCCGAACATAACACATGATTTGTAAAGTTCAATTTACAAGTCTCTACTTGATATCAAATGACATATTCGACACAAAGTAAAACGCGCCTAAACGCTGAACAGATGTTCTTTGTCTATTCTGTTCATTAGATAATTTTTCATGAAAGTATTGCTGCCGAGATACAATACAAAACTTAGCTTTTTGTAGTGTTTTCTCATGAGTAGCGTTTGATCACATGACTTTCTTTTCACATGTGTTAGAAATTAATGACATCTTCACAAAGATGACTTTTCTAAGCCTCTTTCTGTACAGTTCATGTGTGGAGTGTGCATCTACTTATTTTTACATTTAAATGGGGCAATATTAGATACATTTTCGTCATTTGATGTCATATTATTTGCAGAAATGAAAAGACGTTATACAAACAGTAAAAAAAAAGATACATGCCGTTTACTAATATGGTGCCATAGTTGAGAGTAATGTTTGTAAGCGTTTCGTTACGTTCTAAAATGAAAAATTGTTATCTTTAAAACGATAATATTCCAGTAAGTCTGCAACTTTTTATGATGTTCGAATCGAATTGCTAATTAAAAAAAATCCGGTTCGCATGACACAAGACACTGCTAAGATGCACTCCGTATATGAGTGTCGTAAGGAATTTGAAAATACTTGCGTATCTGAGGGGAGCAGGTTTTCACAGGAAAAAAATAATGGCGAGCATTTCTGTGATTTTCTCTTCAAAATCTCAATAAGAACGACTCATTTTTGAAAGAATATTGTTTATTATCATATCTTCCAGCTAAAAAACGCGTTCATGTCAGATAAGTACTGTCCTCTCGTTGGCTGGCTAAAGGCTGCAATAGATGGAAATCGTCCGCGAATAAATAAAAGGATAGGTGAGTAATCTTCGATCAAGACATCACCATATCAAAGAAAGACCATTTTCAGATGCATGCGAAGTGAACGCAGAAATCATAACTGCATTATGCCTGTTAGGCATGAGCTTTAAAGTAACAAGCTGTAGGTTATTACACTTTAAATATAGATTTCTGGGATATTATGGGAAATGAGTGAAGGGTGATGCAGATTTTTTGTTATTAGCTAAAGCTGAGCTAAAGTTTTAGATTATATATCGTTTTGAAAAATTTAAATCTATTTTTTTAAATTTTATTTACTTGTTTTATTACAGTGAAGTGTTCTAAATTTAAATATTTGTAAGTCTATTACGTCTCGGTTATAGTGTATAAATAATATTTTGTGTCGTGAATCATTTGAACGTAGCGCAGTAGGAGGTTGATTTCCAATCAGTATTTGAAATCACTTCCTATCTATTGTTTAAATCTCTCTAGAAATGAGATCGTTTTTATATTCTCTTCGAAGCAATGTTACGTCGTCTAAAGCAGTTAGGGAAGAGATAGTCTCACACACACAAGAACTGGTCGGGCGTAATTAATGAAGTAAGGGGTTGAATAAAATTATATGTTCAATATCAAAGATTCGAATTTCGTGTTTTTAATTATGGAAAATGTTGCTATCAATTTAACTTCACATACATTTCATGGCAATCCATTTGCAGTGTTGATTGCTGAACGTGACGGATTGTCAACAGCTTGTAAGAGATGAATCTATTCATTGAATGAGAATGACGGAAACTATTTTATTATTTCTTCATTTAATCGACAATAACTCTCTGTGAATCATTTTATGTTTCGGGTGAATATCGAATGTGCGGTGAGGGTAAGTGATAGCGACTCAGAATGAGAAATCAAAGAGCCGTATTCGTATACTAGTCGAGTTCATTGCATTCACTTACCGGCAAATATCCTTGGAAAAGTTATGAGTCCACCCCCAATCATCAGGAGGACATGTATCTAGAGAAATCATTTTTAATGCGATATTTGCTTGCAAGAAAAGGACTTTTGCTTACAATCTAAAGAAATATGCAGCTTTATCTATCCCAGAAATAGTTGATATTTTTACCAAGATTTTCTAATAAAAAAATTCAAAAATAAGTTAATTCATTTGTAAATAAGTCCTAAAAAATTAATTAATATCCGACAATTATTTGATTTTTTTCAAGAATTTCCAGTATGCTTCTCACTGAAAAAAAAGAGGCCAAAATTTGCTATGCTAAAAGTTAGTGCAAACGCTGAAGGAAGAAAAATGTCTCTTTAGTCAAAATTTCGAATGTTCTAAAAGCAGTAAAAAATATAATCAAATAATCAAAAATACTTTTATCCGTCCTCTTAATTATAACATAACGATAAAACTATATTTTCATTACGTTTGGAGCATATTTTCGTCACGGTATGCTGAGTCTTAGTGTTTTCTTGGATGTACTTAAACTATAGTTATATATGTTTTGCCAAAGTATTCCAATAAATAGGACTCAAGGTAAATATTTCCGAAAGAGAAAAAATGATCTACAAGTAGAATGAAAGCAGTAATGGCCTCCAGACTGAATCCGCCATGACAATTCAGGATGTGGAATTAGTAAATTCAAAACACTTCAAATACATCAGTGTATGGGTCATTTATAACAAACTTGATACAAGGACTAAAGAAATTATGCAATAGGCGTAGCTAGAGGTAATTTTACTAAAAACCGCAAATTGCTACAAAACCAAAACATTAACCTGAAAACATGAGTAATGTTCTTAAATACCAAATTTATATCGAGACTTTCATATTGATACAAATGGCACCAAAGCCGTTTAGAAACTGTCGGTAATGTAAAAATATCTAATTGCTTTCTCAGATCAATGGTTAAAAATGACTTTACGCAAGTGAAGCCTGTCGATATTAATGAATACTATACTGCTTCGAACATTGTTGTCTTTCGCAAGAGAATAAAAACAAAGAATTATACTAAATAAGGTAAGACTGAGGACTTTCAGCAGCAGCAACATCTAAAATGGATATCTTATTTAACTTAAAAAAAAAACGTTGAAATAATCAAGATAATGATGTTCAATATTACTTCAAATAAATAATTAGAAAGAAAGCACTCATCAGTACTGGATTGAGTTGTGTCATCTACTGGACTTCAGACACCTATTTTCTTGAAAAGGTGCTTGAAGAGAAAGATTTTTTTAAATTTCAAACGGCGGCAGAACTGGCTACCCTGTCTTGCTATTCTGTCAATGAATGCCAGACGTTTCCTTATAAGTAAACTGATCGTACAACTGAAATTATATTACTGTTACTATGCAGTTGCTTTCTCAGATCAATGGTTCAATATGGCTTTAAGCGAGTGAAGCCTGCGGGTTATATTCCGATAACTATTACCATTTCCGAAGACTGTCTATGGTTATATAAGTTTTAACTTTATAGGATATTGCGTTAATTTGTAGTTTTATTTACTTATACTCTGTTCTCGGGAGGTGAAGTTAAGTTTGTCTGTAGATACATATAATGGATTGCCTTTCATTCCAATTTTGTGAGCGCGTAACAGTCGTGTGTGACTGGCTTCATTTCCGCTCAATTTATTCGTTTTCTGATGAAGAAAAGTGTAAGAATTCTTGAACTTTGCGTGATTCTATATCTACCAGGATATATTTTACTTTGGTGTAATCTATTCCATTTGTTATAGCCTACATTCAGGTAATACTCTATGTGCAGATGGTGCATTAAATAGCAGCTCTGAATAAGTAATCGGAGAGCCATGTTCGAATTCCTGTCGGGATTGTTACGTTCACTTACGCATAAATACCATTGGGCAAGGTATTGACAAATCTCTTCTCATAACTATGGGTTAAATAGTAGGAGGTTTATATGGAAAAAAATCATTCTTATTCTCCCCTCCCCTACAAAAATGTTGATGCAATATTCCATCCCAAAAGAAAAAATAATCATACAATCTGAAATGTGTTTTCGCTTTAAATAATCCCCAGCGTGTTCATAATCAGTAAAAAAATAAATCACTCAGCATAAGATATAGTTTAGTATCTTGAACAAACCAGTACCAGTTTTGAAGTACTATTAACAGTATAAATATATATTTTTTTTACTAAATTTTCGTCCACTCATTGTTTCTCTAAGGAAGAGTAAGCCCTCTCAAAATCGAAGGCCTATACCAAATGAACCCGCTGTAAATGATGACCTTGAACTAATGATTAGAAAATGAGCTTGGTGAAGCGCATGTCTTCTACGAGAAGAAATTTTCTGATGCTTAATGGAAAGAATTTGCTGCAGAATAATCTAATATGTACAACTGACCACACTGGCAAAGTGACATTAATTCACGTCCATTCGGGATTCTGTTTGTGGACGGATTCTTAGTGCGTGGATATATTAAGGGATTCTGTGGAACTGTTGAACTCTGTTTATTCAGTTCTAGGCTTTCGCTTTTCTATGTGGATCGCGAACCGGAATGCCAGCGGAAATATGAAGCCATTTTTAAGTGGAGAAAAAAGTTGATGGAGGGAAAGGGAAATAATTCTGAATTATAGGTAGGTAGAAATAAATGTTGGAAAGAAAGAAAATTAAAAAAGACAATGGTAGGGTAAAAATGTGAGAATGAGTGAGAAATTTGAATAAATAGGTGGGGGAGGAAAAGAAAAAGAAATGTTAAGTAAATAGTAGGGAGGAGAAAGAAAACAGCTGGAATAAAGGAAGAAGTAGTCGAATAAAGAATCGTGCGAGTAGAACAAAAACGAAAGAAAATCAAATAAAAGAGAGGGTTGATGTTTAAAAGAAACAAGAGAAAAGAAGAAAAAGGAAAGATAATATAAGGAAGAGGGAATAGGATAATCACAGATAACCTTAAATACGAATAGGAGAAAAAGACGGTTTGATTTGGTTTAGTTTGTTTTACGGCATATCGACCTTAATGGGTTATTTAATGCCGACAAGACTTTTATTGCTGGTAACTTTTATTTTTCAAAAGTGTATTGCTGGTAATATTTTTTCATCAAAAAGCCATTGCTTGTAATAATTTTTTACAAATTATTTCTGGTATTAAAACCTATTTTTACACTTTCATAGTGTTTTAACTTCTGTTTCTTTTTTTTTTGGGTGGGGGGTTCTAACTATTTACCCATAGCTGGGAATCCAACAGTTGCTACCACCCAGGTTCAGGGTGAACCTGGGAACACAAGCAATTAAGAGTTGGTTCCATCCTCCACGAAACCTCGTGATCAGAGTCCTTGCTGATGGATGTAGTTTATTGCCTTACCCAGGACGCGGATGCAGTAGTTTATCGTCTTACCCAGGACGCCAATGCAATTTATCGTCTTAACCAGGACGAGAAGAAAAGATGGAGGAAATGGAGAAGAGCCGAGTGAGAACATAAGCAGATAATAAAATACAATCCCAACTGAGGAGTTGGACTAGAAGAAAAAGGTTTGATCTTGGGAGGAAATGTATTAAAATGAACGAACAAGCTATAAAGAAAGAAAGAGAAAATAAAACATATGAAAGAAAGAAAAATAGGCAGAAGAAGATAAAGAAGGAAATCAAAGAAAGGTTGCAGGAAAAGAAAAAAGAACGTAGATAAAGGAAAATGCCAAGAAGGGACTAGAGGAAGGGTCTGGCGGTGAAATGAAATGGAAATGTTATGAAGAGTACCAAAGAAAGAGTAAATACAGAATTCAATAGAGGAATTACTGATTAAATATAAGTAATTAAATAACGTGAAATAAAGGTAAACACTTGTGATCCATATAGAATTACTTTTCCCTCACTAACACTTATCTAAATACCTGATCACTGATATAAATTTATTTCGTTTGTTACTAGCCTTTCAATAATTCTACAACAAAAAATTAGTAATGAATTTATCGCAAAATATAGAACTCTATAATTAATATTTTCCTTTATCGATAATGACCGACATGAAGTATCTTCAGGTGTTTTAATGAATTTCTATAGTTGGAAAAATACTGCTGAAATTCTATGGTAAATTCTTTAATTTTTCATTTGCATTCAGCTCCGTGATTCACACTTGCATCAGTTCATGACTACTAAAATGAGTTTCTTTTTACTGATTTCTAATGCATTTATATGGAAAATTATTCACAATACATCCCAAGTGGAGAATGAATATTAATGCGCGAAAACTCTGTGATAATAAGCATCATGAATGGTCCTAATTTTCTCATTAACATCAGTAATCATACCAGAGACTTACAACAATGTTCTCTTTGATTTAGACACTCTACAAATCGTTGTTTGCTGAAACGTTAAAGAAACTACTTTTGCCATTATCATCAGCATTATTATTATTGCTAGTAGTAGTAGTAGTATTAGTAATCCTACTACAATTTGTCCTGGGTATGACGATAAACTGCATCCGCGTCCTGGGTAAGACGATAGACTACATCCAACAAAGACGCCCCTGATCAGGAGGTTTTGAGGAGCGTGGAACGACCTCTTAATTGCTGGTGTTCCCAGGTCCATCCGGACCCTGGGTGATAGCATCTGTTAGGGTCCCAGCTATGAGCAAAAAGTTGACCCCACAACCTGACTCAAAACACTATAAAAGTGTAAAAATATATTTTAATACCAGAATACTTAAAAAAAAAAATTAGTATCAGCAATAAATATTTGTAAAACGGAAATATTACCAGAAATCAAAATCTTAGCATTAAATAACCCATTGAGATTAATATGCCACAAAACAAAACAAACCAAACTATATATTTAAAAAAAAAATATATTTAAAAAAAAAATATTACAGCTATACATTTTTGAAGAAAAAAAAAGGAAATTTTGTCGGCATTAAATAACACATTGTGGTTGATATACCGTAAAACAAAACGAAACAAAACGAACTACTACAATTACAACAATAATTTGTATTAATACTAGTTGTAATAAAACGTGACATAGACATCTAAAGACCCCATGGAATAGAAATTTTGGAAAATATTAAGGCATAGTAAAATTGGACTACTATGGTGGACTACTATGTCATATTTATCATCATGTATTGAAGAGAATGCTGGACAGTTTCCTCACACATGATGAAGAAGAAGCTTGAAACGATGATGTGATTCTACTGAGAATAAACACATTACCAATGAACCTTTTAAAGAGAGACGAAACTATGTTGACACTTATCCTTATTACCAGAAAACCGATAATTAACATTTTCGGGATGCATTAGGAGAAAAGTCGGCTCGGGAAATGTAATACTCCCACGTCATACTGAAGGAAATAGAGGTCGGAGGAAACAGCGAGTGATCTCCCTAATGAATATCTGAGAATGGATATCTGGACAGGAAGAAAAATGTATGACAATGTGTCAAATATTGCTTAGAGCTACGAGGAAGGTTGTGGAGATAAGGTACATAAAAAAAATATTATTAGTAGTAGTTGGAGTAACCACTTTCTAATTATTGTTTTTTTTATCTCAACTCACTGGGTCGATATATTCATCATTAGCAAGTTGAAAAGGAAATAGAAGAAATTAGTGATTCTAACAGTTTCAGGAAGACGGTCGAAATTATTCATAAAACACACTCGATTCCAAACTGTCAGCAGAGCGTTGCATGACTGTAACGATCTAGCTTATCTGCTGTTGGAGATTGCAAGTCGGACTTGACAATTCTGACATACACAAATCGAGTTACATACCATTTTCAAAAGGTTAGGCTCATCATATTTGCCGGTATTGATACTGGTTTACTCCATCGTGCGCGGGTGACAGGAAACTAATACCAGGAAAACTCCCTCTTCAGATTGAAAACCCATTGCATATGCATGGGACCGGTAGCAGACCTCACTTCATTACACTAATCCACACCCAACAAACACAACACAAGGATGCGTATCCCTGACTCGTGTACAGATAAATATAATCATTCAAAAACTCCATGATCTTCGTATAATGCACATGACGTTGTATAGTTGGCCTTATTCAGGCAATGGTTTTGTTTGGATTTATGGTTGGTAGTTTATCGGCATAACAACCTCTATGAGATATCTAACACCGAAATCTAAATATTTTGAACATGATTTATGTCTTCAACTACAGATAAAATATAGTGATGATCATCTTGCTCTAAAATGTATTGTTGGTAATTCTGCTTTATAAATATATTGTTTAGGCACCTCGAGGTGATGTAATGGTTAGCAAGATTATCTCACTGGAACAATTACGACTGAGTAGTGAATTCGATCCTCACTAGGTGCCCCTTACTTTCGGCGTTGTACCACATCCAAGCTAAGCTTGGGAAATCACTGTAAATATATTGTTGGTATTTTTACTATAAATGCGTATCGTTGGTAATTTTTATATAAAAATGTATCGCTTGTATTTTTACTACAAAATGTATTTTTTATACTCCCTTGTCTTTGGGGGTTCACTATAGGTGTGACCGTAACAGGTGCTACGAGTCAGGGCGAAACTGGGAACAAAGAGCAAATAAAAGGACGTTCCAATCTCTTCAAAACTTTCAATTTCCCGATCAGATACATTGCTGCCGGAAGTAGTTTATCGTTATACCCAGAACTATCAGCGACTGGAAGAAGACATGTTAGGTATGCTAAGCTCAAGAAGAGCCACACACTGCGCCTTTTTGCTCTCACGTTTTCCAGAGACATAAAGCGCGCGGATTATATAGAATCAATTTCGAAATCTGCCGTTAGAAATGACTGTTCACCATATCGTGCTGGACAGTTTTTAATTATTTCTCGCCAGATTCTATTTTCCCCATTTACATGTCTACCACATCAGGTCTGGTGATTCTATTTTGAATCTAGACATTGTTAACAAAATCGAAAAATAATCGGTCCTGAGCTGGCATCTCCCTTTCCCACCGCCGTGACGTAGTTTAGTGATTGGCTACTTCAATAATTAAATGTGTAAGGGTTCTTATTATATAACACATGAATTAATGGTGGCGAAAAAAATCGTACATGCACAAAATAAGTGACCACTTGATTTGCAATGCATGCTAACATTTAGTAAAAGAAAATTAACAAAAAGTAAGTTTAAAACAAGAGTTTCTTTTGTATCTGTCTATATTTCTGAGATGAGGTATTATGTACACTATTTATATTATTCGGATTATTGTCCTCATCATTTTCGCAATATTTATTACAACGTGAGCGAAATAAAGGGTTCAGTTCGACATTCCAACCACTTGAAGAAGGCCGGAGCGTACAACGGCCGAAACGTTGTAATAAATATGACGACAAAGTCGAGGACAATAGTCCGAATAATGTAAAGGTTTTCTTTTGTTAGATGTATATTTACATTCACAACAAAATGTTCATGAATATATTCGCGTAGGTCATGCTGCGTTGGTGTTTTTTAGTGTGAAGCATTCTCAGCACTTTTAGCTTCAGCGTGAAATATTCATGGCAAACACTTCGAAAGAGGAAAACCCGTAAGAGAGGGCTACTTTCGGGTTCACGTGTTTTTTTTATATTTCAGATATATATTTATATTTTGATACAAGATTTATTTAGAGCTGCTATTGGTACTATGTTTAAGGGTTACTACTGATAGTAAAAGGCACTACAGTCGATTCCTTTCTCTCTTCTATAAATGTTTTAGTCTTAATTGTTCTGACGAGCGTTCTTCTTTTCTAGTTTGACTTCACGAATTTAAATGCAGTGCTTAATCGGCGTCTAGTACTTGTAATTTAGCTTTTGTAATTACTAGATGCAGGTATAAGCTCTATGCTTATAGTTGCTTCTCCCTCGTGGGACTCTTTTCCGGCTTCATGCTTTCTTGTCAACTACGATCTTACACATATTTAAATGCAACGTCAATCGCCATCTTCTGTCACCTCCAATCCTGTTCTTTTATACTTAATTCTTCTTTTTTGACTTTCAGTAACACCTCGCATACTATTGGTCCTTAATGACTTGATTGTGGTGAAATGATAAAAAAAAAACTTCCTTCCTCTTTCTTTAATAAAATCTTATATTAATTAACGGTTTCTATTCTTTATTGGTTCAGCCAAAGTAATAATAAAAAATATTCTCATATATTTGATGATAATTTTATACTTTTATTCTTTTTTATTTATTTATTGAATTCTATTATAATCATTTAAAATATAGTGATTTTCCAAGCGTAGCTCAGATGTGGCACAAGGCCGAAAGTATGGGGCACCTAGTGAGCATCGAACTCACTATTCACTCGTAATTGTTCTAGCTAGACAAGCTTGGTAAACATTACACCACTGCAGAGTGTCCAAATCATTTAAAATATATATTATAATACTTCTTAAAGTCGTAGATTTGGTGGCTAACTATTCAATCCGACATCCAGTGTAAAAATCTTTTATGTGGGCATAAGAAGCTTTGGATAGATGTGGTACATTTAATGTCTAGCATGTCTAGCGTGATACATCAGCGAATGGACGGGCATCATTAGTCCTCAACCATCTCCTAAATCTCTCAAGTGATGGTTCCATGTTGCGATGACCCGGTAAACCGTTTCAGTTGTCCGGCTAAACTCACGTGAGGTGGAGCGGGGGTGTTAAAACGGCACCACTGAGTGAAGACATCCTCGACGCAATGCACCGTCCAAGGTGGAAGGGCTCCTCAGATCAACCAACGCGAGCCATCTAGTTGGAGAATATCGGCTGTGGTCTAACCTGGGGAGTAATGTGCTCCACGAGGTGAAAACGTCCAAGATACGCCACATGATGAGCATAGCAAGAAACCATTCGCGGAAATCCAGGCTCTGGTAGACGACCACAGCAGGTCAGCGCCATACAACGTATCTTTCCGAAGAGGAGGTTTTGATGATGACGATAATAATAATAAGAAGAATAATAATAATAAGAAAAGTAATAATAATAATTTAGCCAAACCGATATGATCGGGAATAGTGCGGCTAATATAAATTCAATCGAAGCTGGATGATGAGATTTTATTGAGGACACCACGACGACATGAAAAGTCGGATTACCACAACCGGAAATAGGGAAGATATTAAATGTCCCCGTGATTTCGGTTTGCGTTTCCATAGACGCGGCGTTCGCAACTGGTCGTATTATGACGTACTGCTGAGGCGACCGCAGTTAATGTTAAAGTTTCGAACTGGAAACCATGACTGATCCTAGAGCCATTAACCAAATGTTTTATAGTAAGTACTGCTTTTATGTTTGCAGTAGTAAATATACGAACGTATATTGAGAGAAAAGAAAGAAAGAAAAAATGATAAAAGAGTAAAAAAGCAAATTCGCGCGGTTGAGCAAAAGAGAATACCGTATATACTTGCGTATCATGCGACTTTTGATGACCTAAATTTAAAGCTAAATTCAAGGGGGTCGCATCAAATACGAGATATAAAATTAGCGTATCTACTACGCTGTTGGCCAATCTATATATCCATTTATTGCAGTCAAATTTGCTTCAAAATTAAGTCTTCAATGATCGCGTGATACGCGAGTATATACTGTATAGAAAATAAACGCAAATATATAAATATATGTATATATATATATGTGTATATATATATATATATATATATATATATATATATATATATATATATATATATATATATATATATAACAACACATCTGTTATATAAAATAAAGTATATAACAATAATTACTATAGAGAATAAAATGTAAAATAATATGCAGTGTCAAATTTACATATAAGCGATCCATAGTAATGAGGGGTGAAAGAAGAATACAGAAAATTAAGAAAGAAAAATAGAGAGAGGAAATTAAGAAAGAGGAATAGAGAGAGGAAATTAAGAAAGAGGAATAGAGAGAGGAAATTAAGAAAGAGGAATAGAGAGAGGAAATTAAGGAAGAGGAATAGAGAGAGGAAATTAAGAAATAAGCATAGAGAGAGGAAATTAAGAAAGAAGAATAGAGAGAGAGGAAATTAAGAAAGAGGAATAGAGAGAGGAAATTAAGAAAGAGGAATAGAGAGAGTAAATTAAGGAAGAGGAATAGAGAGAGGAAATTAAGAAAGAGGAATAGAGAGAGGAAATTAAGAAAGAGGAATATATAGAGGAAATTAAGGAAGAGGAATAGAGAGAGGAAATAAAGAAATAAGCATAGAGACAGGAAATTAAGAAAGAAGAATAGAGAGAGAGGAAATTAAGAAAGAGGAATAGAGAGAGGAAATTAAGAAAGAGGAATAGAGAGAGGAAATTAAGAAAGAGGAATACATAGAGGAAATTAAGGAAGAGGAATAGAGAGAGGAAATAAAGAAATAAGCATAGAGACAGGAAATTAAGAATGAAGAATGGAGAGAGGAAATTAAGAAAGAAGAATAGAGAGAGGAAATTAAGAAAGAGGAATAGAGAGAGTAAATTAAGGAAGAGGAATAGAGAGAGGAAATTAAGAAAGAGGAATAGAGAGAGTAAATTAAGAAAGAAGAATAGAGAGAGGAAATTAAGAAAGAGGAATAGAGAGAGTAAATTAAGGAAGAGGAATAGAGAGAGGAAATTAAGAAAGAGGGATGGAGAAAGGAAATTAAGGAAGAGGAATAGAGAGAGGAAATTAAGAAAGAGGGATAGAGAGAGGAAATTAAGAAAGAGGGATAGAAAGAGGAAATTAAGAAAGAGGGATAGAGAGAGGAAATTAAGAAAGAGGGATAGAGAGAGGAAATTAAGAAAGAGGAATAGAGAGAGGAAATTAAGAAAGAAGAATAGAGAGCGGAAATTAAGAAAGAAGAATAGAGAGAGGAAATTAAGAAAGAAGAATAGAGAGAGGAAATTACGGAAGAGGAATAGAGAGAGGAAATTAAGAAAGAAGAATAGAGAGAGGAAATTAAGATAGAGTAATAGAGAGAGTAAATTACGGAAGAGGAATAGAGAGAGGAAATTAAGAAATAAGCATAGAGAGAGGAAAATAAGAAAGAGGAACAGAGAGAGGAAATTAAGAAAGAGGAATAGAGAGAGGAAATAAAGAAATAAGCATAGAGGGAGGAAATTAAGATAGAAGATTAGAGACAGGAAATTAAGAATGAAGAATAGAGAGAGGAAATTAAGAAAGAGAACATAGAGCTAAAATCGAAAACAGAAAAGGGAAAGGAGCGTGAGAGAGAGACGATAAATAAAGAAGAGGAGGATAGAAAGAAAAGAGATCGAAAGAGAGAAACAACAAGAAGAGGAAAACAGAATTAAAATTCTAAGACGACAAATAATCAAAGAAAATGATTGGTTGACATTTTTTACGGCTTATAAACGTTTTCTGTTATTTAAATCTGATACAATTTTTGTACTAGAACATTTTTAGTGATAAAAATGATTTTCATATACACATACCACTATTTAATCTATAGATGGAAGGGAGAATAGTTGGATTTATAATTTTTTAAGTTATTTGTGCATAAGTGAATATAAAGTACTCAGCTGGATCCGAAATCGGGTCACCGACTTCTCATTGTTAGCCGTTATCTATTACACCAGTTAACGCCATCTTGTATTCCGAAGTGGCCAATCATCTACGCGCTAACTAGGCTCAAAGAAAAGAAGAGAGTGATAGAAAGATGGTGAACAAGTTTCGAATCGACACACAGAGAGAAGAAAGAATTTGAAAGAAACAAACGGAGAAAAATAGTAAGAGAGACACATAATAAAATAGAGAGATTGGATTAGAAACGCGGTTCATAGATAGATAGAGTGGCAAAGAACAGGGAGAGAAAAAGAAAGAAAGAAAGAAAGAAAGAGAAAAAGGAAGAAAGAAAGAATATGACAGACTTGAGATAAAAATAATAAAAAGAAACAATGAGATAGATAGAAGAGAATCTGTTCGATGGAAGAAAGCATATTTGTTCTCGAAAGACGAGGAAAGACATTTAACAATTACTCTTTCAAATGAAACGATGAAGGATAGGGATAACGAATCACTTGTGCAATATTATTAAATATCTCGATAAGCGAAAGAGGGGGTTGCAAAGCGAACGGATCTGTTTGCTGATGGACATAACTAAATTAATCTCCCTTTGATGAAACTAGATCTTTCATACTTGCGAAGACAGAAGCTGCCTATTAGAGATCTGGCAAACGAACCGAGAGAAAAATCAGTAAAAGAAAATAGATTCATACACACAACACGCATCAGATTGTAACATAAAAATTCACCAGACTATAAACATAGATAACAAACCCAAACGCTTTTACTATGAAATAACATGACAGCCATGAGAAGGCTTGATGGAAAACAGGAATCTGTTACTTATAATGAGAAATAGAAAATTGAATTACATGGAACGCATAATGAGAAAAACGAACCTGGAGAATATAACACTCACAACGCATGTTGAAAGGAGCAGGAGCATAGGAAACAGCGAGCAACATATCTCAATATCTTGGGCAAATATATGATGGAGACAATTAAGGTTCAAACGTATAAATAGTTGTGGAGGGGAATGATCATCAACGTCCGGACTCTGTATATAAAGGTTTTAGTATTACTCGGTTTAGATTATAAATGAACAAATACTACATAGTTTAATAAAATACTCCCAAGAGAAGAATTTGTCTCTAGTAGATCAACTTTAGAAATATAGGCCTTTACTTAGTGGGGCATACATACATATTTATTTCAATTAGAGAGTGCCCATATAAGTTTGGTATAAGCTATATATTGAGAATCCAGTGAGGGTCTTTTCATTATATTAGCAATTTGCCCGGGAAAATTTACTCAATGCCAATCTGAAACACCTTATCAGTAGTTAACAATTTGGGCAACATATATTTTCCTGTTAGTTTGTACTAATTAAAATAATCTATGTACCTTATATAGTCGTGTATAAGACGACTTGAATATATAGTGCCAACACTGTTTTATTTTTTTCATGAATTTTAATTACTCTGTACAGTGCAACCTGTCACCGAAAATGCATTGTTTTTAATATCTTCAAAAATTACCTGTGTATAGTATGACCTCTATTTACTTGCATTACATCATACTGATCATTAAAAAAAAACTAACATTCTACCCGAATATATATGATATTCAAATTGTCATTCAGTATTCATCGACTTACTTCAAAAGTACCGAACGGCTGTTTTTTCATTTTCGATTCTTTTGCAGAAAGTCAATGAATGCTCATCTCTTTTTTTTACTAACTAGAATTATTTTGGCAACACGCTCACCATATTTGTATTTATTGTACTTTTACATACAATTATTGCACAAGGCCAAAAAAAGGGGAGGGGTTGAGGTTGGTCATCCCTTACTATCATATGCCTACCTAATCCGACTCACGACCCATTCACTCATTACAATTTCCGCATACACTATAAAAACTCGACCGTCAACAATCAATCCTCCATACACCATAATATCGGATCCTCTCAAGGGGAGCCTACAAAACCTGCCCCGTGACATAATAATTTAATGATAATAAATTATTATATATAAAATTCTAATGATGAAGAAAGAGAAGGGAGGGATTGAACCCCCAAACTGATGTTAGTAGGGCCCGTCCAACCTTCAAAACATAGAGGCTGGTGTATTCTGGCCATTGAACAAAATCAAGAAGTAACATGCTCACATTATTTAGTATTGTTGAAGTTATCGCTAACATTTTATGCCGAGATTTTCAAACACTACTTTTCGTTCAATTTCGCAAATCAATGTTTTTTTTTCTTTTTAGTTTTCATTCATTTTTTTTTTTTTTGAAAAATGAATGAAAATTTATTTTACTTAACTAGGCTCCTTAGTAAACCAAATGTCCTTTATATCCCCTTAACTGTTTGGACATCTCCACAAAAATAGGTTTTGGTCGGTCGATGTATGGCTATTTTAGACGGTGTTGACGGACGGATTAAGGGAAGTTACAAAATTTATATATAGATATATAGATAGATAAATATTGCTAGTTTAATCAGTAAATTGTTTTGAAAATATTGGGAGTATTTTGTATGTTAAATAATAAAACATTTAATATTTAAAAAAAAATAATTAAAATTTATTGTACTAAACTACGCCCGGGCATAAAATCAACTGGATTTTCTACCCACTTATCAATCTTCACTCTTCCCCCAAGTTTGGTTTCGATCGGTCAATGCATGGCTTTTTTAAAAGGAAGTAACAGAGGCACGGACGGGCGAACGGAAGTCACAGAACGGAAGTCACAGAATTGTATATATAAATGGTTACCCAATACAAGGCTCACGAGCGTCTCACGTTAGAATGTGTCTCAGTGGGGTTGCTATATTATTGTAATAGAAGGAACAAAATGCAGATCGTGAGCTATGTAGTATAGATAATGATTGACCCTGCACTTGAAGACTTTCAGTAGTTTTGTGATCGAGGAAACATCGTTTAGGGTGTTTGTTCTACAAAACAGCCGTTCTCGGGAAGAAGCTGTCGGCTTGGAATATCCTTCTCATGAATGGAATTAGAAAGGAATGGGGATTATTCTTCACTGTGTAAATTGTTGAGAAAATCTGACCGAAGAAAAACTCGACTGAAGGATAATAATAAGGATTTGAGCAAAATGTTGTGGATCTGATTATCGAACGTATAAACCTTAATTAAAAAAACAAAACAAAACCTTTGCAGTGGAATTCAGTGAATGGAGACCAAGAAATAATACCTATTCGCCTACGATGAGGTAACGCCTTCTCGGAATGTAGTTAGTGCAGTGAGTCACATCCTCAATGCGTTCCTTATTGTGAAGTGAATTTTAAGAACTTCCCAACGGGATGGAATCAGGAAATATGAGAAATTTTGTGTGAGAGACGACACGAACGCATTTTTGCGACCTGACATGGAAGAACAGTTCCTAGATTTGAATATCAACCGAAGACCACTCTGCCAGACAGAAGTGAATATCTATTTCTTTTGCAAAATGATCGTTAAATATACCCCTTAAATAATTGTCCTCTTTTCTGAACCAATGACCAACCACCATAGAACAATATTTATCATAACCGTTTAGCATCACCCTAATTTAAAACTTTCCGGGGGGTTAACACGAACCAATTGTCTGCAGTTGATAACCTTCCTGAAATCCATAATTCGTAAGTTAGTTTCGCCGATCACTCTTGTCACGAGGTGGTCGGTATTGAATTACTTGATGTTATGTACGGGTACCACAACTTGTGGAATATTAAATATCTATCTTTCGAAATAGACAAATGACCTTTCTTACTGGTGACTAATATAGCTCTGTTCTAGCTAAACATTTTTAAAAAATCATTTCACTCCAAAGAAAAGGTGAGAAAAACAATAAGGGACAATGTTTGCGAACAATATAAAGCTGAGAGAACAATCAAAGAGCATGAATTAAGAAAACAGAAGATGACGACTGACATTGCATTTAAATTTTTAAAGATCTTCAAAAATATTAACTACTGCTTAGGAGCGATCGTTATGTATTCTATTATTCTTATAATCTTCACTTCAAACCAACTTCTCTTCTGTTTATATTGCAAAGATCATACTCATTACAATTTCGATTCTATCCACTGATATTGATTGATTTACACATATAATCATATGTGACTGTTGTTTTTCACAGATAATAAATCCTGATGGGTCATCAATCTCACTGCATATCCACTCATAGTATGGTAATGGTAATTGGTAATGTTAGCCGTTTCCTTATAAGGCAAAATTAGGTACCCATTGACCAAACAGACGAGTTACGGTTTTCTCTCTTCCTTGGTTATTGAGATAGGATCAAATCGTAGTAGATGTCCTCCTCATCTATAATGACAATGGTAATATTAACCATTTCCTTATAAGGAATCATTTCGACATTCATTGATTCAGCAACCACATTGAAATTTACAAAATCTTTCCCATAAAAATATTTTTCAGGTAAAAGAGATTTTCTAGTCCAGTAACTGTTATCGGTTTCGCCAGCATCGATGGTAATTTCCATCCTAACCTTTTGACTTTTGGTATTTTTATTGATTAACTGATTTGTTTTTACGACTTGTCAACCTTTTGCTGATAATTTAAAGCCAGAATGATTTACTGATAATAGTGCTACTATTTAACATAGAATAGGGGTTGGAGAAAGAAGTGGATACTTCCCTCTCCTAAGTGTATTTGCAAGTAAAGGATTATAACGATTACGTCTTACAGTACCTGATACGCTTCCTTCCTGGGTATGACGATAAACTACGTCCAGCAGCAAGGCCTTTGATCAGGAGGCTTTGAGGAGCGTGGAACCACCTCTTAATTGCTGGTGTTCCCAGGTCCACCTTGACCCGGGGTGGTAGCACCTGTTAGGGTTCCAACGATGGGGAAATAGTTAACCCCCAAACTGAGGTAAAAAGCATTATAAAAGTGTAAAAATAGGTTTTAATACCAAAAATACTTTATAAAAAATTATTACCAGAAATCAATTTTTGAAGAAAAACAACTATTATATGCAATACGTTTTTGAAATAAAATATTACCAGAAATACATTTTTAAAAATAATATTACCAGCTATGCATTTTTAAGGAAAAAAATATTAACAGAAATAGATTTTTGACAAAACAAAAATATTAGCAGGAAATAAAAGTTGTCGGCATTAAATGACCCATTGAGGTTGATATGCTGTAAAACAAACCAAACCTTGTACTCTTAAACGTTCACCTATTTAGCCAATAAGCATGCTCGACGTTGTTTAATTTCGGTGATTGTGCGAGAAAAGGTGTCTCAACGCCATATGATGATAAGCTTTACCACACGCACACCCTAGTTTAACGTGATATGGCGCTAGAGATTTGTATTCAATAAAAGTTAGTAAACAAATGCCTTTAAACTCGAGCTTGGAATTAGGAGAACTGTTTTGATCCAAATTAATCTGAGCTTATAATATGTGTATTTCATGGAATATATTCTAATTACTTGCAGGATGACATATTTATTGTCATAAGATGACCATTAAGAGATCCCAGTGAAATCAAACATATTACTATTATCTTAATTCTAACTAAATTTCATCAGGGGAAATTTGCTTTCTATTGCACCGTTGTATGTTCATAAATAATTACCCCGCTAGAGACGTCAGCGTAAAATCCGAAATAAAGAAATAACTTCCAGAAATTTTAAACTGAACGAGATAAAAAGAGATTGATATAGTAGTCACGATCCAAAAAAGAACAGATTGTATCAGTCAACAAATACAGAGAGAGGCGGGGGAGAGGGAGATAGATAGAAAGAAAGAGGGGGCCAAACGACAAAGAAGCCATCAAAGAAACATATATTCCATCTGATCTGTTTTTAATCAGCTGTGTTTTCGTTTCATAATCGTATTGATTCAAATATGCAATTATGAAGCTCTTGAAAAATAATTACCTAACATGAGAAACTATTTTTACGTTTCCTTGAGATAATTATCTTTCAATAATTTGCACGTATGTTTTTCTTTCTTCTTCACCGAATTAAACGCTGGCTGTAATTGTTGCTGTGCTTTTTTTCTATATTACTTTATAATTCTTATTTTTTTCAATTTCTGACTATAAAAGAAAGGATAAACACAAGAATCGAGAATATATATACACTGACAATAGTCCAGTCTAAAACAAAGAAGGAAAAATATTGTTTTTAATTCAAAATAGATAAGAAGGATCTGCAATGTAATCAAGCAATTACTTGGTATCTCGACTTCAGTCACTTTCGCACTGACGTGTCGTGGCGTCCCTCTGTCCTTTCTACAAGTATTTTTTAGTGCAACTGTTCTGACGAGCTTTTTGCTCGTGGTACTTCGACTACATGAATTTAGGCGCGCTACTAGATTGCCATCTAAGACCCACCATTTTATTGTGGAAATAGTTAAAAGTAACCGCCACTCCTACTCCAACTGGTGGATTTTTTTGTACTTCCCGCCTGTAGAACTCGATTCCGTTTTCTTCCTTTTCTAATAACTACAATCTTTAAAAATTTAAATTCAACGTCAATGCCCATCTTCTATCTCCCGTTCATATTTTATCCTTTCATCTACCCTCCCAATACTCAGCCTTTTCTTTCACTTTCACTGTTTGTAACTGATTGCGTACTAGTGGCATTCCTGCCTCACTTGGGCTGAAATGACTTTTAAGAAAAAACATAATATGTATAGAATATCACCATGTTTTAAAAAAGGAACAAGAACGCCAAGAGAGAACGTGCAAAAAAGTTCCAATATTTTGACAATATAGTAAATAGTTAATAAAGATATTCTGTTTTGGGGCATGCTGGTGTCGACCGCTCAGTGAGCATTTCGCTCACTGAGCAGAAACAATACTCAGCGAGTTAAATATTGCCTCATACGAACATACAATATTTAAATGTTATGGTAATATTACACTACATGAGTGGCTCATCTAATTAGGTTTGAAATTGTGTAGTATATGATACACACCATAAAAAGGAATCAGATTTAATGCTAATAAGAAACCTTTATTCCATAAGTTCGTCTGCGATTACCCGGTTATTTAATAGAGTCACTTCAGCGGATACCAAGTAATATACTTTGCACTAATTGTTACACTAGAGGGCCATATAAACCAGCTACATTTGCGGATTGACCAAGAGGCTTCTACCGAAATGAAAACATATGGTTGAGCTATGGATGTGCATATATTCGATAACCTGAGAATAAGTAGATATATAAGTGCTGTATACAACGGTAAAGAGGAGATTCTCTTATATCCTCCTGAGAGGAATCCAAGTTCAGAGTAAATCCCCAACCCACGCACCTATTAGAAAAATTCCAGAGGTAAATAAATAAAAATTTTAAGTATGAGAGATTTAATTCTCTGTTCTTATCAGCCTGTACAATGTTTACATTGCAGACTCAATTTGCTAACCCCCCAAATAGTATATTTGTCAGATGTCCCCTATACTTTGTATCAGAATTATAATGGGCTCATTAATTGGATGTAGATCTGGGGTGTGTTTTAACAGACGGCGGGAAATGTGGCACTGAAGTCCAAAGGCGCAATTGAATAGCGAATGATATGGAAAGAAACATAAGAATCTAGGTAAGGAGTACTGAAGTATTATATATTATCACGTCTGCTATATGGCAATGAATAGAGAACAATCTCCTCACAGATGAATAACATAACTGAAGCAACAGAAATGGGGTTATGCAGAAGGATGCTTAGGATGACATGGCTTGAACATGGGAACAATGATGAAATATTTGAAGAGTAGAAACAAAGGGGCACTTATTTTTATGGTAATTTCCCCACGCACACATGGACTCCCCCAGCTATAAATAGGATCGGGTACTGCCTTTAGGAGGGTGAGGTTTCCAGCAGTCCGCACTGACAGTCGGACCGAACATTCTTCCTGTAACATTCTCGTTTGTATATGTTTGCATTACTGTTTCTGTTAATATATTGGTTTAACTCAGTTCCTCTCTTGTGTCCTCATTTCTGGCCCCAACAATTGCCACAACACTTATATTTAACATAAGAAAAAAAAACAGATTAAATTTCTAGGGCACATAATGAGGAATGAGGACTTGGAAATCTGATACTCACATGGCGTATAGAAGTTACCAAGGACAGAGGAAAACATTGAATAACCTGTTTAACGAATATATGTACATCGATGACAGAACAGGTTTCATGAGAAACAGAAAAAATACAAATTTTACCAAGAGCTATAAATGAGAGAAAATTGTGTAAAGCCATGATCACCAACGTCCTGAATGAGCATAACACATAGAAAGAGATAAAGAATTTTGGAACCTTTGTTTCAGTTGATTGAAAATTATTAATATTATACTTTTTCCATCCTAGAGTTTTCTTGTCTTCAAATATTTTTTCAAGCAAGTATGGTCTTTTGTACAAAAGATCTTAAATATTGGATGAAATCTGGGTTCACGATAAAAGTTTGTGGCAGGATTTCGCGTAATGAAAATAGGAAGGCACAGTGATGGAGGCAGGCACAGAAAGAAAACTACAATAGGTCCACCGAAACGGGGTGAAGTAAAAGGAGAAAAGAAAAGACAAAATGTCAATTGCAAGAAGACTAAATATATGATTGTCAGCAAAAAGAACAGCCCAACATTTTAAATATCCGGGGAGCGTTTTAACAGAAGACGGAATGTGTAACACAGAAATCCGAAGGTGCGTCGGGAAAGCGAAAGATACATTCCAAAAGCTAAATAAAGTATTAAGAAACAGGAAAATTTCATTATGAACAAGAAAATACTTCTGAAATGCTATGCAATATCAGTCCTGCAATAAGGCAGTAAATGCTGGACACTCCCATCAGAGATGACTTAGCGTTCTGAAGCAACAGAAATGCGGTGCTACAGAAGGATGCTGAGAATACCACCGGCTGGACGTTTGAAGCACAAAGTTTTATTGAAAGTAAAATAGAGAGGACACTTATACTTAGCATCTGGAAAAGTCACTAAAATATCTCGGCCACATATTGAAGAAAGAGGATTTAGAAGATTTGGGCTCCCAAGACAGAATTGGGAGAGCGGAAATTACATGAGCTGGTGTAAATGAATTGTGTAACAGGGTTTAAGAGCGATAGCAAAAAGACAAATTGTACTAAGAACTACAATAGATGGAAAATTGTGGCGGTCATGGTCATTCACTACCTACAGACATATGGTACATGGAAGAAGAAGAATTGGGGCGAATTTTATCTAATAAGAAATGTAAATTTCAATTATCCGCTTTAACAGATTCATATAACTTTTGGAAATTCTGAGAGAATTGGATAATTAAAGCATGAATAAAGAAAGATACTTCACCTCCATTCAGATATGTAATAGTTCTCTGTTTTTGCGTTACATCTAATTCATCTTAAGGTTTAAATATTTTTCCTACATCATATTCAATGGATAGCCATTAATGTTCAGAAAATATAATATTTTTAATAGTGTCTCAGCAACCGTTGAAACTGTTAGATGTAGACGTCTTTTCTACTCCAATAGCTTCATGTCTCGCACATCTCGCCTATGGAACTCCCTTCCCTATTACTGTTTCCCTGACAAATACAATCTCCAACGGTTTAAGTGTAGCGTCAATCGTCATCTCCAATTGCCTTGATCTATCCACTTCCCTTCTCCACTTCCTGACATCTTTCATTCCTATCTGCTCTCGCTCTATATCTTCCGTAACCCTCCTGCCTTGATCGACCCTCCGTCCTTCTCTTTCTCCACATCCCTTCCTTTACCACTCCTATCTGCTCTTCCTCCAACCCTTCTGTAACCCCATGCGTGATAGTGGCCACCGGCCTTGCTTGGGGTGATACGCTTAAAAAAAAAAAATTATAGCTATAAGGAAATTGGATATAGTATAAGCTGCGCTAGAGGTGGTTTTGTCAAACACTGCAAATTGTTACAAAACGTTAGCGTGAACACTCGAGATATATACTTATATAGACTTTTCAGATCGATGCATTTATATGGATTTTATGCACAGATCCAAAACCGTTCAGAAATATCTAAATTGTCAACTGTATACAACGGTTTTCTAAGATCAGTGTTTAAAACTCTCTTTGAGTGAGTAGAGCCTGTGAGTCTTAGTGACTATAATTCTTCTTCGATTGTTGTGGACTGGCACTGCAGAGTCAGAAAGAACCGTACTAAATAAGAGAAACTACATCACTTGAGGACTATCAAAATTAGTAACACCTACAATGGTTATCACATATAACTCTTATAGAAAATAACGACGTAATCAAGATGTTAGTATTCCACACTACTTCAACTAAATGGTTAGGAAAAGCTCACGTCAATAATGGAAGGAGCGATAACATCTCATGAACTTGAGGAATAAATAATGCATGATGTTTACATGGCACTAATCTCGTTAGATTCATTTATACAGGGTGACCCAAAAAAAAGGGAAATTTTTAACAATCCAATAAAACCTAGAGTGATGGAAGAAAAATATGTAATTCATAGTAATTGAAACCTTAAAACATACCATTTAAGAAACAATTATGGAATTTTCATTTTTTTTTAATTACGTCCTGTAGATGGCGTCCTCCTGTACGAATGCATTCTTGAAATCTGCTGTTGAGATTCCTCATTGACTGCTGCAACATCTCAGCTGGGATATTGTGAATTTCATTCTCGTTACTAAAATGGCGAAATGTTTACTTGCTCAAGGTCACTGTCTCGCAGTGTTGCCACTTGCTCATGTGTGACAATACGCACTTCAAAAATTCCCGGTTTTTTGGGCCACCCTGTATTTCAAATAACATAACTATGTCCAATACCAGAAAGGATATTTTACGACAAAATCAGCAGTTAATACAGTTTTATTAAACTCTAAATATTTGGTTCTATGCATCTTTAAATTACATCTGGCTAATTATACTAATCCTGTTGGTTTCGATTCTTTTAAGGTTTCCCTGTTCTTACACATTCCTTCTATTTTCAAGACTTGATCACGTGTACTATTCATATACAAAGAGACGTGACAAGAATCTGAACAATCCTAGAAAATCCGTTAGCTCTTTCGCAAAAAAAAAATCTTCTCACGAAAATAGAGCTGAAATTATTAATACTGACAAGTGAGTTGCTGTAACACTGACAAGATTCTAGGTCAGAATATGCCAATATCTGTATCCATCAAATGTAAAAAGAAAAACAACGAAGTGAGCACTGAAGTGCCAAAGCGATATCGCAAGCGAGACAACGCATGGATATTTACATTTGAACAAAGAAACTGGATTTCTACTAATATCAACTGAGATAAATTCAATAACTTCCATATGTACTAAGAGGAAACTAAATAAGAAATAGTATGATTATAGTTTACCCCGAATCTTGAGATTTACTAAGCGAATGCCGCTAATTAACTCACAAGAATTACAAAAGTAGATTTGATCGTTTATTCAATGTGAATTTTGAACATGCAAATTAATGAAAATACTCATATTAGAATGGGCTTTATATGAAAACAAAGGTGAAAGATGATTAAAAAAGAGATCGCTCAAACAACCAGAAAAACAAATTTAGTTTGTGTGCAAGAGAAGAAATTGTTTCACATAATGTAATTTTTTCTACTGGAAACTAGAAGGAAAACTGATACATGAAAAATGAAATATATTTCAAATTCTTGGCAGAAATAATGAAATTTTGAAACAGTTCCATGAGTCATTGGAAGATCTTGTAAGAACTAGAAAGTATTGCAAGATTTGAAGCTAATATTGCTTGATTGATTGACCTGTTTTATACGGCTTATCAACCATTTGCGGTTTATTTAAAGCCAAAAAATATTTTTGGACTGTAAGACTATTGGTGGTGAGATAATAATGATTTAATAATATGTCCTACTGATTAATACATAGGTGGGGGGAAGATGTAGATTCATACTTTCCCCAACGATATTTACCTGAAAGTAAATATAATGAACACGGTTTTCGCAACTGAATCTCGGTTTTTCAGTTAAAAATTCTGAGCCGTTATACATTGCACTACCTGCATATTCGAGCTGGCAACACCTGGAAATCACAAGCGGTGAAACATATAAACACTGATCAGGCTTGACGTTGACTTTGAAGCCAATAGGATTAGAAAAAAGACTAACACTATTTAAAATGTTACATTATTTCTTAAGTTGCCATGTTCGCTTGGGTCATAGGCGATCATGACGTTCCGCACATTTCATTTCTTCATTACTTCGAAAATGTCCCGCGTTCTTGATAAAGAATGGTTTCCATTGCCTTCCCTGTATTTTAGAAATTTCCTTCTTTGATACTGGTTGCGAGCAAAAACAAAAACAGCCTATTCTTTGTGATATTTAACGTATAGCTTGGTGATTTAACGTATGTGTATATTTTTTAAGGTACTTAGTGCAAATGTTAATGCAACAGACTAAGTTGTAATATGAACACACCTTGATTTCCGTCTTTACTACCGTTAGATTACGCACACATATACAGTGCGACAAAACTGATTAATTTTGATGTCACTTGACATCCAGCGAAAGCCTCCAATCCAGATTCGAAATATGCAAGGAATAATTCGTATAACAAAGAAGAAAAATCGGAATATTTTTGTCAAATGTACAATAAAGTAAAAGGTTTTCTGCGATTAAGAAGAAACGATTTCCTTGAAACTAAATCAATATTCAAGGGTAGAAAAGGTTGAAAATTGTGCAAAAGCCTAAGAATAAAAAGGAATCGTTAATAGGTTGCAAGATTACATTGGAAACTCGATAAAGAGCAGTTAGAAACAACTCATCAATGTTTGGTTAAAATAGACAAAACGTTACAGGTCGCTTACGACAAACACGTAGGTGTTTGAAATGAACTTATAAAAACCAGTGTATAACGCTTATAGGAAGCAGTAGTTTCCTCTTCTGTTCTCCTCAGATGAATCGACACTCAAGTACAAATTGCTTTATACTTTCGTACGGCTCTTTCTTTACGTCAACTTGTTATTTATATTTTTATGTTAAAGTAACAACAACATATCTACAAATAAGATTAATCAGATTAGGCCTCTGTTCAAACATAGATTACAATGATGTCAAATACTAATGTTCCACTTTTTTAACGCCTAAAATGGCTGCACTGGCACTGTCGTGCTAAGATTTTCCGTCATTAAGCGTAGTCTTTCTGCTTTGATATCTTATGTTCATGGTTTTCTCGATAGTTGAACAATATATATATATATATATATATATATATATATATATATATATATATATATATGAATTACTACCATGCAGCAAAAAAGCAAAAACATTGTATAATATGTGGAAATATCTACTTTTTGATTGAAGAAGGTCGCGAACCCAGATGCCCGTGTAGCAGAATTATGTAAAAAAAAAAAAGTATAATATCTACTTTAAAATAAAAACTCCACATATCCACCAAAATTTTACGGTTTATCTTCTTTTTAGTATATATATATATATATATATAAATACTTTATGCTTTATATATATATATATATATATATATATATATATATATATATATATATATATATATATATATTTATATATCTAAAGTATAAAGCCATCCTTTTATTACCATATTCCTATATATATATATATATATATATATATATATATATATATATATATATATATATATATATATATATATAAATTATCTTTCCTAATTAAGGCCCTAGAAATTTATTTTAATAAAATCCAATAATAAAATCAAACAATGCTGCCACATATAGGCTGGTGCTGCACAGTGTTCACTGTAAGATATATCCTACAGACGAAACTTTGCCATCCTTTTATTACCATATTCCTATTGCTATGGTAATGTTCAGCGGAGTTACATAGTTTAGTTCAAACCAGTTCCGATCTTTGACACTAAGTTCCGCCATACCATGTTCACGGTCTGAAATCATCCCTATAACTGTTCAAATAATCCCTATAACGATTTAAACTATCCCTATAATTTTCGTCTTCCGTTCATGAAAAGTTCCACTCAGACAGCTTAATTCCCAGAAATGTGACTTTGTGTCAGAAACTCTCGAGATAATGCTTCTCTATCGACAAATATTTTCACTTTGATATCAGAGCCAATCGATATCTATCCTCCTCACTCATAATACATTCTTACTCCCCAAATCACACTTCCAATGTCAATCAGTAACACTATACCTTAAGTGGTCCTTGCGTTTTGCATTAGGTAAATTAAGAAAAAAAAAGAAATTGATAGAAACGTACTTATAGTTATTTTAAAGAGGTGATTGGAAAAAAGAGGAGAGAAATGCTTAACCTGTTTTCATTCCTCTGTCGTCAGAGCTCTGTCGATGAAAGAAAAAAGTTTACTGTGAATAACGTAGAAGAATAGAATGTTATACATGTTAAATACATAATCATCAGATACTGCAAACATTTGAGTCTAAACACTCTCCTTTTGCAGAGAGGGCAGGAAGGACTTAATATATATATACTTTGTAAGTCCTTTTGTTGTAAATGACTCTACATCAGTACCGATAATATATCTTGATTTTATAACGGAGCACACCTATTATCAATAGTATAGCATTTCACAACTACTATACTATTGATGAGCCAGATGCATTCGTGTAGCTATGCAATTTTTTCAAATTTCCATTTCGAATATAGTCTGTGACACTTTATTAGGAAGCATGGTAAAGTATGAGGAGACACAGTGGAGAAATGGGTAGCGGCTCGGATTGAGGAATCGGAGAGACGAGTTCGGATTCCAGACGAATCCATTTCATTCACTTACGTGCTAATACCCTTAGGGAAGATATG
>OZ038482.1:93936262-93953762 GCA_964036315.1 Acanthosepion esculentum
GCGCCGAAAAGAAATAATTTTAAAATAAAACAAAGCAGGTCATAAACTTCCGCGTTATTTGTCAGGTGATGAATGCCATATTGGCGGATTTCGTGAGGATAATTCCTTCTACGGAAGGAGAGAAGTGAATTTATTTAAATTTAATTGAACAAATTATTTACCTCGTTATTTTTAAGGAAAACCTTTAGCGCTCTATTTTTTGTACTTAGCTTTCACCTTTACGTTTACGAAGCTTTATGGAAATATATTATAAATAAATTAAAATAAGACTGTTAAGATTTAGATTAAATTTCATAAGAAATGTTTCTAATTAATTTATAAGTACCTTTCTTATGAAATTTTATCAGAAGTGTACATAAAATACTATAATTTTATGTACATTTACTACCTTTTGACTGTGTTATTTGTATTTCCATTCATTTTATTATTAATTTTGATATTTCATTTATGGAAAAATGTCATAACTGAGATTAATATAATAGTAAGATCATATAAATTTCATAAGATGATACTGATACTTGTAGGTATCCTTTTCAGTTGAAATTGAAAAATCAAATTAACTTCTCCACATCTGTATTGCAAAAGTAAATGCGTTAACAGCGGAGAACAATGCTTAACTCAAATAACGCAACTTAATTGTATTCTGGTTGGCCCTCTGGACTTTATGATTAGAGCCCGATTATAACCACAAAATTACATTTCTTAATTACTGCGGGTCTTCTGATTAGTCAAAACGATACAATTTACAACGCGTTAAAAATATATATCTCTTAAGGACACTAACGAAAGCGGATGCGTCCTTTAACTAATTTTATAATATTTTAACAAATTAAATGTAAAAATCTCTTATAAAAGAAATAACAAATAATTGTATTAAAAATTAATTTTTCATCATTCTCCATATTCATAAAAACAACTAAAAGCAAATAAAAGCATTTGAAATTAAATAAAATCTTTGTTTTATTAACTTTTGTATGTTACAATTCAGAGCTGATTTTCAGGTGGGGGCTCTAATTAAAAACAAAACAAAAACATGATTTGCATTTCCTCAAAGACTCGTGCTTTTAACTATTGTAATGACTAAAGTGGACTCGATCGAATTTCTAGAGATTTAAAATTAATTATGTGGGGGGTAATAAATATAAAAAAAAATATTTCTGCGATGACTTTAATAAAAAAAAACATTTGTAATAATTTCGATCATCTGTGAATAGTTTCTGAAAGTTTCATTAACATCAGACAATTTTGGTAACAGCAGGAAATGCTTCTGATTGGTCGATGTGCGGTATGTTCGAGATAGACAAAATTATATTTTTTGATTGGTGGACGCCTGTAATTATTTCGAAAAAAAACCCCAGCCTGACTGAAATTGTAATCAAACACAAAATATGTTTCACGAGCAAACGTACGGGTCGAAATTTGGGGGCGATAGACAACAATAGTAGGGAGAAAGGTGTGGTTCGTAGCCGCAGGACTCACGCTTTAGTGAAAAAGATAGAAAAGAGTTGTTCCTTGGTTACAGATCCGCCTTTTCGATCACAAAGATCTAGATTACAGATCCAATTTTTAGAAAAATCATTTCACTCCTAAGACGCGAGAGGTTACTGTGAGTAAAACGGAATGAGAAGGTTGTAGTATGGAGAATGGACAATAAAAAATATTAAGGAGGACAGATAATCACGATTTCTGCTGCTTTTAAATTTTGAAGATTGTAGGGGGCAGGCAAGTAGGAAATTTGAAGAATATATCAAAGGTGAGAAGAGCAAGTAAGAAACTAGTAGCAGAAAAAACATGCTTGCATTTAATATGGTTCTTACGTTTCCTTTTGGAAAGAACAACAAAATTAATTGCTCTATCATATCTGCCAGATGGTTTTCGCAAAGCAAGATTATTAACAGAACGTGTTACAATTTGAACGCAAAACTTATCTTATGGTTCTCGGCCTTTCGGAGACACTGACGGAATCATCAATGAATAACTGAATTGGTTTGGAGTGTTTCGATAGGAAATATGGATTGTACTGACATACAGGGTTTATATATCCCTTTTAGATGTTGTCAGATCCTCGGAGATATAAGATGTATGCTAATGCTACCAGAAGACAGATCACTAACATGTATAATCATTCAGTTCAGTTACGTGCCATGAGTGATTCCCGCTTAGGCGATCAGGTATATGACTAATGAGGCAGATCTTTTTCTCGTATTTCTTTCTGCGGTAGACCAGTTGCCATCCAAGGCTATAGAAATCTTGTCTGTCCTGCTATTTACCCATAGCTAGGGGTAGAGGAGAAGAAGAAGATTCAAACCTTTCCTAAGTGTATTAGGACGTAAGAGAATTTCAGTCAGTTATGTGCCATGCGTGATACACGCTTAGGCGATACATGAATGACAAGGAAGATTTTCCAGAAGTATGTAGCCATTTCATCCTGCGGTAGACCAGTTGCCCTTCAAGGCTATAGAACACGGTCTGTACTGCCATTTACCCATAACTGGGTGTGGGGGAGAAGAAGAGGTTTCATACCTATCCCAAGGGTATTAGCACATAAGTGAACGTAATGAATTCGACTGGAATTCGAACTCGACTCTCCGATTCCTCAATCAGAGCCGCTATCCAATACTCTCTCGTATAATCGTTACATATCTTTAGAAGGTCAATGTACAAAATTTCGCATCATACATGTTTAAACGTTCAATGTTTGTTGATCTCCACTTATTGAGATCCTTATAAAATACACATTCATATTCGGTAAACCATAATTTCGGCAAATAATACTTTCTTTTATTAAAAAAAAAAGTTTTATTACGATATTCTGCCTTGTCTTATTTCTATAATAGGAAGACAAAAACCAATTTAAAAAAATGTGAGAAATATTGTTTCCGCTCACGAAATTTAATTCAAGTCAGACATTTTCTTTGTGTTCCCCTTTCCTTTAACTGAATAATCTAATACGAATATTTGAGATAAAAAAACCGTTAAAGAAACAGGCGAGGTAGATACATTATATATATGCATACGTAAATAAGTATATATCAATATAAAAACATTTGGGTCAGTAACACACAAAAAATAGAATGTCTCATATCGAGAATATTTAACATCGAAAAACATAAAGGAAAATTTAATTATTTTTAATATGTGTAAATCTCCACACTTTGCCTGATGAAAGTCGCAAGACCGGAAACCCGTGTTGCAAAATTATGGAAAATAAAGCATAATATTTAAAAAAATCTCCACATTACAACTATTTTAAATCGATGAATAGAACTTTGTGTTCTATCAACAAATTATCTTTTTGTTAAAACTTTGTACCTCGATCAATAGGTGGCAATGAAAACGTATTTTAGTTCTTAATTGTTGCCTACTATTTTTCTTGGTAACCTACAAATGAAAGGATCACACACACACACACACACACACACACACACACACACACACACACACACACACACATATATATATATATATATATATATATATATATATATATATATATAATACTTTATTGGAGATGCCCTTACCCCTGTACTTTCCTAGCCCCGGATCTCATCAACTCTCCTATCGTAACTTAAACCAACACCTCTCTTTTTCAAAATTTCCCTGGCTGGTGATGATAGATCAAAATGAGAAAAATAAAAGCTAACTCTCTTTCTGTATGTATATTTTATAAATATAGTTTTTATTTACCCTGTCAGTATCTTCCTCTTCGGGCAAAATCAATAATTTCAGTTTGGATGCATAGAAATATCTACCTATATTGATGCTAACCAATAATTTTCCCTAATCTCTGGTTCTTTAATAACAGTATGATAAAATTCATTTCTCCCTTTACTATTTCATGTACAGATTTATTTCCTTTCTCAGAGAATCATGGGACTGTGTTTGGGGGTGGGGTCTCAACGGATACCCATTTCTTTCTAAAAGATCAGCACATAATCATTGTTGTGAATGTCTATTCATTACAAGACCCGGTTTTATTTTCCTGTCTTAAACACTTCTTGAACCGATTTGGACAGAAAAGTTTACTTCAAGGTTTGATCTTCCCGCTTAAATATATGCCGGTTTATATAAAGAAAATGGTCAAGTTTAAATCTATATTATTTTTAATACAGCTGTTTATTATTCTATTTTACCATATATTCAGTGTGACGATTCTGAGAGAATTAGAAGTCCAGGTAGGATTCGTTATTTATTTATTTATCCCTTTCCGTCAGTGTTTTCTTTTGTATTAGAAATTTTCGCAAACTATATTTGCCCGTACGTAGATGTGGTAATTGTGAAGGATATTAGAATAATCCAAAATCTATACCGGCAGCAAACTGCCTGCATGCGGACAGAAAATGAATTCAGTAAATATAAAAAAAAATAGAAAGGTGTGAAAGAGAAGGATGCGCCTTCTTACCGGACATATTCAACCTATACACTCAGAAGATTTTGAAGGAATTAGGACTCGTACCAGAGTTCATTACTGACGGCCATAATTTTAGCACCATATTGAATGCAGATGACACAATGTTCATAGCAGAAAGGAAACAACAATAACTCCTGCAGAATTTAATGAAGGAAACTGGAAAAAAAAGGACTAAATATCAATTGCAAGATGCACGATTGTCAGCAAAATGAACATCACAACATACACATTACTAAATATAGATACCAGAATCAAGCCAGTACTACAATTTAAATAAATGGGAAGTGTTCTTAACACAGGGCGAATGTAGGCGATACCGAAGTGTGAAACCGAAATCCGAAGTTACATTGGGAATAACAAATATACCTTCCTCCACCGAAGTAAAGTATTAAGGAACAGGAAAATTTTGTGTGAGACAAGATCACTGAAATGTTACGTACAGTCTTCGTACGTAAGAGTGAATGCTTGGCGATCTTCTCCCCGATGAAGAAGAACCTTGAAACAGCATAAATGCGATTCTACAGAAGGATGTTGGGAATAACATATACCGAACTTTTGAAAATGGAAAGAGAATGGACGCATAATTTACATCCGAAAGAAGCATTTGAAATTTCTAGAAAATATAAAGAGCAAAGCGGGCTATACTAACGGGACATATTGAAGCCAAGATAGCCACAAGACATATTGAAAACAAGAAGGACATAGGAAAACAGCGCATGACCTATCCAGTGGAATGTCAGAATAGTGTTTGGGTGAGATAACAAAAAGCCAACATAATGGGTGTAACAGCAAATTTGTCCAAATCGCGTAACAGTATAATTATCCATCCCAAAAATGCTTAATATAAAAACAATACAAAAACAAAATATTTGAGTTTCTTTATTTCAGGTTTTCAGATAAGATGTTTAGCCATATTGGCAGCATTTTTTAGTAAGAATCACTGAAAAAGCCTTGGAGTTATTTAACTAGAAAGAGTACAAGTTAAAATCGTTTTGTGTCAACCCAACTATGTCTTCCCAACTAAGCAATGTTGAGAGGAAAAAGATCATTCATGCCTTCAGTAAGGGTACCAATATTCATATTCTCGCTTCCAACTTTAAAATCCATTTAAAAATCATGCAGAGGAAGGTGAATAAGTCTAAAAAAAAGAGGGCGCAGTAGAGAAAAAACTGGATCAGGAGGTCACAACAGCAAGAGTGATCCTAATTTCAACATAGAGCTAAAGAGATCCATTAGAAAATACCCAACCCAATCCCTAAGTCATTTGGCACGTGAGAGTGAAGTTTCAACTATAACAGTCCAACAAGCAGTGAAAAAAAGACTTTAAAATGAAATCGTACGTGAAAAGTGTGAGGCACCTTATTACTCCAGAACAGAAGGTTAGAAGGTTAGAGGGGGAGACCATCCCGAATATGTTGGAAAATGATCATGGAATAATATATAAATATTTCAAATTTATTTCAATCCTTCATGAGCTATGATAAATTAATGATGAACATGTCATTTTCGTATGTGATCGATTTCATCACGACTCTTCTGTTAAGCTTGGATAATAATTACACATTCTCATTGCTCAAAGTAGAGTCCAATAGTGTTATAAAAAACTCGAAGAATTCCAGTAAGATATCTTTAAACATTTCTAAGATACAACGGTTTAGGTCTTAATTTAACAATTGAACAATTTTGCTGTTACGCTCTGTATATTAAGCGCTACGAATGACAGGACTTAGTGGACAGCCTTGATCGCCAATGTCCTGAAAGGTCATGAACATAGAAGATATAAAGAACACGTCTTTATTATGTCATGACTCATTGGACATTTAGGCATTGGAAATCAAGAGAAATATAATTTAATATGATGACAAATTAAACAGAATAGATGGGATAAAAATGAAAAAGAAACTAAGTTCTGGAATTGTAATAAAAGTAACTGCACAAACTCTGAATCTATCATGAAAATTCAGAATGTGGAATTAATAAATATACCAAACTTTACCTAATTTCGTGTATGGGTCAGTTATAACGAATTTAGTAGTGGAGATAAGGAAATTGAACATAGGATTAGCTGTGAAAACTCAGTTCAACAGCGCAACATTTTGCAACACCCAAACATTAACGTAAAAAAGTAAACACGTGTTCTTCAATCGCCAACACATTTTAAAATCATTTCTCCCCAAGCAAGTCACTATGACTCAAGGCGTTACTCAGTGTTCGCACATATATGGAAAATACTATTAAGGAAAAAAAACTATAAAACAATAAGAATTAAGAAAATAGAAGATAAGGAATAGCATTACATTTACATTTTGCAGATCAAAGTTGACTGGGAAGCAATAAGCCGGAAAAAACTCTCCACGAGCAAGAAGTGCGATATAAGAAAGTATTAGCATGAAACGTATGGTTACATCTTGTCAATTCAACGCTAAAATGAGACCTTGCCGCCAGTCTAGTACTGCGCTTAAATTCATATGGTCTATGTATCAGCGGGAAGAGTACTGCTAGAAAAGACACACGGGAGCCACAACATGACGCTGGGATTATGACTAAAGCTGAAGTGCCAGGTCAGGTCCAATATTATTGCAGATTCTTCTTTGGATTGTATAAAGAATCTTAAAATATACATACTTTGAGGGGAACTAGTTTAGAGATGATACAAACAATGGGAGATGCATATTACCAATAGGGACTGAGATCTAAGTGGAACGTTAGACAATAATACTCCAGATGATTCAAGAGTAGAATTTGAAGTGAATTTCCAAATAAAACATTCCGTTTTTACAATAAAAGAAGTTAGCACTTCAGATTGAGTGAAGAGATTGATAGAAGTCTTGCTCTTATTTAAGACACTGTTACAGAGCCGCAAGTAATTCCGATAGACGAACCTGTTAAAAGATATGAGTGGTCTCATTCTATCCGCAAACAAAGACTTAGCTCCTTTGAGGACACGATTACAAAAGTTAGGAGAAGATATGCATAGCCTTCGCTTGTGATCGGAACTACCACGCTAGAAACACTCGGAGGAAGTGATTCATGTGTTCTATAGCGGCAGAACAGGGTGCTTTGAACCGAGAAGATTGTGGTTTAACTTGGTATTTCCTAGATGCCGGATTTGACCCGGGGAAAAAAACTCTGTGATACAGTTCTCAATAGAAAGGTTAATAATTTAATTCTAAGAAGCATTTCGCAAAAAGACACGAAAGCCGCCCCAATCGGTACCCAGGTAGCAGAAAAAAGTCATGTGAATAGGAGGTTCCTTTATAATGGACGACACAAATAAAATACCAGCAGAAATTGTTGCGAAGAAGACACAGTTGTGATTTGGGATGGGGGAGGTAAGAGATAAATCGACTAAAGAAGCAAGATGATCAAATGTATTAGGAAAACGGGTAGAGAAATCCATTATTTGACTAAATGTCTGAAGAAACGATAAACAATCTGAATATCAGTTACATCAGTAACATTAGAATACTTAAGCCACTTGACGTGATGAGCATTAAAATAACCAAAAACAAAAATGTTCGCAGATGAATGTAGAAAGAAAACCATTTCTATATCGTCAAAAATGGTTCTATTACTGCCCTGAAGGAAAAAGATAAGGATCGAGATTTTCATAAGGATGCAATGCATGGTGTATACATAAATGTCTAATCACTCCGGATGTCTACAACTGCTTTCTCAGATCACTGATAACAAATGGTTTCGTATGAATTAACCCTGGGGGTCTTAGAGCGGATCATTTTTCATCGAATCTCATGAGTCGTGTACGAAAGAATCACCAAAAAAACAGAAAATACTTCACATTCATGTTTACCAAATAATCGATAATACTCGTCTTTCACGCAGCAGACACTATTACAATGTACAACAGAAGAATCCCAAATAGATTATATTCATGTAATCAAGATGTCGATTTTCCACACTCTGCCTAACACAAATGTATGAAGAAATCCCACATCGGAATTAGAAAGAGCAATATCTATTGACTCGGAAAATCTATTTTCCTGAAGAAAATAGAGATTTCATAAATTCCAACAGACATTATCATTAACTTGTTGGTTAATATATACTCAATATTTCCAGAATGGAAACGTTTATCATTCTATTTTTCATTGCAACCATCCATCACATCTATATTCATTACTCTGTGCGCTTGAATGAAAATGTGTAATATCAACATTTTAAGTTTTTTCATTTTACTGGCAGACTGATTTTGAGGTTTCAGATTTGATTCACACTGGTCTATTTTGAACGAAGACATTTTCTAACAGTCACTGATTCTTTGGACTGGTTAAACTGTTTGAAATTCCAAGTCAAAAACATTGTTCTACTTCTTGTAAACTGATCTGTTTTCTAAGTCTGAAAACGGAGAATGGCTACATATATCATTGTAAGGCAAACTAGAAAATATAAACGATTATTCTCAAATTCTAATGTTACGAGATCCTTAAATTCTACATTAATTATACTCTTTTAAACATACAAGAGTTTCTACAAAATGTTTTTGTTTGTATCTTGTAACAGTAGCTGAATAAAATGAAATGTTAAATATGGGAGACTCCAGGCTGGTTTTCTTCATTAGTCTGCACGTGTTATTATTCGTCAATAATCTTCTCTTAACCCCAATTCATAAGAGAACCCTAGTGTATCTGCCACTAGGGGACATGTCTAACTGTTTAAGCTTAAGCAACTGGGAAGCAAATCTTGTGTAATGAACGGTATATTCTCTTGAGCTCATCGTAATTCCCCTTTCTCATAATTTTGTTATTTTTTTTGTTGTTCTTCTT
This sequence comes from Acanthosepion esculentum, assembly GCA_964036315.1. Classification (NCBI taxonomy): domain Eukaryota; kingdom Metazoa; phylum Mollusca; class Cephalopoda; order Sepiida; family Sepiidae; genus Acanthosepion; species Acanthosepion esculentum. The sequence goes on from OZ038482.1 coordinate 93,945,458, forward strand.
TTTCTTCTTCTCTTCTTCTTCTTTTCTTCAAGTTCTTCTTCTTCTTCTTCTTCTTCTTCTTCTTCTTCTTCTTCTTCTTCTTATTATTATTATTATTATTATTATTATTATTATTATTAGTAGTAGTAGTAGTAGTAGAAGTATTATTATTTTTTAATTCTATCTCTACGAAACAAGCTCAATAATACCAATAAAACGCCAAAAGTTACTGAGAGGGTAAGAGAATGAGGAGACTTTAGTCAGGAGAAAGGACAATAAAAGAAGAGGTTTCAGGAAGATGGGTTATTTTCATTATTATTATTATTATTATTATTATTATTATTATTATTATTATTATTATTATTATTTCCTTTTATTTCTGTTGTATACATATTTCCTTCTGGAAAAGAGAGACCTAAGGTCAGATATGGCTTCAGGATATTTTCTACTGACATTTTTGTAAAAAAAAAAAAATCTAAGATCCCACAAATTTTATATAGATTATTATTATTATTATTATTATTATTATTATTATTATTATTATTATTATTATTATTATTGTCTACTTTAGCTTTCTGTTGCGTATAATCCATGGCAGGGCCATTACGTGAAAGATAAGATTAAGGCCAGTTAATAAATATATGGAATCTCCTTGAATACATTCTGATGTTAAATGATATGGAACATGTCAATGTTGATGATAATCTCTAGAGAAGCTAGGCAGTTAAACGCAATTCAAATTTGTTTTTGTAATCTCGAGTAAACAGGGTGTAAGAAGGACTTAGCTAATATTCTGTCAGTATATTCTTTAACCGCACGCAAGGCTCCAATAATTATACGTACAACAATAGCTTTAAGCTTAGATTTCTACATTATTATTATTATTATTATTATTATTATTATTATTATTATTATTATATTGTTGATCTTAATGTGGCATTTGTTTTAATGTAATAGATTTGAACACGAAATATTGAGGTCTATGTCCTGTTTGTTCAACAATGTGTGTTACCCATGAATTCAAAGGAAAGAAATGAATTGTATAATATGAAGTTTTCTTAGGAGATTTCATGTTGCATATGTTCTAGACCTCTCAGTAATTTCTGCAAATATTGAAGGATATGTGGCCAATAGTATAACAAATTACTTATGTAACAAATAATATTTAAATTTAACATCTGTTTGACATTCTGATAGAAAATCGAATGAACCGCAAACTATCAATGTCCATTTCCCCGCAAATATGCAGCTGTTGTATTATTTATTTGATCTTGCTTTCAGCAAGCAGTAATCTTCTGTCAGTCTGTTTGCTATTAAATATAACCTGACATATTTTAGGCATTACAAGCAAGAGATGTTGGCTTTTATCTATGCAAGCATTATTTAACTGTTGCTGACGTAATAAGATCTGCAGAATATCAAGCGTATATCAGAATTCTATCACATCAAATCTCGACTCTAATTGTTTTATAAAATTTCATGTTCAACTAAGCACAGTTCTAGGGTTGATATCTTCTATTTTCTTCAAGTTTATGACAAGTTCCTTGTAATTTAAAAAAGAATGTTTTCCTTCGACTTTACATTAATTCTGTGTTCAAGTCGGCACAATCACTTTCAGAATATGGCACGCCATTTTCCCCCATTCTCAACTATCATATCCAGTCTTCGTTTAAGGATGTTACGATTAGTTTGGATATGATGTTGTTGAGGATATTTAGTTCTAAAATGTATTTCGAGAGGTACTGTTGTTTGCCCTCAACAAAGGGCGTGTCCTTAATGATGCCTCCTCTCTATCTCAATCTGTTTCATGAACGTATCATTGTTAATATCGGTGTTGACTTTTTAAAGAATATTTGTGGCATTATACCGAAACTGAGATTGCACTCAGAATTCCATACCGGAGCGTCAATGGAAGACAGGTGCAGGATTTATCTACTGTTATCCATGACCAAAGAATCGAGAAATTAGGTGACCTCAGATCTGCGTCTGGTATTGATAGGTTAGAAACAAGACTGACCAACACAAAGAAGGAGCTGAGAAATTTCTGATACAACCCAGATAGAGAATGTAGGGATGGTGTTTGGTTGCAGACTCTACGGGGGCCGGATACCACAGATTAGCCGAGCGTATTTGGCGTACAATGGAGTGCATAAAAAGGTTTAGTAATGAAGATGCAAATCTTTCTTATCATCATTTATAAAAGCACAACCCAAATAATTCTATACTCGCTTTGATGATTTGCTGGTTATTTTATATGGAATTAACAAGTTGTGATATGTTGTAAGACAAAGATATTTGAAAACAGGATCGCCTAGTGTGAAAAGTCTTCTTTAAATTTAATTTTTTTTTAATTTCTCGAAATATTTTCCTGATTGGAGATGCCAAGATAGAAATATTCGATATTATTTTATGTGTCCTGCTATCACGTAATTTCATGGTAGAACCTGATCATAACTGAGGAGATTTGATTTATCGTTCTGCAAAGCCCTATATTAGTTTTTATATCATAGTTGATTAAGTGGAGTCAGTTCGTTATTTGGGATTCTTTTTTTTATTTGTTAATCTAATTATTAATTTCTTTTGTTTTGTGCTTACTTCAATTCAGTATTTATTTCCTTTCCTCTCTTTCCCTGTATTTCGACATTTATATTTATTATTCATTATGACCATCGTTTACACCGCGAAAACGTAATGCACACTCAAACGTATTTTATTCTTTTCTTTCTATTTCATTCTCTTCATTCTGTTTGCTTAGCTGTGGCGATACAAATAATATCTTTTCTATCCTTTCCTTGTATTGTTCACATAATTCCATATAAATGACTTAGATCTACCATCCTGAGTATGACGATAAACTACACCCGCGTCCTGGGTAAGACGATAAACTATGTCCATCGGCTAGGCCTCTGATCAGGAGGTTTTGAGGAGCGTGAAACCACCTCAATTGCTGGTGTTCCCAGGTCCACCCTGACCCGTGGTGATAGCACCTGTTAGGATCCTAACTATGGGCAAATAGTTAACACCCAAACTGGGGTCAAAACAATATGAAAGTGTAAAAATAGGTTTTAATACCAGAAATACTTTGTAAAAATATATATATATATATTACCAGCAATACATTTTTGAAAAAAAAAAAAATTACGAGCAATACATATTAGGAAAGAAAATCAATTCTTTTTTCGAAAAAAAAAAGATTTTATTAACAATACATTTTTGGAATAAAAGATATTACCAGTTGTACATTTTTTAAGAAAATTTTTTACCAGAAATACATTTTTGAAGAAAGAAAATATTAACAACAATAAAAATTTTGTCGGCATTAAATAACCCATTGAGGTTCATATGCTGTAACACAAACCAAACCAAACTCCCTAACATTAAATTAATTACTTTCTTTTCTCTGTTCTTTATTTTCATATCTTCTACTCTTTTTTTCCAAGTTCCATGTTCCTGCGAGATAGAGAATAATGCTATTTTGATTTCTTTCCTAATGCGCAATCGGAACGATGTCCTATGAAACTCGGATGGTTTTGACTCTCTATCGCACACCTACAAAATCCTCTGTCGCATCAGCAAGGAAACTTAACCCCCAAAATAGGTTCGTAGCCATCCAGCAAAATAGACCTGAATCGAGCTGGCACCTATCGAGGAGTCGAAAGCTTAACCCCCTGGGTCCTAATTTCGAATTCAAATCTGTAAGTAGCTGAACGTTGCAATGTTTATTGATAACTTAAAACAAATTAATTTGACAAAATTCCCAGGTGATTCTACCTATTCAACACAGATTTAACTGGTGATATCACTCGAGACCTTTGCCAGATCACACGCTCACATTACCCGATAATCTCTATTTTCATACTTAATAATAATAATAATAATAGTAATAATAATAATAATAATAATAATAATAATAATAATAATAATAATAATAATAATAATAATAATAATAATCTGAAAGACATGGTTCAATTCTTGCGGCAGGGGACCATTGCTTGTTAACTAGAAATTACCAAGCACACATAATGAAAAATTGAGTTAACCCGAAATGCAGATTCTGTGATAAATATCCAGAAAAATATGGCCATTTTGTATCAGGTCGCGCGTTGTTAGAACTCACTGTATGTAAACCTCGGCATGATAGAATGGGACAATATCTGCACTGGAAAATATGCAGCTTTGAAGGGAAGGAAAACTGCAATAAACATCACCCAGACACGGTTAAAGAGATAGGATTTGTAACCATTTTTGGGACTTTACAATACACACCTCCAGAACAAGCAGACATATTGATCAAAGACAAAAAAAAAAAAAACAGAATGTGCATTTATATTGACATGGCAGTCCGTGGAAATTGTAACCTATATTTGATGATCTTCCAAAAAATATCAAATGGAAATCTGCAAATTGTGGCACATGACGACATCAATATTTCCAGTTGTAGTTGGGGTCCTCAGAATGATTGGAAAAGTTGCGATAAACTAATTGAAGGGATCCGTGGTAGCCCATGACTTAAAGAAATACAAAAAATTGAACTTACAAGTACATTGCACACAGTATGAAAGAACTTTCTCTATGTAAAATGTGTGTGATCATAATGTTTTTTTTGTTTCTTTTACAAAACTAAATATCAGTGAAAGAGGTCATGAAGCCATTTCTGACCTTAGGTCACTAGATGAAGCGCTGATAGAAAAACATAGACCCAAAGAAGAAATAATAATAATAATGATAATATTAATAATAATAATAATAATAATAATAATAATAATGATGATGATGATAATGATGATGATAATAATCTGAAACCGAAGGTTTTTAGTCTTGTTGCACAAAAATGATCAGAAGAAAATATCATGTAGTCATTTCTGACATTAGGTCTCTGGCACCCGGAAGGAAATGTGTTTGCAACAGAAATCAAAGGAAACATCATCATCATCATCATCATCATCAGCATCATCAACAACAACAACAACAACAACAACAACAATAAAAACAATAATAATAATAACAATCTTCCAAATATAAATGATATTTTTAGCTCTCCCTGCCTATGTTGTTTCAAACTCTCGCATCTGCCTTGAATACACATTGGAATTAATTCTAAGACGTCTCTCTTATTCTTAGCTCTTTGATAGCTAATGAGGCTTTCATAAACACGGTAATTTACGTTTTTTGCCATATTCTGTAAATGCTACCTGGATTAACAAACTAATCTAAAATTAATCTCTAACTAAAATTAGTGGACAATCTCTGACTTGTAAAATGCGCCATTGGCAAATATACAATACTACAAAACACAAGAATAACGTAACGCACGCATAATACTACATAATAAAATCTTAAATATATCAGACAATCATCTGCTTCTAACAATCTTGCCTAAGATCTGTAGTCTGCCTCTTTTGGTATATCTCTCATTTAGCTGACCGTATTGCTATTTATCTAAGCATAACGTTCACTTGTCTGTGGCTCGTTATTTCGAGGAATTGTTTTTCAGTATCCTTGAATCTTCTTTGTAATTTATCTTTTTAATCTTATTTCGCTGATTAGCTTTATTTCTGTACACTTTTCGTATGAGAAACATTTCACAACCTCTCTTTGCCTGCACGCAGATATGGTGATTGTGAACCGCTTTGATATATGTGGGAAGGATATTATAATCCAGAATCTATCCTAGCAAAAAGTCGCCTGTATACGGATATAAAATGAGTTCGGTAAATATGCAAGAATAGAAGGGAGTGTAAGACAAGGATGCGCCTTCTCTCCGGATATTTTTTGTCCCATACAGTGTTTCGATTCTGAGAGAGTTAGAAATCCTAACAGAATTAATTACTGGCGGCTACATCTTAACAGCATAAGATATGCAGAGAGCGCATTGTTGATAGCAGACATAGAAAGGAAATTACAATATCTGCTACAGAAGGAAGTGATGGAAACTGAGAAGAAAGGACTACTCATCAGTTACAAGAACATGCTTCTTAGCCAAACTAACCCAATATGCAAATAACAAATTGGAAATACCAAAATTCCACCAGGAGAAAGTGTTTTAACAGAGTATTTAAAATGCAATAGTGAAATACGTAGGGGCATTAGGATAAAGAGACATACCTTCCAAAAGCTAAGCAAAATATTAAGAAATATGAAAATGTCGCTTGAACGAAGAAAAGAATACGGAATTGCTACGTAATATCAGTTCCTCTATATAGCAGAGAATGGTGGACGGATTAAAAAGAGATCTGAAGCAACAGAAATCTGGTTCTACAGAAGGACGCTGAGAATATCTTGCAGAGAATATTTGAGCAAGGATGAAGTTCAGAGAAAGAGGAACACTTAAACTCAGAAAGAGAAACCTGATATCCCATGGTCGCATAATGAGGAAAGAGGAATTGGAAAGTTTGACACTCCAGGAGATTTTGAAGGCAAGAGAGTCAGAGTAAAATAAGCTTGTGTAAATGGTTGGCAGAACAGTGATTAGGACATATAGCAATAAGAAGAACTTTACTAGGTGTTGCAAAATGCCGTAAAGTTGTGCAAATCCGTGATCGCCTGTCTGATGAAGTCTCACGGTAAATAAATGTGTTTAGAAGCATTTTCCAAACTATTTCAGCCTATGCGTATATAAGGCCATTGTTATACGTTTTATCTTTAGTATCTGTGTACACAATCATTCCATTGTCCTGTTTGGTCTCTGCTTTAACGTATTTCCGAATCCTTGCCTCTCACTTGTCGTAGTTTATTTTTTTGATCATCGATTTATTCAATATTTGTCTTTATTGCTATAATGGCGACTTATCTCAGCGTGGTTTAGAATTAGCCAAGAATCCCTTGATACCAATTAGAAACTTCTTGCATATCACCAAAAGATAACGCGCCGGAAATATGACCAGGAATTGCCTGATTATGACAAAGACCTTCTGGAAGCAATTAAGGGAATAGCTAGCGCAGATGATACAAAAATCTTAAATCTAACCGCATTTTTCTGGATTTTGTAATTCGTTTCCCAAGAGTATCGGTTGTTTTGCAATTTTTTCTCCATTCGAATCAATGCCTATATATCGACCACAGTCAAAAATTCATATAATAAGCATTAAGCAGAAAAAAAAATGACAAAAGGTACCCTTTGTTTTTCTAATTTATATCAAAATTTTGCTTTGATGGAGTCATCGGTAGCATGTATAATTGACCGTTCTTTTCAGATAGCAACATAAACAAGATTGCCGCTATCAAAAATACGTAGTAAATCAATTCTGAACACGCGCATACGCACACCTTGAAGAGACATAAGAACATAAAATATTGTTTAAAAGCATATTGTTGTTAAAGCATTCTAAAATATTTATTTTCAACATTTAATAATATACTTATTTCCTTTACGTTTTATCAACAATTAACTTGTATTGATTGGTTCATTTTTTACGGCTTATCAACTTTTTGCGGATTATTTAAGACCGGAAAATATTTTCAGACTGTAAGAAGTTTTTAGAGATAATAATGATTTTATTGAGGGGGGCAGAGGTGAATATAAACCCTTTCCCAATGTTATGTTGGCATAAGTGAATATAATGAACCCAAATGGAATTGAGACTCGTCTCCCCGATTAAAAATTCCGAGCCATCAAATTAATTATATTAATATTATTACATATTAGCCAATCGTTATCTAATAACTTTATAAGGATTTGCACCAAACCATAGTTTCCACATACCCACAAAATGATTGGTATTTTCCAGTAGGTTAATGTGCCGTTTCATCGGACATAATTGGTCTGAGGATCATTCTAGAGACGTCGACGAATAGACTGACCAACACGTACACATGTGATGAGCCCAACTTATAGGCCGGTTGATGATATTTATTCACACAAAAGATCAGCCTCTTACCAATATCAGTATGTTGTAAACAGATATCGACACCGCATGTATCAACATCGATACAAAAGGTCTCTCTGCCGCTTGTGGAAGCGATGTTAGTTAGAGATATAGTACTTCAATATGCTTGAAGTACTCATATAGTATACCATTAAACATTCCAATGATTTTTGGCATGTCAATGTATATTTATTCCTGTTCATTTATCGACGCATCTACCATGAATGATATTAATACTGTTCAAATTTTACAGGGAAATCCATGGTACTTCCGAATTATCACTTTTGAAGTTTATTGCGAATCAGTATGCAGAATCATTAACGTTAGTATGAAGATATATATTTAGTGAAACTTGTACGGTCTGCTATTTTGATCTGCTAAAATTGGTGGATACCTTTGGTCGTACGAAATTGCTTTATTCCCCTGACCATTTTATGCCTAAATAAACAGAGTGATAGAAT
>OZ038482.1:93958762-94091262 GCA_964036315.1 Acanthosepion esculentum
TTTACGTACATAATTTATCTCTTTTTTTTCCTATATTTAAAATATTTTCCTATTTATTTCTTATTTCTTTTTTCCATTTTTCATTTTTAATTCCTTCATTTCTTTCTTTCCTTTTTCCTTTTCAATGTCCCTGTTTCTCATTCTTTCTTTCATACTTTCCATCATATTTCTTTTTTTGTTCTTTCTTTCCTACTTTGTACTTACAGTGTGAAATCAGCACCAAAATATAAATGATATTATATTTCGGGCGCTGACGATCGATTGCCTCTACTTGCTGTACTGACGCCGTTCATCTGCCGGTTGACACTTCATCAGTTTCGCTGACTTTGTTGCTTCAGAGATTTCGAAATTAGAAACAAACTATAAGTGGAATAATTTTGTTGTAAGATGTCTCCAGTGGCTTTCTTCCCGGGAAACCAAACGCCTAGAGATATAAAAAGCAGACCTCAAAAATGCTTATCGTCTATGAGTCAACCATCTATCAATATATCTATCAATCTATCTATCTACCTATCTATCTTTTTTTCTATTGATACATACCAAGCAATTCTATAAAGCCATTAGGATGCAAGTGGTTACGGATGATGGAAGAAACTGATAAGAACGTTTGTATGGAGAATGTACAATAAAAGAAGAGGAATTAGTATACAGAAGATTGATATTGATGTTGTATTTAACGTTTTTGAAGATTTTAGGTGACAGAGAGGCAAGAAATCGGAAGAGAATTCAGCAGAAGAGAAGCGCGAAAGACGTAACTGTGGGAATAGACATTACGGTTATATCTAGCAATTTAAAAGGGTAAATCTCTAAGAACTGGGTGCTAATGTACTTGTGCGCTTAGATATCTGCTGTTGAAGGATGAAGGAGTAAATTATACAAACACATGCTCTTTGAAAAGTCAAATGAACGTGAAAATCTGCATAACTAATGAAAAACAAACAATACAAAAATAAAAAAAATACCTTTATATTTTCCATATCACATTCACTGATCAAGCTTTATCAAAAGTGAAACCTGTTTGATTTATAAGGGTTTTCTTTTTTTTCTTTATCCTATCATTCTCTTGGGTTCCGATCCGTATTCGATCCCAATTCATATATCTCTCTATCTATCTAAATTTACTTAGTATGATTAAAATAGAATGTGTCTGCATATGAGAATGAGTGTGTTACGTACTTACATTGATTTATGTATGCGTATAATCTCCTAGAAGTTGGCACCCAATAGGCAGTGATCATTTTCTGGATGGAACTTTAAAAATTTCGAAGGAAGACAACAAATATTGTCTGAAAATTCAATGGACGACAGCGCATTTGTGATAACGTCACTGATTGGTTAATAAATACGATATAGAAATTCAAATCTGGAGCTTACAAAATGCACAAAAATTAGTCGACTTCTGTGTGAGCCGGTTTTGTAACACGCACGCACGGACACACACACACGCGCGCGAAGACACACACACAAACACACACACACACATATATATGTATATCTTATATTCTTTAGGGCTGAATTCAATCAAATTTGGAGATTTGATCCAAGTATAGGTTATTGATAATTCTAATATCCTTCCTCCCCCAAATCAAGCTTACAATTTGTTACAGATTCAATAAAATTTCAGTTGACCTTTTAAGCAAATTAAAAAATCAGAGACACCAAAAACAAATATATGGCCAGTTTATACATAGGACCTTTATAGACAAACGTCCCTATAGAGAAAGGCTTAAATTTACTAAAAACACACTTAACAAAAAACAAGAACAGAATTATCTATCCCATCACATACATTCATTAAAAAAGAAAATATATCCCAGCTAATAAGCAAACAGTGTCTCTTCTCTTTCTTTAACAATTTTGCTTACCGGTGGGATTTCCTTTCAGCGGCGTTTTCGTTTCACTACTTAAGAAATTTCTACCACAAATCTCTTCTTATTTCAGATACAGAGACGATTCCTTACTAATATATCGACAAAATGCTATTTTATCAGATCTTGTCAACAAACCTAATATAGTTGAACGCACAATATTCACTTGTGAACCTGAAGCCAACTACACTCTTCCCTTTCTAGATATCATGTGACGTAGAAACAATAATGAAAGCAAATTTAACTTTTACAGAAAAGCTACAAGCAAAGACGACATGGTAAACGTTTATTCACACCACTCTAATATGAGTAAATCTGGTAAAATTATAGCTTTCTGCTGAAGAGCATTAAGAATCCGCAGCTCCAATAACTACCAAGAGAGGAAACAAACATAGAAAACATATGCAAAAACCTTCAATATCCTTATCATTTCATCTACAACGCAAATAGAAAAGCATATGAAGATAACATTATCCACAACAATAAACTACAGATGCTCTGGTATGCATCCGATCAGGTGTCAGGACGTGGCATCCACCCAACATAAACCTTCATGCCAAGTTAATTGTGTAGAATATTCTCAATTCTCCCACTGGATATGCTAATAGCATTTACTATTTGATTTGCAGTCAATCACCTGCCATCCATCACCATGTATTGAATACGATCAATATTTTACTCGCTCCTGGGTATGACGATAAACTACATCCGCGTCAAGGGTAAGACGATAAACTACGTCCAACAGCAAGGCCTTTGATCAGGAGGCTTTTAGGAGCGTGGAATCCACCTTTTAATTGCTGGTGTTCTCAGGTTCACCCTGACCCGGGGTTGTAGCACCTGTTAGGGTCCCATCTATGGGCAATTAGTTAACCCCGAAACTGATGTAAAAAGTATTATGAAAGTGTAAAACTAGGTTTTAATACCATAAATACTTTGTAAAAAATGATTACAAGAAATAAATTCTTGAAGAAGAAAAACTATTACCAGCAATACGTTTTTTTTTAATTATATTACCAACTATACATTTTTGAGGAAAAAATAATACCAGAAATAGATGTTTGACAAAACAAATTTATTACCAGGAAAGAAAAGTTGTCGGCATTAAATGACCCATATGCTGTAAAACAAAACAAACAAACAAACAATATTTTACTCGGTGGTGGAAGTTTAGACATTGGGTCATCTCCCCTCCCCTCTTACATTTTGCTGCCGACGTTTGCACTGATAATGAAGCTGGAGTGTCTTCCACTAATTTATCAACAATGTCAGCATGAATATGCATCATAATGTTATAAGTACCTTTTTTCGGCAGGTACTTATAATATTATGATGCAAAATTTTGTCCATTTTCAAGAGAAGTTGCACTTACATAAATCTGATATCTTTTTTGAATAGGCAAATGTCAGATTAAATGGAAAGAATCATGCAGTTATCAATTAGAAGATAAATTAATGCATGCAAGATTTCACAAATCTCATTCCGCTCTTTCATAATTAACCTATGTATATTTCAACCACACTCGTAAGTTGTTAAAAAAATTCCAGATATTTTACTTACATTTAATTAAACTTTTTCCCGTACGTATCCAATATTTATAAACAACCTCACTAAACAAATGCTAAAAATAATGGATGTATTTATAATAGTGAAAGAAAAAGCCAACATCCAATAATATCAACAATAAACACGGTCCAAATTTTGGGCCGTGTTCAACAAATTCTTGCCCATTATCTAAACATAAATTGAAATCTAACTATTCGTAAAATACTTTCAAATTTTGCGTAAAGCTTCCTAGACTTTTCGGCTTATTGTTTACAATTTACTTAAATATGCGGCGCAAACAAAACGTAATAAAATTGTCTCATGAAGAATTGTGGAGTAAGAAAACAATTGACTTGCAGAAAGAATTGTTTTCAATGTGTGGAAAAGATTCACGAAGAGCAAATTCTCCACATCCAATAACAGCGAGAAACTGGTCAGTTCGTACAAGGAGAGTCATTGAAGTCGTCAAGAGCGTGATGTGAAATCCACAATGATATATGAGGAACATGGCAAAAGAGTTTGATATTACAATTAAGGAGGATTGTAAAAGACGACTAAGGTCTAAAAACCATTCAATAACGATTGCTCTCAAGTGCTTCTAATCAAAAACGGCTTGGTAGTGGGAAGTAAATGTTGGAGAAGGACTCTTCATTTGCTCGGGCAGTGGATAACGTGGACAAGTATCAAAACTATACGTTTCACACCATTGCACCAGAAAACTGTCACGAAAGCGCCGGAACATATTCCAAGCGAGTGAAAGCAACTTGTGTCAGAGATTTGAGTGCTGTTCCTTCTGTGATGTTTGGTAATCTCCGTTTGGGATTCTGACGAGAGATATTTTGTCCAGCTTGTCAGCCATGTTTGGAAGTCGATAAAAAACGGAACTCCAGCATACACGGCCCATTTGATGCACAACTGGTACATGAGACATTTCGGTTATTTTTTTGACAAGTCACTTTGAAGTCCATCAGGCTATGATGTTAATCCTATGACCTTTTCGGTATGGCACATAATGGAGACCGATGTTTCACACATACTCAGGTGTGTTAAGCCGTGGTTAAGCCGTGCTTAACGTTTATGCTGAAAGCAAAGGTTAACCGTTTTGAATTGTAAATATACGTAAATAAATATAGCAATCAATCTGCAAACTTTAATTAATCAAAACCTAAAATATTTTATTTTATGATAAATTGAACAATGGGTAAATGTATATGCCGCGCCAGGTTGACAAAAAACATGATCACCAGCACTTGAAAACCTTTAGAAAATCTAGGATTATTGCGATATATCATATGAAAAATATTACATTAGCTTCAATAAGCATAGATAAATCTGCAGGCGTTTCCATATGAACTCGAGATTTTGAGTACATCTGAAACATTCCAATATTTTTTTTTAATTTTTACTTTCGGCAAAACTTCCTGCATATTTAGTTACAGAAAATGCGCATTCAATCATACACACTCACACACTGACGGATTAGTAAATATACATACACACACACACACACACACACACACACACACACACACACACACACACACACACACACACACACACACATATATATATATATATAGAGAGAGAGAGAGAGAGAGGGGGGAGAGAGAGAGAGACAGACAGACAGACAGACAGAAAGAGAGAGAATGAGAGAGAGATTAAATCTAATCACGACATTTAAAGTTGGTAGGTGATGTCAGTTGAGAATGACGTTACCCTATTCCGTAGTATGGTGGACGAAACCGTCATAACATCGTACAAATCTATCAGCAAAGGATAATTACACATATTGGCTTGAGCAACTCAATATGCATTTAAACTGTCACAGAGACAAGCCGTAAATCTCCAAGGGAAGTAATTTGGATATTGTATAACGGGTCTTCCATCTATATTGAATTCATACATTCTCGTTAACGGAGAACAGTCGATTCATATTACAGCGGATAATGATTATTGATGGATTTCCTGATTTCTCTATAATTAAAACGCTGTCATTATTTAATGACTTTTCAGGAACTATCAAGAATAACAAAAAAAGAAAAAAAAGAAGTGAAAGAATTTTTTTAAAATTTCATCATTTCAAAATCTGGAAATCTGTTTTAAAAAACTGAATACATAGCAGGATGTTTTTCGTTGTTGTAGATACTTCGAGCGTAGCAAATTACCAGCATTCCCTCCGTATTTCATCAGCGAGAAGTAAGTTCCACTCGAACAGCTTCTTCCCGGGAACAACTGCTCTGTGGAACAGAATCCCAAGAGGATGTTTCCTCGATCATTACAATCTTAACCTGTTCATGTTTAGAATTAACAGTTATTTTCCCTCCTGTCCATATGAACTATCCCTTAAGATATTCCTCTATCCTGAGTGCGCCCGGCTTTATATAGGGTGAAACTTACTATGAAAAAAGAGGAAAAAGATATTGGTTAAGACAGCAGATACAAAAGCGGAAAAATCTAATTTCTGCAACGGAATAGGAATGTCCTGTCATAAATGGAATAGGTATGTATTAACACAAACGGAATAGGAATGCCTTGTCATAAATGGAATAGGTATGTATTAACACAAACGGAATAGGAATGTCTTGTCATAAATGGAATAGGTATGTATTAACACAAACGGAATAGAAATGTCTTGTCATAAATGGAATAGGTATGTATTAACACAAACGGAATAGGAATGTCTTGTCATAAATGGAATAGGTATGTATTAACACAAACGGAATAGGAATGCCTTGTCATAAATGGAATAGGTATGTATTAACACAAACGAAATAGGAATGTCTTGTCATAAATGGAATAGGTATGTATTAACACAAACGGAATAGGAATGTCTTGTCATAAATGGAATAGGTATGTATTAACACAAACGGAATAGGAATGCCTTGTCATAAATGGAATAGGTATGTATTAACACAAACGGAATAGGAATGTCTTGTCATAAATGGAATAGGTATGTATTAACACAAACGGAATAGGAATGTCTTGTCATAAATGGAATAGGTATGTATTAACACAAACGAAATAGGAATGTCTTGTCATAAATGGAATAGGTATGTATTAACACAAACGGAATAGGAATGCCTTGTCATAAATGGAATAGGTATGTATTAACACAAACGGAATAGGAATGTCTTGTCATAAATGGAATAGGTATGTATTAACACAAACGGAATAGGAATGCCTTGTCATAAATGGAATAGGTATGTATTAACACAAACGAAATAGGAATGTTTTGTCATAAATGGAATAGGTATGTATTAACACAAACGGAATAGGAATGTCTTGTCATAAATGGAATAGGTATGTATTAACACAAACGGAATAGGATTGCCTTGTCATAAATGGAATAGGTATGTATTAACACAAACGGAATAGGAATGTCTTGTCATAAATGGAATAGGTATGTATTAACACAAACGGAATAGGAATGCCTTGTCATAAATGGAATAGGTATGTATTAACACAAACGGAATAGGAATGTCTTGTCATAAATGGAATAGGTATGTATTAACACAAACGGAATAGGAATGCCTTGTCATAAATGGAATAGGTATGTATTAACACAAACGAAATAGGAATGTTTTGTCATAAATGGAATAGGTATGTATTAACACAAACGGAATAGGAATGCCTTGTCATAAATGGAATAGGTATGTATTAACACAAACGAAATAGGAATGTTTTGTCATAAATGGAATAGGTATGTATTAACACAAACGTAATAGGAATGTCTTAGTACAAATGCGTTTAGTAGATTAAACTGGTTTGTGTCACGGGTGCTTACTGAAAAGTTCAACTTGAATTTATGGTTTTGTTAAAATTCGTCTCTGCAAGAAGCTGAAATTAATCTTTTCTACTGGGACATGAATCTGCCGATTTTTTTCCCAGGGACATGAATCTGCCTATTCAGAATTAACTGTTGGCGTTTGTTTTTTGTTTTTTTTCCACCGTGGTGATTTATGACGCTTGCGACTGGACAATTCCTTTGGTCTTTAACGTTTTCTCCTTGACAGCTAAATGCTTTCTGATATTATCAGCGGGTCAGTCTCTTTTTATGTGTAAAAAAAGAGGATCTAGTGTCCTCTATTTACATTATTCGGACTATTGTCCTCATCTTTGTGGCCATATTTATTACAACGTTTCGTCCGTTGTACTCTCCGGCATTCTTCACGTGGTTGGAATGTCGAATTGAACCCTTTATTTCGCTCACTGCGGTAGACTGTTCTAGTTCCATGTGCCATGTCTAATGGATGTCAGTTATCAGTTGTCTCCTGTTAATTACCCTCTGCAAGTTCTCCACCGCCTTAACCAGGTATTGAACTCACACTCTTTGGGTCCTGTCACTGGATCTAACTAACGCCTTTATCCACTGTGCCATGTGTTTTCAAGATAACTGATAACTGATAACTGACATCCATTAGAACAGTCTACCCCAGTGAGCGAAATAAATGGTTCAGTTCGACATTCCAACCACATGAAGGAGGCCGGAGGGTACAACGGCCTAAACATTTTAAATTTATATGGCGACAAAGATGAGGAAAATATTCCGAATAATGTAAATAGTGTACACAATACCTTATCTCAGAAATATAGACAGATCTAGAATTCTTCCCTTTGGAATGTACACGTCCCTGATAGATCAGTGAATACAATAAAATATATTACTTCCAAATTAAAAGAGCAACAATTCCAAAAAAATAATTTTGGCAGTTCTTTAAACGCTAAATCAAAAAAAAAAAAAGATTGCACAACGGTAACATTTTTTTTACAAACTGTCTGACTCTCATTTCCAATACACCTTTCTCGAAAATACGTGTAAAAACAACCTAGAAAATGAAAAAGTCTAGTTATTACACCTTTAAACTAATGCTAATTATATATTCACGGGACTAAAATATAAAAAAATATAAGCTTTCTCGCGTTCGTAATATCACAAATGAATACAATCAAAAGAGTTCATTACATCCTATATTAAACATTAAAATAATAATGCAGTGTATTTCTTCAAGGAATCATAGTTGTTTTCTCGAAGCTGCCAAGAAAAAAAGTAAATGAACTCGAGGAATATCTAAACTGGCAATAGAAACGTCTCCTTTTGGATCATGAATAGATTTAATCATGGTGTTTATCGAAAGAACAAGGACGCTGCTGAAGGATTATACCATTGCTTTGTATTAGTTTCATTTATTTGGTAACATTTATACAATTCTGTCATCACTTTGTAAGTGTAAAAATCCGGTTATTTTCTACGGCAATGTCCCACAAAAGTTCCTCAAATTTTACAAAAATTGCATTTCCCAACTCTCATCGATAGTGGAAATAATCAATTTTTTCATGCTTCTACGGCAGTTTTCATGTAGTTTGCGGCCATTTACTACTGGCTAGAGTGAGAGCCTATAGCTGGCTGCCACGAATAGGCAGGAAAATTCTATTGGCCAGCGTGAGAGCCAACAGCTGACTGAAACGAATGTTACCTAGCATGCTAGCATGCAAAAAAATCGATATTTGCATTCGTCACAAGTGGGAACAATTTAAATCTGCATGCCACATTACTCCAATTGGAGCATTCGTTTGCTTAAACTCAACGTTGATTAATAATAGTAAACTATTAAATGGTCCAAAATAAAACTATTTTGACATTTCTGGAAAGAATAATAATAGTCTATTAGTTTGGGTTATTGCATTATATGAATCTCTTTAACAAAAAAACAAAATGGATATTATGAGATTATTTCAAAGTTCCATCTACCGATACCATTTCCCGTATTGTTCATCGGTTGCCTACTACGTCCTCTTATTTGGTTCAGATATAAATAAATAGCTCGTTATTAAAGAATTCCGGTTTACACGATGTCGAAAGAAACACATCTCTCTTGTGCATTTTAGTCAAGTTTAGCAATGACGTTACACTTGGTTGTTATGGCGTCTAGTGACCTTGTATGTCAGCGTCACTTATAGGATTTATTACACTAATGTTCGCTCTCTCCACCCTGTAGTAGGTTACAGTAGAAGATAGTTTGTACGAATAAGAGGGCAAGATAAAGGCTAACCTAGACAGGAACAGATTACGATTGTAGTGATCGGGGGAAATCCCTCTTTGTAATCTGTTCCACAGAGCAATGGTTCGCGGGAAGAATCTACTTGAGTATAACTTACTCCTCACCGACGGATTAGGGAATCGTTGTGGTTTGCTAAATGTAAGGAGCATGGCGGGTCCTATTCGTGAAGGTTAGAACTGACGAAACCAAGGAATGTAGTTCGTCCGAACACTTTCCCTGAAAATAGCGAGAGTACACTGAGTGGCCTGCCACACCCCGCCTGTGTGAGAGAGGTGGGATGGTGGCAAATAATTCGTCACCCGCATGTATTTGGAGACGCTTTTGGACTTTATCGAGGCTGACAACAGTACTCTATATATGGCCTGATTGGTCTCTTGTAAACGTAGGGGATCGCACGAGGATACAGGTAATTACTGGGGCAATATTCATCCTCTAGTAATAATGTCTCCTCCTAGAATATTTTCAACTCCCAGGTGCTAGATATTTGATCAAATATATGATGCATGTACGAAATCTAATCTTGGGTTTAATAGTAATAGTTACGTGAACAATAACATTTAACAGGATGGGAATGCCAGCATATCACTATACTGCTGCTATTGAAGGCAGGTTTGGGTAGGCTGATTTAAAACAGTGGTTCAATATCGTGTGTTGGAGCGAAGTAAAGTAAAAGAGGATAAGTGATCCATTTCCGGGCGGCAAAACACATGTCCCAGGGTCGGATAGACTTATCTCTTTACAAATGGTGTGTAAGTGTCGAATAATGGTGAATCGAGTTTAACGGATTGCAAATCACGACTGAGATTTATTCTCATTGGACAGCCTTATATTTGTCATTAAAACTATTATACAAAATAAATAACCCATATAATGATGTCCTGGATGGTGTGTAAAATATTATATCTTTATCTATAAAAAGCAGGATGTGTGTGTGTGTGTGTGTGTGTGTGTGTGTGTGTGTGTGTGTGTGTGTGTGTGTGTGTGTGTGTAACGAATGCCCGGTCGCAATTTTCGACAGATTTGCACCAAAATTTACATGCCCAATAATAAGTTATCAGAAAAGGCAAGACCGATTTTGTACTTCCCAACTCTCATCGATAGTGGAAATAATCAATTTTTTCATGCTTCTACGGCAGTTTTCATGTAGTTTGTGGTCACTTACTACTGGCTAGCGTGAGAGCCTATAGCTGGCTGCCTTGAATAGGCAGGAAGATACTATTGGCCATCGTGAGAGCCAACAGCTGACTGAAACGAATGTTATCTAGCATGCTAGTATGCAAAAATCAATATTTGCATTCGTCACAAGTGGGAACAATTTAAATCTGCATGGCACTTTACTCCAATTAGCTCATTCGTTTGCTTAAACTCAACGTTGATTCTGATTCCGCAGAATGGGTTGGGTGTGAAAAAATATTTGTTGTTAACATTCTTTTTTCATTCGGTTTTTCCAGTACTAGTCCTTTTTTAAAGCTGATCGTTTTGTGTTCATTTTGTTTAGTTCTTTTTTCGTAACAGATTTAATGTTTAGTATAATGCTTAGAAAAAATTCGCAGTGTGAGATAGGCAAGAAGTAAGGCATGTAGCAACATCAGCACGGCAAAGGGCACTCCTTTAAAGGCAAGGAAAGG
The DNA here is from genome assembly GCA_964036315.1 of Acanthosepion esculentum. Classification (NCBI taxonomy): domain Eukaryota; kingdom Metazoa; phylum Mollusca; class Cephalopoda; order Sepiida; family Sepiidae; genus Acanthosepion; species Acanthosepion esculentum. The sequence goes on from OZ038482.1 coordinate 93,969,860, forward strand.
CAAAAATATTTTAAGTCAAGTGATATCGATTGCTGTATGAGTCGTACGATTTTTTAATCAAGCACGGGCAACGTCGGGCCATGCTGCTAGTACAAAATAAATAAAAACCATATAATGATGTCCTGGATTACATACTACATTAAAAGCCGACATATCGAGTGGCATTTAACCTAGCTCGTTCGGATTTTTCAGGAATTTGTGAGGCCCTAAGTCTTTGCATATTCTCGGCATTGGAAGCTCTCCTGGCTGTCGTTTGATCTGGGTTTTCATTTGCACGTGAATGTCTTTTCCTCGCAGCAGCTTTGGCTCTTTTCCTTGCAATCTGGTCTTCAGTTGAAGGAGATTTCTTCTTAGGAGACATACTGTTGTGGTATGCGATAGGATAAAATAAACTACAGAAGAACTCAAAACTGATCGTTGCATTTAAGTATTGCACTAATATTTAAGCTTATCTTTTAAAAGTTCAACGATAATTCTTCTGCCGCTACTTAATTTGAAAATAATTTAATGTAAGTAGCTCCTTACTTTCCGTACAAAAAATTGTGTTTATTTCATGGGTAATTTTTGTTAGATTTCGCAATTAACTTCAATTACTCCCAAAGTTTTTTGCAAGTTATAAAAATTTTTATCGCACAAAAAATTTAATCGCAAAAAATCACGTAAAAATTCACCGAAAAAAAATCTCAGTAATGAAAAAATGGGAATCCAAAATTTTAGGATTGCAGATCCGAATCCGCCCCGGAATGTTTTTAATTTTTCCACGGAGTCGGACTGATTCGAAAATGGTACAATATGTTGGGCTAACGCCTCTAGGAGTAAAGTTGAAAAACTGTGACACACCGCCAATCGCATTTTTTTCTATAGATGTTAAAAGCAATTAATAATGCGAATAATATTTATGCATGCTTTGCGCTGTGATATTGTTGGAGGGATTCATACATTTAACTTTATGTAAAATACCATGATACAGCCAACGAAATCTTGTCTACCAAAATGATAGAAGATGGTTCTTGATAATGACTGAGGCGCTCTAAAAAACATAAATGCCAAAAAAAAAAAATAAATGTACTTCGGATAGTTTATCCACAATTTTGCTCCTGTTCTTGGGAAATTGTAGAAATACAATAAAATTTAAAAGGCAATCTCTTCTCTTTTGTAGTGTGTATATATATATATATATATATATATATATATATATGTATATATATATATATATATATATATATATATATGAAGAAAAATAATCTTAAAGTGTGCTATATTTATGGGATAAAGTGCTCAATATCAGAGATAGAGCGTGTGTAAATATAAAAGTGGACATGGAAGTCAGCACTGACGATTGCACTAGCATGAAACAGACTGTCGCCTCTAAGTGCTGACTTCCATGTACACTTTTATATATATATATATATATATATATATATATATATATATATATATATATATATATATATATATATTTGTATATATATATATATTTGTATATATATATATTTGTTTATACATATATATATATATATATATAATTATTATTATTATTATTAATGCACGTTTCATTAAATAATATAGACAAGTTTTGTCTATTTATTTTAAGTTCCTTTCATATTGTCTGATAAGCTGAATTACATTATCTTTGAAAGACGAAAGGAAAACACCATATTGACACATGTTTAAATCCAATCTAATCTTTCGGCTTACATAAGCCATTATCAAAGATGTCAATATCAATAAATGAATCAACACACAGACGAACTACAATAATAGTCCGGCCCTGCTGCTTGAATGAGCTCAAAGCAACGACAAACTCGTATTTACTCGTATCTACCCGTATCAATATGGTGTTTTTCCTTTCGTCTTTCAACGATAATGTGATTAAGCTTATCAGACAATATGAAAGAAACTTACTTATGATAAATACACAAAACTTGTCTATATTATTTAATGAAACATGCATTAATGTAAAATTGCTGCCGAAATATACACATTATATATATATATATATATATATATATATATATATATATATATATATGTGTGTGTGTGTGTGTTTGTGTCTGTGATGCGATGGATAAATTGTCGTCTAACTTAGGCAGAGATGAATATAACACACATATCTCATTTTAACAGATATATTTACCATAATTACACAACAAATATTTTAAAGAGTAAATTCATTCAATAAAATCGCCATTGGGTTAAACATCGGCTTCCAGATCACTTCAGATTCTCCTGCAACTATTCTGGACAGTCTCGTTGTTTAAGTTGGTGAATGCTGCTATAAACTATTCCTTCAGTTCATCTTTGATGTTACAAGGAGTTTTGGGGGGTCTCTCGATCAACTGTGTCCCACACATAATAACCAACGGGATTGAAGACTGAGGAGTTATGTGGACAGATGTAAGGGTTGATGTGGTAGCAGAAATTGTCTGACAACCATGATTAGGTACTTCTGCTTGAGTGGCATGTTGAAGAGTTCTATCTACAGATAGATTGTCTTCCAGCAGCCACCCTCTTGACCCAGGCAAGCACCACCTCCTCAAGGAAATTGACTCAGGCCTCCGTGCTGGATCTCTAACCATGTGGGAAGATAGACATAGGCATGACGTCGGTGATTACTCCAAACACCTGTATAATCACCATTGGCCTAAGCCAGCGCTTTTCAAATCCTCCGTACTCTCCTTTAAAAAGACTGGTATTGGATCTCCTGGTGCCAATGCCAAGTAGTACAGCATGTCGTTTTCAAATTTCTGGCGGAGTAAATTGCATCATGGTGCTCTATTTCTCACAAACGGTGCCCAACTGACCCTACTATACTGTGCAGTAGACTAAATAAATATGAGTGTATGAGTGCGCAAAATTGAAAATATAAAAATTAACCACCTTACCTGTATTATTCACGTAAATGTATGTGAAGATGCTTTGCACCGACATCTTTCAATCTGTCTCTGTCTTTGTCTCTGTCTCTCTCGCATATATATATATATATATATATATATATATATATATATATACTATTTTACAGTGAAGACTGTTCATAGTCCATACTTATTTATTTTATCAAACGATGTATGTATACACACGCACACACACACGTAAACACACAGACACACACACGAATACATACATACACACACACACACACACACACACACACACACACACATATATATATATATATATATATATATATATATATATATATATATATATATATATCATAAATATATTGTCATCGTTATTTACGTTTTATTTATTGTCCACCTGACGCTGTGCATAACAAATTTATTTTGATTTAGGAACGGTAAACTTAATTTATTTCGTAAAATGAATGAAATTTATTATAAAAGGGAAATATTTTGAGAAAAATGTATGATATTGAATATTGTGCACTTATTAAATTCTATATGTAGGATTATTGTTCTGTAGAAAGAGCCATACCGATGCAGAAGGATGTATGCCTATGTTTTTATAGATTATTAAAAAGCGTTTGACAAAGTACGTCACAAAGAACTGTCGTAACTGCAAGGTTACGTTGACATTTTTGGGTTGGATATTAGAATAATCCTGAACCTATACCTTGAAAAAAAAAACCTGCACATAAACAGAAAATGAATTCAATAAATATACAAAAATAGAAAGATGTGTGAAGCAAGCATGTGCCTTCTATCCGGACTTATACAAATTATATAGTGAAGAGATTCTGAGAGAATTAATTCGACTAGGGATCATTATTTGTAGTAACAATCTTAATATAAGATATACACATAGCACAAGAACTATATTTGCCTGTGCACAGACGTAGGTTTTCAGAACTGTTTTGACATATGTGGGAAGGATATTAGAAAAAATGTAGAATCTATAGTGGCAATAAACGACCTGCATGTAGATAAACAATAAATACAGTAAATATACAAACATAGGAATGTAAGACAAGAATTCTCACCGGACTTATTGAACCTGCACAATGAGTCGATTCTGAGAATATTAGGGTTCTTACCAGGATTCATTACTGGCATTCACAACGTAACAACGTAAGATATGCAGATGAAACAGAGTTGAGAGCAGATACAGAAAGTCAATTAAAATAACACCCACAGAATGTAGTGAATTAAAGCGAGAAGAAAGGAGTAAATTTCACTTGCAAGAAGACAGAATGTATAGTTGTTAAATCAAGGAACTTCCCAACATGCAAATTACAAAATGGAGATCCCAAAACAAAGCAAATATAACAATTTAAGTGTCTGAGGAGTGTTTGGACGGAAAGTGCTACACTAAAATCAGAAGGCCAATTGGCATATTGAAATTTGCCTTTCAAAAGCTAAGCATATCATTAAGAAGGAGAACATTTCGTTGGAAACAAAAAGAGTACTGAATACACACGTAATATCAATCCTACTATATGACAGGGAATGTTAGACAATCTCATCCCAAATGAAAAATGAGACTGGAAGCAACAGAAATCTGATGAGGAATGCTGAGAATACAATGGTTTGAACATGAGAGCAACGATGAAGGTCTAGAAAAACGGAAACTAAATAGAAACTTCTACTTAATATCAGTAAGAGGCAATTGATATTTCTTGGGCAAATGATGAGGAAACATTAACAAGAAATATTGAAACCAAGAGAGGCAGAGGAAAAGAACGGATAACCTACCTAACGGACGTTTGTAAATGGTTGGCGAAACGGGGATTAGGATATACTAAAAAAGATAAACTTTGCTTAGGACAGGAAAGGAGAGAGAAGTTTTGGACAGCCATGATCGTCCACGCCCTGAATTGAAACGTGTCATAAAAGTAGATAAGAAGCATTTTGCAAACTAAATTTGGGAGAGAAATCCTTTATATATATCCACCATAGTTGTGTATACACTGACAGCAGAAAGTAGAGAAGAAAAATTCGAAATGTTCAACTCTACGCGAGACAATATCAGAGCACAATAAAAATCTTCAGAAAAATGGGTCTAATGGTGTTTGACAAGGGAGTAGCCAACACCTGATTTCAAGAACACCTAATTCGAAAATGGACATGGACAAGAACAGGAGGAGAAAAAAAAAAAAAAAAAACGAATTGACTACATAAAAGAGATTCAGGAATGCTGTTATGCACAGCAAAAAGTATCCAAGTGGAATTGATCACCTCCCAGTTATATGTAAACTTGTAAAATTGACGACGCCTAAGGCAGCAACCAGATTGCACTACGACAGACTCTTCAATGACCCAAATCTGGAGGAGAAGAGCAATTACAAAGGACAAAAGGAAATGGAAACTTCAAATAAAAGGCACTAAGAAAAGCCTTAGTGACATCAGCTCTCTAGATCCTTCCAAAAGTAAATAGATGAAGAAGAAAATAAATGGCTGACAGATGGGATTCCCCACATGAGGAAAAGGAGAGAAAAATGAATGGCAAGACATAGAACAGTATATAGAGAACTTCACAATAAAAAAGGAACAAATTTAGACAGGGTCCAGTGGAATGTCTGAAACCGAAATGAGCAGAAATAGAAGAACGAGTATTTCAGATAAAGCAGATATGCATAGAAATAGGATACCTAACAAGACAAAAGACATGTCTACCAACAGAATGCATAAAAATACAAAGACGGAACGGTGACATCAGAGAAAGAAAAATACGTCAGAGCCAGAACGAATGTATCGGAGAACTCATCCACGATGAAACGGAGCAACCGGTCGTGTACAGAAATATTAAAATGTGAAATCAGCACCCGGTCAAATTGAACCGTATCTTACTGACACGTCATCATTCCAATCTCTGAAAAATGCACTATCCCTTTTTTTGAACGGATCAGGCGGGCCTTAGTCTCAATGGTGGAAATTGGTGAAAATTTACCCGAATCGTGTAAAATCCTCTCGGCTTTTCACGGGCAAAGTCTCTCGCTTGTGGTGGGTGGGATAAAGTGGCGTTCGTGGCCTTTCAATTGCAAGGTGGGGTTTTGGTGGTACCTGTTTTAATTCTCTTTTAACCGGCAGGAATGGGAATGGGAAGGTTTTTTCATTGACGTTTTCTCTTTCTTTTTCTATATTTTCTTTCTTTCTTTCTTTTGTTCTACAATGGAATTTATTAGTCATTTGCCACTCACAAAAAATAATAAGTCATATATATATATATATATATATATATATATATATATATATATATATATATATATATATATATTCAAGCACACACACACACACACATATATATATATATATGATGTAGTTTAGGAAATGTACAAAATTGAAACCATATCTTTCTTTATACTTCTTTCTCACCCAATTGTGGTCTATATTGTAAGGTATGGGAATGAAATTGAAATACATATATATATATATATATATATATATATATATATATATATACAGAGAGACAGAGAGAGAGAGAGAGAAAGAGAGAGAGGAGAGAAATATATATATGTGTGTATATATTCTTTAAATTTTGAATTAAGTTTAATGCATTTTTTCATTTATTTATTAAGTATTAACATCGCTGGAAAAACTGCATAAAAACAAATAATGTAACATTTCGCTATTTGATTCGTCGACATTGTCTCCTCATATCTGAGTTCTGGATTTATTCAAATCCCCTTTTGGCCACTGAAGAATAAGACGATGTCAGTCACGATCTCACCTCAAGATACAAGGGATAAGCTTGCATGTTTAAAATAATGTGATTTGTCATTTTATGCAACATAACCCAATGGAAAATATTTTTGAAACGAGTCTTTGTCACTTTTTTTTTCATTCGATTTCATAGAATTACATTCGTTTGCTTTTTCTATTTTATTTTCGTTTTTTTAGCGTCTCAGCTTGGGTAAAGCAAGCAAAAATAAAATGATGATTGAGAAATCTTTACATAAGAATGAAAAAGCGTTGAAATAATATTAGACGTACAAACGTATTAATGGAGTCAATCTCACAATTCCTTGCCAATGGAATGATTCAACACTATTAATTATGAAAAGAAAATATAAAAATAATAATCTACAAAACATATAAGGATCCCAATACGTTTGGACGCCATTGTCAGCGACATCTCGCGGAATTAAGACGAGACCGAGAAAGCGAAACGTGACTAGCTTCCTCGATTTTTACGACTGGGACGGCTGCTAATCATTGACATCTATTTAGTTCGCGGCAAATGTTTGACAGCTTTGAATTCGCCACAGGGGAAAGAAGAAAATAAGATGAAAGCATTAAATATCTTCAATGACGTTGTTGAATGGAGAAAGACATGAGATTATTGAAAACTGAATCTGGGCTCAAATGAAAAAAAAAGCAACAGTATCTCGATTTGGGAATTTGGATTGACGAAATGATGACGTTAAAGAATTCGACCAGAATAATTGAAAGTGAATACATAAATAGGTAAATAAATAAAAATAATTGTCATCTGTCAATACGGATTTCTCTAGGGCGTGATCATGTGATTACATTTACGTTTCAAAATACAACAGTCGAACAAAAGAGAAGCCACTATTTCAAAAATGTAAATAACCCTAATATACCGAAATATCTACGTACATATAGAGTTTTGTTTGTCGATTTTCTTCATTTATTTATCTAGACACTCGCCAAAATACCGTCACAATAATCCAATATATCTTCCTCTCTATTTACACATGTTCATCTCTATCTGTCAATACATCCGTACACACACACACACACACACACACACACACACACACACACACACACACACGCACACGCACACACACACACATACACAGCAAACGCGCAAAATCTCCCTCTCTCTGTCTATCTATATATCTATCTTAACCTGTTCGTATCTATCTAGTCTGATCTTATCTATATTAGTCTGTTCGTGTATATCTATCTATCTATCTATCTATCTATCTATCTATATATATATATATATATATATATATATTTATAATTATTTTTTAAAGCTCTAGTTATGTATTGAGCACTGTTATTTTTTTAAAGAACATCGGATTATTAACCTAACGTGTTCGTTCATATTTTTCTATAAATTTGTACACACACACACACACACACACACACACACACACACACACACACACACACACACACACACACACACATATATATATATATATATATATGATGAAAAATGCGGAAAAGACAAAGCAAAATCCGTATATGTAAGTTTACTGTTTTAATTTTATTTTGCTGTCGACGTCAGCCGTTTCGGTCTAGTAGACCATCTTCGGGAGATTTCAGTTTTTCTGTTTCTGACTAGTCTTGTGTCTATCGTCTCTTCATGTTAACTTAAATATAAATATGTCTCCAATAACCATGTCCTGAAGATGGTCTACCAGACCGAAACATCTGACGTCGACAGCAAAACAAAATTAAAACAGTAAACTTACATATTCGGATTTTGCTTTGTCTTTTCCACATTTTTCATCATACCGTCGGATCGACATCCACATATTTGCTTACACACACACACACACACACACACACACACACACACACACACACACACACACACACACACATATATATATATATATATATATATATATATATATATATTAAGCGATGTATTTTACTTTGAAAATTATATATCCCACTTCCTTTTAAAACGGCAGATTACTAATTCTATCGGATTTTACAGAACAGTGGGTTAGAATGTTTCCATTCCAGACTTGAAAAGAAAGATCACACGCACTTTATTTGCATTACTTTTTAAAGTTAGCGTTAAAATAAGACAGCATACGCGTGCTTCTTATGCATTCCATATATTAGAATTAGAAAAGGACAAATACTTAATTAATAAAACCAACCTCAGCCTCGTATACTGTCTTAATAAGATTTCAGAGACGGCTGTATACTCGTGTTAAATGATTCGCTTTAATTTTGCAATTAATTGCATGATGTTCGCCTTTCAACGCCCTTTTATTTTCGGGTCGATCGCTGGTTTTATTTTTTACAATGGTTCACGTATCGGAGTCCAGGTGATTCAAAATATATATATATATATATATCTGGAAAGATAGTCCTGGGAATCTTTGGCTAACTCTTGTCATATGAGATATATAGAAAAGTGAAGAACCCTGCTGAAAAACAGGATTTTCCGCCGATAATTGACTGACTAATATGTCCAACTTTTCTGTCAAGGTAGAGGCAATAATCCTAAGTCAATGAAGGAGAATATGCGAACTCAGAACATAGAAATCTTTGCTTCCGTCAACCAGGATCACAGTCAATCTAAACCTATTGTACAATAGCTCTGTGGTATCCATGGTGAGTGGCCTGTTTCTCTTTCTTTACTTGGTTACGTTGTTTAATCTCACTGTCTCTGTGTCGCTGTGATTGACATTTACTTCTAGTTCATTGGATGCCTTTTCATTTCTTATTTGTAACTGGAAACCTCGATGATATACATTGGAAACAGATATCAGAAGCGTATACATTTGCACATATGTACATGACGGCTTTCGACTTCCTAAAAGAACAGCAACATCGCATAGATGTGTTTGGTTCCAAATTTTAGTTTTGAGAACGATATAGACTTTTGAAGCCAGCAGCTGACTTGCAATGCTTATTGCAGACGAAAAATAAACTAGACAGTCCAGCCTGTTGTAAATTCCGTTCAAGTTGCTACTGGGTTTTCATGGGATGGGTGAGACTGGAACGGTTTCTGCAGGTTGCTGACGCAGCCAGCATGTTATGTTCTTCTCGGCGTAGTATTGAGTGTTCTATTTCAATGGTCTACCAATATGAGTCTCCTTGTGAATAATATACACTGGCTTATGCATCAGATATAAACGGAAGAATTCCTGTATCAATGGTTGAACCTTTTCTGGTGTCACTCTTGACATTTTCCAAACTCATTGCATGTACATGGGGAATTTGAGTTCCTTCATAAATTGTACGCCGCTTTCCACTTTATATGTCTATATGAAAGGGATATTTTAACCTGTTCTAGAAATGTTTCTTTGGTTTATGCTGGGTGCCCTACATACGTACATACACACATATAGCACAATTTGGGAAACTGTTACAAACATTCATACATACATACATCTATCTGGGGATTTAGACGTGGTGTAATAGTTAGCAAGATTGTCTTGCTGGGTCAAATAAGACTGGGTAGTGTTCGATTCTTACTGGGTGCCCAATACTTTCGGCCCTGTTCCTCATCTAAGCTACGGGTAAAAACCATTTGATCACCTCAACATTGCACAATGGTTGGCAAACTTTTCTTGCTAGAACATTTACAACTGAGTAGTCTGTTCGATCCTCACTGAATCCCCCATACTTTCAACCTTGTGCCATATCTAATCTATGCTTAGCAAATCACCATGAATACATATATACAGAAATATAAAATAATTTGCGACGCATTTGATTTAACATGTTTCGACTGATAAACAATCATCATCAGGAAAAAGAACGTTTTATATCAAAAGAAAATTTATAAATTAAAGAAAGAAAATGTGATTTTAACTGAATCGTTATTCATATTATACGGCGATTAATTTTAAGTCAGTTATTTTTATTTTCTAGTTATTTTAATCTGTTGGTTTTATTTTTTATTGTTATGTATATAAGCTCCTACACAAAAGATCAAAGCCCTTTATAAATGACGACACGAATCAAATTCCTACTACTCCACTAACAAGAATCTCCCATATCCTAAATGTAATAAAAATTAAGTGTAATAGCTGTATTTAGAACAGAACAAAATAAACAATATATATACAATATATATGTATTAACTACGTGAATAAAAATATATACGATAAAATGGATAAATAATTAAAATAAGCAAACTAAATAAATATAAATAACCTCCATTTTCCGGAAACAAACTGTATAGTTCGCTACTTCTATTTCTCATAAGCACCCAACTACCTACCTATTAACCTCGTGCAAGGAATAATGATGCATGGCCAGGTGATGACTTGTCGTGTGAAACTGCCTATCACCATCGAGTGCTGATTTGTATACCCACACTGACTATATCTACAATGTTCTATATCCGATAATGAGAAACTGTTCCCCCCAAAATTATTGCAAATTTGTAACTAAAAAAAAATTATATATAGTCGACATTAAAACAATGTCGTCTCAGTGCAACTTGAAAAGGCAATAGACAATTTTGAAGTTACTTTAATCAAAGGTAAGCAACACACTTACAGTCTATTTTTTTAAAATCTCGGCATGCGCCTGTAAAAGTGCATTTGAAACCTAAGGACATCTTAGACACGCGCGACTTTTTATATATTGCACAACCACTGCCTGTGAACCCATGTGTATTCCATACATCAGTTCGTTCAGAGCATAATGGACCCCACATGCAATCTCTTGAATTCATTTTACTTTTCTAGAAAATGCCAAAATTTGGTCGAAAATAATTTGAATTACTCTATACAATTTCAGAAAATTGCCGCAGAATTTCTCCTACGATATCAAAAGACTTATTCGACATTTGGAGAAACTCACTAACAAATTTAATGGGCATTCCTAAACATTTCTATTCATGAAAATGTTTAATCGAAGTACTGCCGGTAATATATAGTAAACGCAAATGTACACACTCACACACACAAAATGCATATATATATATATATATATATATATATATATATATATATATATATATATATATATATATATATATATTTAATCGAAGTACTGCAGGTAATATATGGTAAACGCAAATGTACACACTCACACACAGGAAAATGCATATATATATATATATATATATATATATATATATATATATATATATATATATATGTATGTATGTATATATATATATATATATATATATATATATATGTATGTATATTTATATATATATATATATATATAAATATATATATATATATATATATATATATATATATATATATATATATATATATATATATATATATATATATATATATATTATTTCCACCGTGGATCTCGACGAATGGACTTGACTGATACAAAACCGAATGATAATATGCTTTTAGTGGCGAAACCTTCTGTACATCTATTGTGTGTATATATCTGTGTATGTGTGTCTATGTATGGATATATATATATATAACGACCACTATCAATTTATGTATAACTGCAATATTATTAATAATTATTGTATTGTAGTATCAATTATACAGACACACACACTTTTATATAAATATATGATACAAATATAATTTTAAGGTTTGCTGTATTTACGAGGTAAATTGCTCGATATCATTGACAGAGCGTATGTAAATATAAAATGAACGTAGAGTTCAACACACAGAGGCTACAGCCTGTTTCATGCTTAAAAACAATCGTCCAAACATGCCTGTCGTATTTTGGTAGGAATATTTATATATGGTGGTCAATGTTTCATTATAGATATTAAGGTCTGTTGTATTATCATAACAATTTTTGTATGAGCAATAACGGTTAAGGTTCAACTTATTCTAGAGGCTATTGAGAAGAAACAATTATAATGTAAATGATGGTATCACAGGTCGATTGTTTGACCTGATACAATCATTCCTGTCAAACCGGGAATTAAAGGTCGTTCTCAGTGGATTCATCTCCAGCTCCTATCCCACTAACGCAGGTGTTCCTCAAGGCTACATCTTAGGCCCTACTCTGTTCCTCATATTTATAAACGACCTTCCTGATGCCATAGACTCCCAAGTCGGCATCTACGCTGACGACACCACAATTTACTCCTGCCTCAAACACAAATCTAGTGATGCTGACAAAGTTAACCTGGCAGCTCAAATTGAAAAGGACCTCCAATCGGTTGTGAACTGGGGCGAGAAATGGATGGTTAACTTTAACGCCTCTAAAACAAAACTGCTCTCTATTAACCACCACAAGGATCCATCCCTGCATCCCATTAGAATGTCTGAAGACCAACTTCTCGAGAGCTCCTCTCTGCGGCTGCTCGGTCTCACGCTGTCCGCTGATCTGAGATGGAACAAATACATCGAGTCAGTTGCATCATCCACTGCAAGAAAAATTGGTTCCCTGTGCCGATCCAGGAAATTTTTCTCCCCGGAATCGATCCTCCAAGCCTATAAATCGACCATTCGCCGTTGCATGGAGTATTGCTGCCATATATGGTCTGGGACCCCTGCTGTTTGCCTCAGGGTTCTTGATAAGATCCAGAGACGGATATGCAATGTGATTGGCCTTGATCTGTCATCTCGTCTGCAGTCGCTCTCTCACAGACGCGATATTGTCTCGCTCTGCCTTTTTTACAAGTGTAGCGTCAATCGACATCTCCAGTTGCCTTGATCTATCCACTTCCCTTATCCACATCCTTTCATCTTTCATTCCTATCTGCTCTCGCTCCAAATCTTCTGTAAGCCCCTTGCCTTGATCGACCCACTGTCTTTCTCTTTCTCCACATCCTCTCCTTTACCACTCCATTCTGCTCTTCCTCCAACCATTTTATAACCCCATGCGTGATAGTGTCCTCCAGCCTTGCTTCGGATGATACGCTTAAAAAAAAAAGAAAAAAAAAGAAAAGTTATTTGCAACTATTTTATAGTGTTTATTGATGGCTTTTTTTACTCATCATTTATTACTGACTAATATATTATTTGTTGTTTGATTGTATTACGTCTATTTGTGTTTATGCATCCGTTTATCTACTTATCTATTAATTTACATTTTTATTATTATTTATTTTATATTATTATTAGTTTTTCATTTTTAGTTATAGAGTGTTGTGTTATTGTTTCATTTTTCTTATAGAGTTTAGTTATATAACTGTTGTGGATTCCGGTGATGGAATCCTGCACAAATAAATAAACAACGCCAGGAATTGAAATAGGAAAATAAGTGTATTGAACGTAAGAATACAAACTTGAAATAGAGATTAGTAGTCCAGGAATTCGGGTTAGTAGAAAGTATATGTACAAGTCTCTGTAAGTGAAGTCGTAATTATCTCTCTCCCCCCCCTCTCTCTCTCTGGACTCTACGTATCTCAGCTTTGTCTCAACGTATCTCCACGTATCTCCAGTATGAGTATACTTTAGATGAGTCTATCTTGTGTAAAAGGGGAGAGTCCCGCAACAATAACAATAAAAATTTGTTTCGTATCTGAATTTTGCAATGACTTCTTATCTATTATTTAGTAATTTTTGGTGGCCTGAGAAGGTAATTATAGTTGCTTCTTCTCCCGACAGAGTTTACGGATTTTGTATAAATTGTTGAAACTATTGTTGTTTTCTTTATTTTTCATGATGTTTTTGTTGTGATTTAATTTTTGTTTTAAATACCCATATATATTTAGAAAGCATTGTGTTGTTGGCGTCTTTACTACTTGTAAAGGATGTTTTGTGTGCGGAGATTTTCTGTTTTACGACGTTTGATTTTTATGCGTAAAAAATGTTTCTATTCAATAGCCTCCACAATAATTTGTAATATAGCTGTTAGCGCCCAGGAAATAACCAAAATAATTAAAATTAATCAATAAAATAAAATAAATTCTCAATGAATGAATGAATAAACGGATGATTGCACAGATAAACATACGTTAACATAATGATAACAATCAACAAAGAATGATGTTACAAATAATAAATATTCAGTGAAGTTTTCACAAACAACGCTATAAAGAACCCTAATGCAGCATTGGCCAGCATGTATAAAGAGATCAGCCAAAACACAGGACACATGGCCTGAAGATTGCGATTAAGAACAAAAATGATTATAATCTCTGGGTTTTTCTTTAATGCTCAATTTTATATATACATATGCTCAGTCCCTTAGATTGAGCATTTTAACCCATGAATATAGCCTACCTTAAAACACTATATTTGTAAAACACGCACGCACACACGCACACACAGAGACACGCATATATATATATATATATATATATATATATATATATATATATATATATATATATATATATATATATATATACATATGTAAATCTAGAGAACGTTTTATTAGAATGGTTAATTTTTACTCTTTTCTAACATTAAAAATGAATTACAGGTATCTATCGGCATATATTGTAGCATTGTCTTTTTTGGGTTTTCTTCACCAAATTTCGGTATATTAAAGGGAGATTACTTGTTCTTTTATATATATATATATATATATATATATATATATATATATATATATATATATAAACCGTAGTTTACCTTAAAAATGTTACGTAATTTATATACAAAATTAGTCTGGATCAACATGTTTAAACTAATATTTATTTTTATGCCTTCAGTTAGCTGTCAATTCATTTCACTTGCTTAATAAGCTAGGGTTATTTACGTGTTTTATGAAAAACAAATTTCCAACAATATTTAAGCTACATTTATTTCCTTTCCCGTTATAAGATTTGGCTCTTTTTATAATATGCCAGTTGATTGATTGTGAGATGATCTCATTCTTTAATTGCCAGAAATATTTGGAGAGAACAGTGTAGTTTTTTGTACTTTATATTACATGAGGTCATTTGATGATGATATACTTTAATCCCAGTAGAATATATATCAGCATTACAATAAAAATATAATTTTTAAAACTTAAATTACGTAACGGCCAGTGCCTGAAGATTGCGTTGTGCATAAAACTCCATGACGTGCTATCGACGTGGGATATATATATATATATATATATATATATATATATATATATATATATATATATATATATTACCTCAAGTATCGCGAATCAGAATCACACGAAAACGTGCAATTTTATTTTCGTATCATTCACAAAATTCCTTCTTTCAATTAGTA
This sequence comes from Acanthosepion esculentum, assembly GCA_964036315.1. NCBI lineage: Eukaryota > Metazoa > Mollusca > Cephalopoda > Sepiida > Sepiidae > Acanthosepion > Acanthosepion esculentum. The sequence continues at coordinate 93,985,560 of OZ038482.1, forward strand.
TCGTGAATTTAAAATTTACAAAATACAATAACATGTGAATGAAAAGAAACTGAAAAATTATTAATTTATCTGAAGAAGCTGATTATAATAAAGTAATATAAATCATTTAATAGAGACAGCAAACAGCGGGACATTTGTTTTGATAATGAAGTACATAGCTATGAAATTATGACGAATGGACGGGTATTTAAAATGGTTTGATGAGATCCATTCGGAGTGGAGCGAGTCGGAGAAGCCAGTGAAAATGAACCAAGAAAGACGTGCAAGGAAGGAGAACATTTGTCGGATGGGAGAACGTGTAGTCGCAAATCAAGAATATGTTAGGTCTTTGAGAATAATATGCGAAAAGAAGAAATTAAATTTAAGTATGCTCAGAATATTATGAGGAAGATGCTGCCTTGAAAGCATAAGAATTAGATAATGAGAAATTACTGAGTTTGCGGAAATGAAACAGCGAAAGCCTCGATCTAAAAAGGAATCGAAGGAGGGACTTAAGGATTTCAAACAAATTACATTGAAAGAATATTATTTTGTTCGATACGCAGAGTATAGCAGTATTCAAAATTGTCACTACCTATATCAATGAATTGGTGTTTATTATAAACCAATTTTTAGCATTCTACTAGAGAAAGCTTCGATTTGTGAATCTATGATAATATTAACCGTTTGTTTATTAGGAAACATTCAGCACTCATTCAGTCTAGAGCTACTGACGGTTGAAATTTATTAAGTATTTCTCTTAAAATATTTTTTCAGGAAAACAGGTACTTCAAATCCAGTAGGTATTATCGTTCTTTTCAATATTGCTGGGCGTTTCTTTCCTAAACTTTTATTTAAATCGTGTGGAATGTCAATTTATTGTATATCTCATTATTTTCTCTTCAAGTTACATATGCCATCCATTTCTGCTGTTGCTGCTGTTGAAAGTTTTCAGGTTATGTGATTTCTGCTGCGTCGCACACTTGTCTCGCTAGAGCAGTTACAACTAATAGTGAGTTCGATCGTCAGTGGCTGACACATTATTTCGACCATGTGCTATATCCAAGCTACACTTACAAAACTACCATGTCAAACAGTCCTCTAAAAATGAGACCTATATCTGATAGGAGTCTCCCAAGAATCAAACTCGTCAAATGAAGCCTTTTATGTACAGCGGCATTTCGCAATAAATGTTCAAAAAAGCGGCGCGCTTATGAAAAGCCTAAACAACTGAATCATTTTTGATATGCAGATCTCAAAACACACATAGACTTACCTTCAAAAAAGGAAGAATGAAATATGAACGCCGTTAAGTTTTCATTTTTCTTTAAAAATCAGTGCAAATCCCTGTGTGTACTTATTGGCACCACTAGACATATACGTCTGCCTAATAAAAAAAGATTTTATAAAAAAGAAACCGAATGGAATACATATGGTCCTTCAATCAACGCATATTGAAAACACCGAACGGTTATCGTTGATCCAACAAATAAAAGCATTATCAAAGTGGTCACTACCTTGATTAAGTAATCTTTGGTTTGCTAGTAACCGACTTCTTTTAGACAAAGCATAATTTTATGTATGAATGGCGAGATGAAATCATAAGTCTATAGGTGAAATCCAAAATTCTAAATGAAACAGTACCTAAACAGTTCATCTTTTCTGACCTCGCGCAGGTGGCAAAACGGGGAAACTACTGGCTTGTAATATGCACTACATCCAAAATCAAGCTAGTAATTTCCACCACCAACAGACGGACGCTAAAAATTCACTTGTCATGATGTAAAGGACTCAAGCTTGCCCCAGATTTCAAGAGTAACTCATATATATGATATACCAGGTGTAACAACAAAATGTTTAATATTTTAACAAAAAACATACTAAACTAATTGGATTTCCTTTTTCCAGGTTTTCACATAGGAATGTTAGCCATCTTGACATGAGTTGGAAAACCTTTTGAGTTATTCAGCTAGAAAGAGAACAGGTTAAAATCGTTTTGTAGCAGCATCACTGTCTTCCCAAATGAGCAGTGGTGAGGGGAAAAAATAACATTCAGGCCTTCAGTAATGGTATCAACATTCATACTCTGACTTCTATCTTTGAAATATATTCAAGAACCATCAAGAGAGCGGCCAATAAGTTTAAAAAGAGGGAAGAGTAGAGAGGAAAACTGAATCAGGAAGTCACAAAAGAAAGAGGGATATGATCGATTTCATCACGATTCCTAGGAGAGTAATTATACATTATTATTGCTCAAAGTAATGTCCAACGTTGTTATCAAAAACCCCGGAGAATTGCAGTGAGATATCTTTAAACATTTTTAAGATAGAATAGCCTAATCTAACAAATGGACAATTTTGGTTTTCACACCATTTGGACATGCTGTTACACCCAGTATATGCTAAAGATGCTGGATATATGGCCAGTTTATTGTAACCCTCCAGTAAGTATCTGTCTCTCCCTCTGCTTCACAAGAGCCATATGAGACCAAATATGGAATATTGCTACCATATCTGGGCTAGAGCTTCTCAGTCCTGACTTGCAAGTCTTGATAGAGTTCAAAAACAACTACGCAGTCTTTTGGGTAATGAATTACTTTCACCCTACAAACTCTTCTCAAGAAAAGATACATCTCGGGCCTCTCGCTACGGTATAACAATAGTTCTACCGAGGTATAGTCATTGGTAACACCATGACATGTACGCAAAATGAATAATCCTCATTCCTTTCGTATCATTTTAGTAATAAGTAAGTTCAAAAGAGCTGTTTTGTGAAACAGATGACCGGCATGGCGTTTTTATAATATCTACAGTCTTGAATTCTTCAACTCTCAAGTTAATCTTTATTTTTCCTGCCTAAGCTCATGATCTTCACTTCTTATCTTTCTTGTGCTGATATAACAATATCCATCTAGCTTGCTTTGCTCTGGGGCCTTGTATTGGGCGGTCGTTAGTATATATAAAAAAAGAGGTGCATGCGAGCACATTTATTTATTGTTCGTTTTTATTGATTATAGAAAGAGGAGAAAAAACACAGAAGGTTCACATAAATTAGAATGAAAATACCTATGAAACTATTTAGGGGAGAAACAAAACTTCTAACATGATCTCAAGACACTCGTAAGAGAAATATTTGAGAAAAACATATCTCCTAAAGGCAGGCGGAGAGTTGACAAGAATCTTTCCTGACGAGCGATAATATCAGATTCGTTAAAAGAATCATTTAACATCGAGTGTGACACTTCACATGACATTCTCATAAGGAAAGAGACATAGATATGAAGTCTTAAAATGACTAATTTCTTATAAGCTGAGCTCAAATCACAGATAGACATATGACAATCGAAAAAGCATAACAGATGTGAAACGTGTTGATATGTTTTTGTATTCAGTACACCGAACTGTGTATTGTCGATGTGATTTCATTGGTACATTTATGTAGCAAAACGTAGAAAATCCTTGATCATTCTAATTACTAGACATAAAATGATATCGGAAGACACGTTACTCGAGGAGCAAATTAATTATAATAATCACGTGAATAATTTAATTTGGGCCTTTACTTGATTCTCCAGGAGAATGCTGATAAACACATGGACCGAACATGTGAGCAACGGCGAAGTCTTAAAGAAAAAGGAAGCAAAACGCACACTTATACAATACAACTGTAAGCGACAGTTGAAATCTCTAAGGTGCATAATCAGGAAAGACGGCTTGGAAATTTTAGTACTCACAGGACAGATCGAAGTCAAGAGAGAGAGAGAGAGTAAGAAAGAGAGAGAAAGAAAGAGAGAGAGAGAGTGGGGAAAACAACGCATAACCTATCTACCGAGCTTGAGTAAATGTATGGCTGAGCTAGGTTTAGAAGAGATAAGATAAACAACTATTTAGAGCTACAAATGACAGGATATTGTGGAGAGCCATAATCGCCACATAGAAGAAGTGAAGAGTGAGCTGGTTTATCTCTCTTGATGAGCAGATGGAAAATATTATCAGGCATCAGAAAATTCACTTTATTGATAGTCTTTTGTGTTCATACTACAACTTATAGCACAGCTTCAGAAATTAACACTTGACTTCATTCAAATTACAAGAGTTAATCAAGCATTGTTTCATTTTAAATATATTGAAAATGAAAGTCAAGACTTTTCTTTCAACTGCGTTTCAAATTAAAGCACAGCGTGTATAAATAAATAATATTATTTTAATCAAATCTCTCATATGCGAACATATTCACCATTCACTATATTCCAGTTTTTATTATTCAAGGCAATGTTTTCACAATAAATTTACTATTAACCGACTGGTGTTTGTACAGTTTTCAGAATAAAACGTTTCTACTGTTTCACTTTTAACATTGCTTGTAGCAGTTTTATATATATATATATATATATATATATATATATATTGTTTTGCATAGACCTTCTTTGCTTGAATATTATTTTTCCATTTTCATACACATCGATTAAATGATGGAACACAAGTTTTCTATTTGAGTAATTTCAGAATAGCCTGGAGGCAATTCCATAAATTTGGTGTCTATTTACTTCAGAGAAAATAAACAAACCACAGATATGACAAAAATCTGTGCTTAAACGCTGAACATGCTGACTTCGTGGAACAAATCTTTCCGGAATTAAATAAAATTATTTTAATTTTTTTTAATTATTTTATTTTATATATTATCAGTCATTTTTTTCAAATGAAAAAAAAAAACTAAAAAAAAACAAACAAACTTGGAATCAATTAATACTGAGAAAAAATATCAAACGCTCCGAGCGACGACTTTTTAAAAAAAAACTAACGACTGAATGTACAATTGTAATACAATTTTGAATGTTCCATATTCAATGCTTATTTTTAGAGATGAGAAAATGGCCGCTGTATCCACACAGGCATAGTAAATTCTGTTTTATCAAGACGGTAACAAAAGAGAAAAATTGCATGAAATCTCTGGAGATGGTTGAGGTGGAAGCAGCATGTTTCGAGGAATGTTTGTTTATTTGAAGGTGGAGGAGATTTAATACTGAGGACATACCAGACATTAGCAGGCGACAAGAATTTGTCACTGACATCTCCAAATCCCTTGGAGGATGACTCCATTGCCACCACCGTTACAGTTAATATTGGTATTGACTGTAAATATTGTACGGGGTTTGATGTAATTATTAATTAACTTGTATGAAGTTGATCTCCACCGGATGCGTCGTACTTGTGAATTAGGTTAATCATAATTTTGTATTTTATTTTTTAAGTGAGTATCCCCAACCATGGATCTAATAGGTGAACAACGACGAAATTTTGGAGAAAATAGAAACCAAAAGGAAAGAAAAAAACATGGGACCCTTGACGGAAGGTTCACATAAATTAAAATAAAAATACCTATGAAACTATTTAGGGGAGAAACAAAACTTCTAACAGATGACCTCAAGACTCACGTAAGAGAAATAGTTGAAAGAAACATATCTCCTAAAGGCAGACGGAGAGTTGACAAGAATCTTTCCTGGCGAGCGATATAATCAGATTCATTAAAATAATCATTTAACATCGAGTGTGACACTTCACATGACATTCTCATAAGAAAAAAGACGTTGATATGAAGCCATAAAATGACTATTTTCTTATAAGCAGAAAGAGGCAGTTGGAATTTCTGGGCACGTAATGAGGAAAGTGGGCTTGGAAAATTTGATACTCACAGGACATATTGAGGGAAATCGGGACAGAGGAAAGTAGTGTGTAACGTACTTGATGAGCTTGAGTAAATGGATGGCAGAATAGGGTTTGGGAGAAATAACAAAAAGACAAAAAATATTAAAAGAGATACAAGTGATATGAAGATGTGGAGGGCCATGCTCGCATACGTTCCGAAGGAACACGGCTCATAAAAAAGAAGATACATTGTTTAAATCCCTTTTTTTCACCTTGGTTATTATAGATGCTATTTAGGCACGACATTTCGGTCAAGTACCCTGTGGCCATCTTCAGTCTTATTTAGAATTGCTAATATTTTCTTTTATGTCAGTTATTGTGAATTCCAGCTGAATCATTGTTATACTAACTGATCCAGGGCTTGAAGTCTCGACTACTACTACTACTACTACTACTAATAGAGCAGGGAGAGTATTGACTTCAGCGCATAAATATATTCACTTGCTAAGATCTCCACGTGTCACATATCTATCTATCTATCTATCTATCTATCTATCTATCTATCTATCTATCTATCTATCTGTGTATCCGTGTTTATATTAAGATGTAATTAATAAATTAACATTAAAAGAAAAATCCCTGTTCCATTAACATCTAAAATTCCCTTAATACAGGATTGAATAAGTGAACAAATTCAAAACATTGTCTAATAAAAAAAAAACTAAATTTCATTTACAGAAATATTTTAAAACGGTCACGTCATCATATTCTCAAACTTTTAATAGACTAAAATAATAGGAGTTGAACATTAAACCATTTCAAAATCAAAGGTAATCATTGCAGAAACATCCTAGATATTAGATATAGATACGACAAGAATAAAGTGAATTATCAATGATTGTTAATGATTACTGCAGCATTTTTGGCAGTTTCGGGACTTGAGCGATCAGCGGATCAAGTTCGGCAGTGTACATATTTTGATGATATTCGTTTAAGAAGACGTTAATCTGCAACGAAATATCTTGATTTGATTTTACATAATATATTAATATATTTTCTGTTTATACGTTATTTTTATACATACAAATATTTAAGTAAATGCTCTGTTTATAATAAACAGTATTAACGATATTTACCAGCCAGAACGTCCGAGAAATTTCATAGAAAGTGTGAGTCCTCCGACAGGAATCGAACCTGTGTCCTACACGGCTACATAAAGAGAAAATACATTAAAATAATTGTCGAACTTAGTCCATTTCATAAAATATATATATATATATATATATATATATATATATATATATATATATATTTAAGATAAAATACATATTTTCATTGTATTTTTCTTGTACATGAACAAAATACTGCTTATATGTGATGTGCAACATTCTTACCGAAGACACATATATGATACGCTCTTCCAACCTCAAAAATCGTATAAACAATTTCTTATAAAAAGAAATCAAAAACAAAACAAGTAGGCTTAATATAAAACTACTTTCGTGCAGCGAGTTATGTTACTTGGAATTTTCTATAACTTACCTTCAGGAATTTCAATTACTATATTCTCGGATGCTCGGAAACTTGTAACAGTACTTGAATACATAAAACTTCTACTCAGAATTAGGAAAAGACAGCTGAAATTCCTTTGAAGCATTAAGAGGAAGTGCGGTGGAAATCTTAAGCATCACGGTGCATACTGAGGCCAAGAGAGAAAGGGGAGGCCACGATCCACTGATCTGACGAGTTTGTGTGCAATGATTTCGACACGTCGGTCTGGAGCCTGAGCCAAATTTGAAAAAACTTCTAAGGGCCACAATGGATAGGAATTTGTGGAGAGCCATAACTGCCTATGTCCTAAAAGTGACGTGGCACGTTGAAGAAATACTACCGACTACGTTCATACCCTGTCCGAAACCTACTAACATAGGTGTTTTAAATCAAAATAGCCAGGAGATGGCATTTTGAGAGGGACATGAACGTAAAATATCACGGATATTCACTCCTTTGTCATTTTATATGTTGGAGGAAGTAGAGTTTTCTTGGAAACTATACGGACATCTTTTCGATTTGGGGCTTCACCACCAGTCAAAGCATTTCGTACACATCTATGATCATGGAAGAATAATAGACGTTAAATTTTATAAATTATATATTGAATGAGGACGATAATTTATCTTAGAGATTCAAACAACGACGAAGAAAAGGGAATAAACCTTTCGAATCCTCAAAATTTTAATCATAAATAGTAAACGGACTGAAGAACCTATTAACCATAATAATTAGAGACGACATGAAGAATTTTGAAAAAAAAAACCTCATTTGAATAACAAAGAAAAAGTTACACCTGTGAAAAATTAATGAAAAAAATTTCAACGTTTCATGAAATATGTGACAATCTAATTCGAACTGTTTCGCTGGAGTAATGACCCCGACAACATTCTGTAACCGAGCACGAAATGAATTCGTTCAAATTTCGGTTTATTAAGACGCAGAACAGAGATTTTTTGAGAACTAGAAAAGATTCATTTTTGGCGAGCTGTAGAGGAAATTGTACGTGATGATGTTATACTAATATCGGAAAATAAGAAAATAATAGCAGTAGCAGCGGATTAATATCTCACTTTGGGTGAAGATTGACATATGTGAAAATTTAACTCAATTAAACATGACTTATAGTGAACATATTATATAGAATGGATTTATTTTTAGAGGTACAAGTGATTCAAGGAAGGTTACGAACATGTGCATAATGACGCAAGAAGTGACCAGCCAAAAACACAAGGAACACATCCAAATGTAGACTGAGTGCAACTGATTGCCGACGAAGTGAATAGGAATGGGGTAACAGATTTGTAAATTCTAACAAAAATACTAAACGAGAAATATTACCTGAAATTATCCCTATAATCTTAAATGATAATCAAAACATCAGCAAATTCACAATTTGATTATATCTTTTGAATACTGCTAAGTTTATTTGACAGGGTCAATAGCTATAATGAAATATACTGATTTCAATAGTGGTTGCGTCACATGCAACGATTGTGATGATACGTTAATACTCACGGCTATCTCCAGACCAATACATAAAGCTGTACTGTTAGTGTCTCTCATTTAAAATCTAATCAATCGTACTTTCATCTGGAGAACGGTATTTTATGGTTTTATATAGCACAAAGCATATGATTTGTATTGGTTTACCCTCATTAAGAAAGTTTTGCCAACTAGTTTTAAGACATGCGTAATACAAACTATCCAATCCTAGCTGTTCTTAGTAAGGCGATGATTTCTACGGAAGAATTTTGAAGGGAGAAAATATTTTTTTAATGGAAAATCCCAATTTACTATTAATTGATGATTCGTCAATTCAAGGGTCAATGAAAAAGAAGGGCCACATTATTTTTCTTTTTTTTTCTGTTTTGGCAGACCTTGTGACAATCAACTATCCCAATCAAATACAGTGTTTAAGAAATACGATATAATTACAACAAACTGCTTGTTAATATTACTTAAATCTTTTATCTTCTAATACTTAATCATAACTCTATTTTTTTTTAAATTTCAAAACGTATACTGCGATGGAGTAGTGGATAGCGTCTCGGATTGAGGAATTGGAGAGCCGAGTTCGAATTCCTGTCAATTCCATTTCATTCACTTATAGACTAATACGAATCTTCATATCTGCTAATGGGAATCTTCTTCTTCTTCACCCCCCAGCTATGGGTAAACATTAGGACAGAACCGGTTCTATAGACTTGGATGGCAACTGGTCTACCTCAGAAAGAGATGGCAACCTACTGCGGGAAGAAATCAGTCTCGTTAATCACGTATCGAAAGATAAATGATCGCCTAATCGTGTATCACGCATGGCACATAACTGACACACTATTTAGCACGCATATTGTTACACTGGAAATAAAACGGGTCCTAAAATATTAAAAACTAATTCAAATTAATTATACAGTCTTATAAATACACAGTATATATTAAATTAATATATGATCTTTCTGAAGAAATATATTTGACTTTTGAGAAATTAAAATAACAGAATAAGCGATCGATTTGGGTTTGGTCCATAAATGCATTTCAAATTGTGTTACCAAATTTAGCTTCCTACTTGAAAAGATTCTATGGATTCCACGCGTGTTATAAAAATGGAAATCCACATGTTTGAAATGTTAATATTGCCAAGTGGCTTAGCGAAGGAATTCATTTTTTTATAAAGATATTATTTTAAAATCGTCGGGATAAAGACACTTATTAATCAATACGAAATAGAATCAACAATCCCAAAACGTGTTATTCGTTGAAACATTTACTATACAGTTTTAACCAAATATGCCACGTCTCTACCCTATTAAAATACGAATGCGAATCCCTTTTCTTTTCTTTTTTTTCTTAAACATTTAGAGACATATAATTTGTCACCGTCTATATGACCTGTATTATTTATCGACTTTTTTCGTTACAAAATTTGTTCAGCCACTATTTGACTAACACGAAAGCCAGTGACACCAACTGTGTTTAAGACAGCTGAAAGTCCAGTTTTTAATATAATTTCCAGTTCAGATTATTTATTACAGTCATGCTTCCTGGATTATTTTTTTTTGAATTTCTTCAGATTTGTTATCAGTTTTTTTCTGATACCTGCATTGCACCAGACTCGCATAAATAAACGCTGGTAAAAGTCATTGAATAACTCAATATACACGAGTTGTTAAAAATTATGCTTTCCCATCGCTGCAACAATGAAAAAATGTGTAACGAATAGAAAATAAACAAAGAAAAATTGCTGGATCCAGTGACAACGTAATCGCTTGATTTCTTGTTCGAGAATGACAGTGTCGAACCTGATTCATCACCGATAATATTTCAAATTTTATGGAAAACGGGAAGTACAAACAGTCTAATTCTTAGAATAAGAAAGACATAATCGAAAATCTCTTAGAAACAATGTGCAGTGCGAGGTTGGAGATTCTCTCTGAATATAGAGTTAGCAAAAGGACTTTGTAACACCGAGTAACATATATATGATTATGATTAATGATTTTATCCATTATCGTATACACACACGCACACACACACACACACACACACACACACACACACACACACATATATATATATATATATATCCAAGTATAGGATGGGATATATACACACACATATATATATATATATATATATATATATATATATATATATATATATATATATATATATATATATATCCAAGTATAGGATGGGTGTATACGGAATAAATTCCAATAACCGATAAATACTATTCTTAAAAGAGTGCTCAATACAGAGTAGAGCAAATATAATTATTTATTAAAAAATTATAACATAAATATGTTATAAAATCATTACAAAAATAACCATTTTGTTTCAACATTTCTGGTGTCTTATCAAGTGATGGTGTTGAATTCTACATTCAACACCATCACTTGATAAGACACCATAGTTGATTCTGTTCAGTGGCGGATTTAATATTTTAACATAAATTGCTTCTAGGATCTGTAACTTGAATTTTGTTTATTTTCCTGTTGTAGGATAGTGTTATTAATCAGTAATTCTTTTATATTGTGAATGTGGACATGAATGATGTTGTAGATGTCTCGCAATGGACGAATAGTCAGACATGTGTAGTGTTACACCTCTTTTAATGTAGTTAATGTTCCATGAAAGATATGTTAGTATGAATTAGAGTTTTTATGAGTTTTTCATCATGTTTGTAGTTAGAATGCATCTGCTTACAATATAGTAGTTTGATATATTAAGTGTCCTTTGAGGAAGAATTATATTCTGTTTGACATGTGTTGTGTATTTTCTTTTATATATCATCTTATTTGTTCATCTAAATTTTGATTTTGGAAGTCATTATTAATGAGAGTCTGCTTAATATTTTTTAGTTCAGTGTAGAAAATCATTTCGTCGAGGAATTAGTTTGTGCTCGGTTAATTAAATTCTGTATCAAAGCTATTCTGTAGTAATCTGGACATTGGCTCTTATAGTCGAGAGTGTAAGAGTTTTTGCTGGTTGATGTTTTTTATATGGAGAGGTAGTAAATATGTTGTTATTTGTGCCTATTAAATATACATACATACATAAATAGATACATATATACATTATATATATATATATATATATATATATATATATATATATATATATATATATATATATATATATATATTAAAAACGGAAGACAAGGAAGATTTAATTAATTTTTTATTAAGTTTTGCAAGCATCCTTATGTTTATCCGTTTTTTAGGAGTAAGTGAATAAAGGAAAAACTTATTACAAAATTAATTAAATCTTCCTTGTTTGGCGTATTTAATGAGAGATATTGGGAAAAATGGCTGTGGCCAATATACATATATATATATATATATATATATATATATATATATATATATGTGTGTGTGTGTGTGTGTGTGTGTGTGTGTGTATGCGTGCGTGTGTGTCTATTTTGGCAAATATACATTAATATATCTGTATTTTAAGCATATGGTAGCCAACGAAAGATTAATTAATTTCTTAATATACTTCTTACGTCTTTTTCCCCCCGTTTGGTGTGAGTCAAGGAGTACAATAATTCCTCATAATCGCCATTTTCCTAAGCGATTTTGGTCACTTCTTCATCCATTATTCAAAAGTTTTTTTTTTGGTTTTAGGTATTGTTAGTATCTCTTCAAGTTTGGACCTTTTAACATGTATTTTATTTTTGTGTTGTCCTACTAGTGGGAGCGTTTATCCCGAGTCTTCGCCTGTTGAGCGCGGCTGGAATTAAAGTGTCCGTCATTCTATATTCATTTTTTTTTTAACATTCTCACTGTTAAATAGCGTGAGGTTGATAGTGGGAGAACGATGTTTAATATACACTAGCTCGGTGTTTCTGCTAAAGAGATTTATATAGAGTTTTAGTATTTTCGACCTGAATGTTTCTTAATCTGTAAATTGAAGGAAGGTAGATGTTTTTTTAATAACACTTTGATCTGATAATTGACACGTGAGACGCCTACTCAAGTCTAGTGTACACTAGAGAGAAAAAGTTGACAGAGGTTCGGTTTACAGCTAAGTCAGAAAGTAGACTTATGTACTGTTTGTACTTCACCGCTCAGAAAGTGTCATCATTTACTTTGCGTGATTTGATGCCCTGCAGAGGAAACATTAGCTAAGCAGCGTTGACAGCGCTTTTTGCAAGCAATTGTTTAATATGTTGGTATTCAAGTTATTATGGCCAGAGCTCTTTATTTCGTTTTAATGATTACATGGTTGCAATCTACTTGCTTTCTGTCTCACTGTGTCTTCATTCGATATGGCCATTATCCTTTATTTTTATCGTTTTCATCACTAATGCAGGTATTGATCTCACATCCTCTAGATAAATCAACCAATGAAGACATCATAATAATATTATCCTGTATGATAATTCCTGAGAAATTGCTTAATGAAGGACAGAAATGTCGATTAGTGGGTTTTGGCGGTAGAGAATTTTAGAAATACGGACACGTAGTTTGAGAAATACCAGGGTAGTTTTCAAAAGCCATTGAGATATTTAAAGACTTGTTAAAACGGAAACCTTTATACTCAGAATGTTATCAGAAAGAGCGACATAGATGCAGAAGTACGTGCGCCTATGTTTCATAGACTACGCAAAGGCCTTCGACAAAGTACGCCACAAGGATCTGATAGAACTGCTTAGCAACTTTGATATATTCCGGAAAAGATATCAGAATAATCAAGAACCTATACTGACAGCAAAGATCATGCATGCGCATAGGGAACGAGTTCAGCGAATATACAAAAATAGAAGTGGGCGTGAGGCAAGGATGCATCTTCTCACCCGACCTGTTCAACCTATACAGCGAGGCAATCACTAGAGATTTAGAAACCCTACCGGGATTTAGCATTGGCGGCTACAATCTTAACAACATAAGATGATACAGTATTGATAGAAAACAAGGAAATTCAACTACAAAATCTCCTTCCCTCGACGGAAGGTGAGAAAAGTGTCTAAGCATAAAGAACGTGAATACGGGGTGCATTGTCATTAGTAAGAGGATGAGCCGGAAATGCGATCTGAAGGTCAGTAAGACTAGAATCAAGCAGATGCGGAAGTTTAAATATCTAGGAAGCATCTTGACAGAGGACGGTAAGTGTGACACTGAGATCTGTAGGCATATCGAGATGGCCAAGGACACATTCCAAAAGCTGGGTAGAGTATTGCGAGGCAGGAGGACTTTAGTAACAGAGAAAAGAATACTGAACTGTTACGTGACATCTGTCCTTCTTTACGGCAGCGAATGTTGGACGATTTCCTCAAAGATGAAGAAGAGACTCGAGGTGACGGAGATGTGGTTCTACAGAAGGATACTAAGGATATCGTGGACCGAGCGTGTGAGCAACGATTTGATCATAGAGAGGTTGCAAACAAGGAAGAGGCTTATACTTAATATCAAGAAGAGGCAGCTGAATTTTCTGCGACACATAATGAGGAAGGGGGGCCTAGAGAATCTGATGCTCACGGGTCAAATAGAGGTAAAGAGAGACGAGAGAAAACAACGCGTGACATACTTGGCGGGCTTAAGCAAGTGGATTACAGAACGTGGTCTGGGGGAGTAAGCAGAGGGAAGACACTTGTTGAGAGCTGCAAGGGATAGGAAGAGGTGGAGAGCCATGATCACCTACATTCTGAAAGGATATGGTACATAATAAGAAAATAAATTCTTGAGAATTTGCGAATAAAAGAAGTTTCATTCAACTCGTATACTTATAGCCAATAGTTTATAAGGATGTGTAGAACAAATTATTTTCTGATAATCCTTACTGATGATGCCGTATTGCCACTTGGTTAATATCGTTAGATCACATATTGGGTTGACTGAGCTACAAAATATCCATGGTGGAAATTACTAAGTGGTCGAAAAATATTGACATTCCTTCGATATTATTCATGATAATCAAGATTGAAATTTTTGACTTTAGAAGATAGATACAAATTTAGATAAAAAATATTATTTTTCAACAGATTAAAAACTTAACCCCGAGCAAAATTTATATTGACAATAATTGACATTGTTAGTATTTAGTCATTAGCTTTCAAAATGTAATGAATATTGATATTCCACTGGTTTATCTAAACGTAATGGGATTAAAAAAGAAACGGCTGCTATTCCTTTCAAAGATAAATATAAAATATTACACTGTGTATTAAATTAACACTTGCTTTCGCTGTATTCCGATGAATTATAATTATTTTAGCTTTGAGAAATTACTTTTTAAAAATAACAGTACTATGCTGAGTGTCAAAAAGAAGATGACTTTTTTTTTAAAAATTTTAGTGTCATGTTTTGTTAAATTCTTTCTCTTCGTCAATGGTCGTTTTCATAGGAAGCCGTAAACAGTTAATTGGCAAACCAGCAACCAAACACTGTGTCTGGATATTTTTATATTGATTACTTCAGGTCGGTTGAACATCAAAGTATGTCTGCATGAAGCAATCAAATTATAATCTAAGCAACGTCTTCAAAATGATTTTACTTTTAATAAATATAAACAAACTGACATAGATAGATAGATAGATAGATAGATAGATAGATAGATAGATAGATAGATAGATAGATAGATAGATAGATAGATAGAGTGATACAAATAGACTGAGATTAATAGATAGGAGCAGAGCTTATGAAATAGGAAATAACTGTGATATGAGAATAATGAGATGGCTTTAGAAACAGGAATTGATCGAGATAGATAGGTAAACAGGAATTCAAAACACATTATATCGATAAATATGGATATTCCAACATTGACAGTAACACACAGAGCCCACATATACAAACAGCCCCCACATATATACACAAACACACGCATATATATATATATATATATATATATATATATATATATATATATATATATATATATATATATATATACATAGATAGATAGATAGATAGATAGATAGATAGAAAGAAAGATGCAGACATAATAATATATATTGGCTTAAATATACAAAAACGCATTCCTTAAAAGATCCATTTTCGACCAACTCTTCAAAAGAAGACGAATAAGTTGGGAACTCCTTAGATAAACAAAATGAAATATATTCGCAGAGCCAAGTATATACAGGAGAGTTAAATGAGGAATCACAACTAAAATCTAAATTCTGGTTTCTTTTTGAATTTGTAGGTCTGATGAATTGGATCGTAATTACAATTCCAATTTAATAAATTATAACCATGGAATATTAGTGTTTAAGCCTTTTTATTATATTCTTACTCTGTCCTGAACAATGAGTTCTACCTTGATTCTATCTTCTTGGAATTTATATATATATATATATATATATATATATATATATATATATTTGTGTGTGTGTGTGCCTATTCACCACTAATATTAGCTATATATATATATGTATATATATATATATATATATATATATATATATGACAATGAAATAAAACTTACATATCATTTGTATGTTTCCATAATTAGAAATTAATTAGCTTCAATTCTAACTCTCCGGAGTGCTGGCTGTTAATGCAGTCATCCCTCAGTGGTCACTTCCTGTACCAACTCTCTTTTTGATTTATATAAATGATCTGCCTAAGAATATACCATTTGTGGACATCTATGCTGGTGATACGACAATATACGGGTGCAATTCTAAAAGACGATCAGAGTTTGGCAGCTGATCTCTCACCCAATCTCGCACTAACTATTCAATGGGAGAAAAAAGTGGATGGTTACATTTAATGCCTCTAAACTCAAACTAGTTACATATTCCATCGTAGCCGATCGGATAGCGAAGTGTCGCCAATCCCGATGAATGCATATCGCCTTGAGAAAACGTTGACCTCATTAGGAACATACGATCCATGGCAAAATATCAAAAAACAGTGGACGTTACCCTGTACCGCTTCAGTAAGCACCTGACACTGCATGATATCCTCTATTTTTTAGAAGAGCTAGACCAGGCCTAAAATGGAGTTGTCATATTTGGGTAGAAGCTGTCCAGTCCTCCATTTTCAGTCTCGATAGTGTCGAAAAGCGTCTCGGTGTCCTTGTGGGTTACAAATTATTTTCCAACCTCCAACCTCTCGAACAGGCGCGATCTAACAATCCTCTCATTGCTCTATCGTTGCTGTAAAGTAAGTTCCACTCGAACGGCTTCTTCCCTCGAACCACTGCATTTAAGAGGGCCACTACTATTTTAACCTATTATACGGATTAATCGCGTTTTAATGTAACCATCTATCTCGAGTAGCCCTCGGACCTTGTAGAAGCTTAGTGTAAAAAAAAACAACTAAAAGTAAAAACATTTTGATGCTGTTTAGTTTCCATGGCTATGTGTATGAGATGTCAACTTTCATTTAGAAGATGAATAATTTCCTCCCTGCGAAAACATTGGACTTCAGTTGATTGTCATAATGCCTTTGGAGAAAGTCTTATGTAAGAAGAGTATTTACAAAGACCTCATTAGTAATCATCTGATAAAAAATATCCTTAAGTTCATCTACAATACATAATTTCGGGAAATGTAATTTTGACAGCAGCGAGCACATTGAATCTTAAGAAATGAGTGAAAAACGTAGATAACACAAAATAAAGCAAAAGTTGTGGCAACGGTTTAATATTTGCTCTTGTTTATATTATGAATTCATAAATAATATGGACATATATGAAATATACAAACTTTTTATATCGTTAGAAATATTGATTAATTATTTTCACTCTGTTTAATCTGAATCAAGTGGATGATGATTTTTATGACTGGGATCATTGAATTCCTAACGAATGACTTTAAGAATTGCAATGACATAGAGTGAAATATCAAAATACATAACGTTTGATATCAGAAAAAAAATCATTGACAAATATCTAGGTGTTATGTACATGCAACTATTGAGAGCAGTCCCAATCATCAGCTAAAAACAAAATATTCTTAATGAAGAACCATATGCAAACCTAACAAAGATGACGGACGCATTCTGAGAAAGGTGAAAGCGGTTAGCTGGAGATTGCTGAATACGTAAACAAGATTATGCATTATGTTGTTGGGGAAAGATTCCATGGGAAAATGAGAAAACGGGGTGCTGCATGTTCAAATAAAATGACGATATTTATTTAACTAAAATTCATAATTGTAACTACTATCATGAAATAAAGTTTGTATTTAGAAATTTCTTCTCTCTGACTGAAAATGAAATGGAGGTAAATAGTCTTTCAGTGCCGAAAATGGAAAGTAGTGTCGAGAGACAAGATCAAAGAGAATCCGCTGTTGCTATAATGAGAAGAGGATGACAATTTTGACACGCGTCTCAATACTGCAGAGTTCAATGGATATCTAATTTAAATGGCTTCGTGTAGGCTCCAGAAGCCTATGTTTATTTATTGGCGGCAGCTGATTTTATTGGCTATTCTTTATTTTTATTACTTTGAAAATTTGTTTGAAATCGGAAGTCTGCGCTGAGCCCTTCCATGGGGTGTTTATTTTTGTCATTTGATCATTTTATTGGAAAAAGTTAACTTCTGCTTACTGTACAAACTCATATTAACGGATCCAAGTTGTGGGATAAAACAAAGAGGAAGACAAGTGATGTCTTTCATCGTTCAAGTCATATATGTCATAGAAATCAGAAAGAAAGATCTGAGAAGAGATATGGACGACGGAAATGTTTGAGAAGTATGACCGGAAGTCTTCTTTTGAGGAGGATCTGATAGAAATCATGTTTAAAGTAAGCGTATTCGAAAATAAAAGAATTTCAATGCAAATACATTTGTATTGTTGATGAGAGGTTTTCTCTGAAATTCTTTATTATTTATTTCGTATTTATTTATATTCTATTGAAATTATATAGACACGAATAAGAAAAAATATCCAGGTTGAAGTGATTGAACAAATATCTCGCAAGGAACACTTTTGACTTGGTTCTTCGTCAAACGAACCGAAATCTGCAGTAAGGCAGAGAAGGTAATATTATCCAAATATTAATCTACGCCTCGATTTTTCCCAATCTCACATTTCGTAACAAAATCACTACTCTCCCGAGCCAACATAACCTGAAAAGAAAAAGGTTGAATCCGTTATCACAACAATTCAATAAATATTTCTACATATACAAAATTCTCTTCAAACATTAAAAGTAAACAATGTAAGTTTTCAAATGACCCAATTAATATATATGAACCTTTCTGAATTCTTCTAGTAACTAAGAACATTTTTTCATATCCCTTCATCCACTAGGCAAGAAGAAAGGCATACAAAATATACAATAGTAACAAAAATATCAACACCAGCCATAATAATAAATTATACAAGTAAATTCCGTAACGTCCACTATACAGAACAATCTATCCCATCTGAACAACATCCATATACTCACAACCACTTCCAAAATTATTATGGATATAATCAGATCTAAAAACACCCATAACAATATTTCAGAAGTAGGCATATATAAAATAAATTGCCATAACTGTTCCTCACAATACTTTGAAGAAACATGCAGAAATTAAAAAATAAACGCATCTCTGAACACTAGAGGGACCTCATAAATAATAATTTGACAAATGAACTGGTCATACCTTGAAATAAATTCAACAACAAGTTTGATTTTAAAATGCTACACGCATAAAAATAGAAAATAATTCGCTCAGAAGGAAAATCCTAGAGAGTTCCGCTATTGAATATTATCCAAATATTAATCTACGCCCAATTTTTTCCCAATCTCAAGTTTCCTAACAAAATCACTTCTCTCCCAAGCAAACATAAACAATAAATATATCAAGAAATAAAAAAGAAAATGGTTGAATCCGTCATCACAACATATCAAACAATATTTCTACATATAAAAAGTTCTCTTCAAAAATATAAAGTAAATTTTCCGTTTGCACCAATGAATATATATGAACGTTTCTAAATTCTTCTAGATATTAAAAATATTTTGTTCCTTGTTTATTTATTTCGTTTTTTACCTTGAAAAAAAAAAGCCCAGTGGACGAAACGCGTCGGCTAAAACTACATAACATTTTCCTATTGTCTTTTTTCCTTTATGTAAATTTATTTCTACACATTAATTGTTAGAACGATTTACAGATAGGAATATCTACGAAATCGTTAAAACAAGAAGATAGCATGATAAATCCGGCCTTAAAATAGATGAAGATAAGATTTTATCGT
Source organism: Acanthosepion esculentum (assembly GCA_964036315.1). NCBI lineage: Eukaryota > Metazoa > Mollusca > Cephalopoda > Sepiida > Sepiidae > Acanthosepion > Acanthosepion esculentum. The sequence goes on from OZ038482.1 coordinate 94,005,384, forward strand.
CATAATGTCTATGTTATACTTAAGAGGGAAGACGACATAATATTTTATTACATTATTAAATATTGCCATATATTTTAGATCATTGTAACTTTTGATTAAATCAGCTTGTTCTCTTTGCGCCAGGGGAACTACTAAATAACAGCACATTTAACGCATTTTTTGCAGTGAGAGACATTAATTTGGAAAATATTGCCAAAATAAAAAAAATGACGGATTTCAAAAACTATTCACAAATGTTTGAAATTATTTTAAATATGTTTATTCTTTTGAAAATCATAGTAAAAATATTTTTTAGATATATTACCCCCATAACTAATTTATGAAAACTCTAGAAATTCAGTGCTGAGTATTTTAGCGATTATATTAGTTAAAAGCAGAAGCCTTTGATGAATTTAAATCAAGATTTTTTTTTAAATTGGACTCCACGATATAGAATATCAGATCTGAACTATAATATACAAAATCCAATAAAACAAAAGATATTATTTATTTTTGCTGGTATGAATAAGAACAATATTTTCTGAAGCCAAAAATTTTTTCGATGAAAAATTAATTTTTACAGCAATCGTTTGCTATTTCTTATTATTTTCGTTTTTTTTTACAATTTTAAATTAAAATTTTTAAATATTTTAAAATTAATTATCAAAACTCTTTTAAATTATCAAAACTCTATTAAAATTTAAATTATCAAAAACTCTATTAAAATTATCAAAACTATCAATTATCAAAACTCTTTTAATTATCAAAACTCTATTAAAAGTCTTTTATGCTATGGTGTTACTGGGTAGATGATTTTAAAGCTTATTACAATCTGTAAACCAGAAGTATTTAAAACAGATATTTTACATTTTTTTGTGTGTGTATTTTGTTTCCATAAAAACGGTTTTATTTCAAATGTACAGGTGACCGGAATAAGTATGAATACAATAAAATGTCAAGTGGTTTAAGAGTTGTTTCCCCTGTCCGCTTACATTTTACGAATACATCAAGTGGGAACGTGTTGAGAAATTCATCTGATTTTTGTTTTGTACTTCAACCTAAAAAAAAAAATGTTTGACCTAGAGGGAATACCAACCAAGCTGAGAGAGAAGGAGATAGGGAGAGATAGAGAGATCAGTAGCAGCAACTTGCAAAATTGGAAAAGTTAGATACCATTTTTATTCTTATTTCATATATCAATTTATTTGAAATTTGTGTATTTATTGTTTTCAGTGGTCTTATTTCAATTAAATTTTCTTACAATTAAAAACAAGATCACAGCACGAATCTTGCCAGGCTTCGAATTTTGAAATTAGTCAAATTTGACAAAGTAAATATCATTCATGTTTTTATACCTATTTCAATATATTTCTTGAATTTGTGTATTTCTCTTCAGTGAGACTAACTTCAATTATATTTTTTCTTTCAATTAAGAAATAACCCAGAAAAAACCCCCAGCAGACTTTGAATTTTAAAAGTAGTAAAATTTGACAAATTAAGTAGAATTTTATTTTTTGTACCTATTTTTATTTCAGTTGTTTAAATGTATTTTTGATTTCAATGAAGAATATTTACAATGATTTGGGTCATACTTTGATCCCTTATTTGTTTTTGACACAATTAAGAATTCAAAATCTAGAAATGAATCCCAATCCTAATTGTTTTTTCATTCAGTTTATTCAGCTATTGTTAATTAATACTTTCCATTTTATATCTATTTAAGTTAATATCTAATTTACTTCTTTAATACTTAAATTTATTTTTCCTTTGACATTTCAGATGAACTGAACTGAACAACGCGTGGAAAGATATAGCGTTGTTGAATGTGGATAACTATTTCTGTGTCGACATATATTCAAGAGGTTTTACGAAAATATATCCGTGGGAGACACAGAAAAGTGGGCATCGTTGGAAAAAGCCAAAATGATTTTCCTGAAATTGGGTTTTCCAATGTTATGAAACTTCAAAATATCTACATAGCCAGGGATTGTGGATAAAATTCATTACATTTGAAAAGAACAGCTAAAAAGCGGCCCATTCTAGCACCTCAAGAAGAGCTTCCATAGCAGAAAAACCGATGGGGGACACCACTTTCAATCATTGTAAAAAATAAAAAATTGCAAATGGAAGCGTTAAAACAATTAATGTCAGTATTGAAACAAAAAGTTTTTAAAAAAATAACTCAAATTTTGAATAATACCAGGAAAGTTAAAAACGAAAGAAAGTCAAAAAAAAGTTCATGCAATTGACATCCAGGATAATTCATTATGCTTGTCTGGTGAGTGGAGTCGCTGTAAAGCATGTTTCTGAAGTATTGAAAAGAGTTTTGACAACAGTAAAACGAGAACTATCTTTTGACATCGAGTCAGAAATCGCAGTTGACCCTATCATGGCTGAATTGTTTTTTTATTCCAGATATAAAAAAAAACTATTAATTCTATTCTCACATCAGAAATATGCAGTTTATTACGGGATGCATGTTAAATGTATGGTGGTCACAACGCCATCATCCTCTCATTTCTTGTTAATTGAACGTCTTCTTGATGTGACTGCAGAACACTATGAAAAACATGTTTGTGAAAGAATACAAAACCTAGCTGAAATCCTTGTCAGTAACGTCTGGCGTGAGTATTGCTAATAATTACTAAGAAATGATCTCAAAAATAAAATACTGCTTGACAGTCTGGGCTCCATTCAACCACTTGGCCGTTTTTTTTACTGGAGAAAGAGTAGGACACACACCTAATTTAATTAAATTTTAATTAAATTTCTTCTAGAATTAAGGATAGAATAGCGATTCTAGTGGGTGCATGGCACGTCAGATCAATATAGCACTAAATTCACTAAGATTCACTGACAAATACATGCATGTTATGTTAATGAAGTGATTCATCCAACAACAACGGTTACCATTGTAAGATTCCTGGGGCACCAGTTACACGTAAATTTCATATTAGGTGGTGTGTATTTTTCCATGTTTATGAACCTAAAACAAAGTTTGTCATTGGCCTTACTGCAAAAAGAAAAATAAAGAAAAAATAACTTGAGAAATTGAAATGGTTAATCACGGGAGAAGCGGCTGCTGTTGAATGACAAGCTCTCGGAATCATGGAGGACTTGTTTTCTGGGATGTGGATGAACACAGTTCTACAAAGTATTGACAAAATTACAAAATCAATTAACACCATTCAAATAGTAAAGAGTTGAATTGAAAATTTGAAAGAATTTACGGACTCAGAGAATATTTTGCATGGTTAAAGTGACTATGACAACATGTTGGCACGATAAGAAAATGAAAAAAAATGATGGTTGCCCCAAATAACCAATTTCAATTTAATCAGATGATGACTGCCTGTATAAATGAACTGTTGAAATTTTAGAACGGCAGTGCATTAAATCCTTCACTGCAGTTTAGAATTCTACAGAATATTATTATTAGCATCAGTAAGACAGATTACCATGGAAGTCGAAAGTGTCATTGGTGAATACTGCGTGAAGGAAGTATCTCCACATGCTTATGTCTCCCGGCTAAGCAATATAATACAATCCAAACGCAACAATGTATGGATATTTCTCAATGGGTCTGATGATAATCAATTTCGACAGTATTTGGATTGGGCCGTACACTAGAGTGTAGGAAAAAGTTACCACCAGTAACCCTACGAAACCATATAGGCAGAAATTATTAGTAGGAAAAAAGAAAAACGAAGGCAACTTGAAAAAAAATTACCCCGCCAGAGAAGACTAAACAAAATAAACCAGAAAAGTTGTGTTATCAAGGCATAATTCCCTGATTTGGCTCCGGATTGGTAGAAGATATTTACAAAATATTAGTTGTTGAAATAGTCAGCCATAGGATAAAACATATTTGGGCTATTGATTCTGTCGACCAGTAATTTATCGGTTGGGTCAATGAGTTTTCTGATCCATATTATAATATTATCTATGAAAATGAAGACTATGAATTTGACAAATGAGAAATGATCAATAATTATGTCCAATAATTTCCTACCTGACAACACCTCCTTGGTAGGACAATAAACTGCATCCGGAAACAAGGATTCCGGACATTAAGTTTGAGCTTTTGAGGAGCGTGGAATCACCACATTTTTGCGGTCCCCAGGTCCAAGTCGACCCGGTTTGGTAGCACTTTTAGAGTCCCAGCCATGGGTAAAATAGCATAAAAAATAACGACCATTCTCAAACCCTCCAAAACGCCCCTGTTATGGCCTCCAAAATTTTCACGAAATTCTTAATTATTATTTTATTTTAAAATGTCTATTGTTACTTTATTATAAATAAATAAAATGCAGTGTAAATATTTAAATAATTAATACGGATATTTCACATTTTCAATACTATCATATAAAAATTAAGATTAAAAGTACATGGAAAAAATAACACACTAAAAACATGTATAACATTTCAAATGAGAAGGGTGCCTACAATTATTAGGTAGCTATATTATGAAATTTATATTGGGTTATTTTTGTATTATCTCAGTTATGATATTTTTCCATACATGTGATAATATAAAAATTAATAACAAAAATAAACATAATACCCTAAAATTTCATCAGAGATGTACATAAAATTATACGTAACTCTCTTAAGCAATTTTATCTCACTTTCAGCACTTATGAAATTTTAATATTTTTATATTTTTAATTTTTTAAGAAAGGATCTTCAACAAACGGAAGATGAAAGCTAAAGTACGTAAATATATATATTAGACTACTGAAAGTTATTTTTTTAAATTACGAGGTAAATAAGTTGGTTTACTGACAACTAGAAACACCCCCTCACGTTAGCTGTCAATAAAGAAACGATTACTCATCGCTCTCAACAGTCACTTTTGTTAAGACATGATTTCTCTTCTTTTAAACTTTTGCGAATAAATTAAATAATGTTTGCTTCAAAATACATTAAATAAACTTTTCATTTTTAATTTTCCTCAAATAAATTTTGAAAATGTATAATTGATTTTTTCAAGAATTTTAAACGGGGAATTTTACTCTTGCACAATTTTGTTTACAAAATTCTCAAAATCCCCGCCAGCATCGATTTTAAGGATAATTTCGCAGACGCACAAAAAAAGGAAAACTTTCTAACTAAAATTTCGGACATACGAGGAAAGATTAAAAAAAAAATGTAAAAATAATAATAATAAAATAATTTTGGTCTTTCCTCTTAATAATAACATTTACACGATGAACATTTGTTTTCGCAAGTTTAAGGCCGTTTTTGTCGTGCTATACTATTTTTAACGATTTTTTAGAGATCAACTCACACGTGCACACACACACAAACAGACATACATACAGACACACACACACACACACACACACACACACACACACACATATATATATATATATATATATATATATATATATATATATATATATATATATATACACCATGCATACAACTAAGCAGACAGACACTCTCCGGTGTCTGCTGATCAAATGCGATAAGTTAATCTGATTTATAATCACCACTTATCCCCAGAGACCCCAACGCATTTTTCTTTACATTCAGTTTTGTCTTTCTTTCATTCTCAGCTAAAGATGCCAAAGAAAGAAGAGGTTTCCTTTTTATAGCTATTCTCTTTATCTCATTATCTTCACTTTGGTTTGGTCACTGTTGTACATCCTACAAACAGACTTGACCGTTTCTCTATATTTTTCGGAAAGTAGAAATGTTTTCCAATATCGATACACCTTTTTTCAATTTGACTAAGGCAATTAATATTAGTTAATTAAAATGGATCTTCTTGACCTGTAAAATTGCAGTTTTATCTAGTTATTTATTTCAAAGTAGTAGGTTTAAATACTAACGTATATTAATGTGATGCTATTTGTCTTAGCCGAGGTAAAACGGAAGAAGGTTTTGTTAAATCATAAAGTTTATGTACTGAGAGACATTGAAATGAGAAGTGTTAATACCGAAAGCCCGTGAGAAGAATTAAGGATTTAATTCACACATAAACGACAGGAATTGTATGTCGAGCAGTTTGAACAATGGAAAGTGACACATACTTAAGGGGCAATGATGATTAACCCACAGCTGAAAATGCAAGCTGTAAAGCGAGAACAGTCAGATAATATCTAAGTTTCCACATGAAAGTCTCGGAAAAGTAGTAATATCTAAAAGTTTTTCTCATATTATACATATATATATATATATATATATATATATATATATATATATATATATATATATATATATATACATATATATATATATATACATATATATAAATAAATATATATATATATATACATATATATACATATATATAGATACATATATACATATATATACATATGTATAGATACATATATATATATAGATACATATATACATACATATATACATATATATATATACATATATACATATATATGCATATATATACATATACACATATATATACATATATATACATATACATATATACATATATATATTCATATATATATACATATATATATACATATACATATATATACATATATATACATATACATATATGCAGATATATACATATATATATACATATACATATATATTTACATATACATATACATATATATATATACTTACATACATATATATAAATATATTTATTGTAGTATATATACTCATACTACTATACACATTCCTTTAATTGCTACACGTATTTGAAAAGTTATTCTTTATTTTATTTTCTTAAACAATGACATTAATAACAAATGGCTTAGATTGATAATTTCTATTAAATAAAGTCTGTGGCTCCGGCAGGAATCAAACTCGTATTTCTTTTTTCATCAAGGAATACATGTTCGATTAATGTATTCGATGATTTAAACATGAAAATTATTTTTTTATTACGAAAGTGTTGAAAATCATCATTAAACTGGCAATTTGAACCTTAGAAAGCAAAACAAAAATACTAGAATGATTCAATAGTTGTGTAATGATTCTAACTATAATATTGGAATCACGAAAAATACGGATCTTTGCGGAAATATTGCGAATATTTATTATCATTAATCGTCATTGAGCCAAGCGTGTAATCTGATTTTGAACAGAATAATATCATTTGAAAATGGGAAGGATGATAAAAGATTTATTGCCTTTCGTCCACCAAGATTTATCTCGGGCGAAGATTAGGTAATATAATAGAAATGAAAATTAACACATTATTAAACCCTTGTCAGTCATATTAATGCCTGCCTCAGTAACAATTGTATTAAGCAATCCTTCCTTATTATTCAGTTATTTATGGATCCTCCATTTTTCAAATCAAAACTTGTTTTCTTTTCAGAATAATTTTCGACTCGCAATCAAATGACAGACTGAAGAAATAATTTCCCTTCAAAATCCCTTCTTGGCTAATTCATTCCCAGCTATACATAAGGATTTACCATCCAGCAGTCCACCATAGTCAACTAACCGTGATTCTTGTTAACCGGACGTGCTTGTTTCTTGCAGTCTTTTTCGATCGATTGGTCACTGATCACCGCAGTTTTGAACTGAGATTTCAGTCCGGCGGATAAGAATATAATCCAGATTGTTTAAGATTCATTGATCGCCAAATGATCACGAAAGGGAGGGGGATTAGACAAGCTGGAAATCAGAGCAAAACATGTTACTTTGTTTAACGAAGCAGTTATTTACGTTCTCTTCCAGTTCTATGATAAAATAAGTGGGAACAGAAATTACGAAAAACGACACTGGAAATATTTCAAACCAATCTTGTCTTACATTATATTACTTAGTGCATGCGTCGTATACCTTAAGACATTTGAAAATCATGAAACTGCACATGAAGTTTCGACACTTTGCCATCACCCTTACATCTCCCAAATTTCTTCCATTTCACCAAACTCATTAAATACGTAACGATTGGTTTCCTGTTAGCTTTCTTTAATATGCCCTGTGGTTGTTATTTTCTTGTTAAATGATTTACATATTTATCCTAGAATTTTAAGGTTTTTTGTTCTGTTTTTAAGACTGTTTTTATCACCTAGATATCTATGTTGATGACACAGCTTAATGGTAAGTATGATGGATTCGATACAATTTGTTTTGATCTCAATTATATCTTTAATATTTCATTGCGGCCACAAATGGCTTTTCAGATGCATCCCCCCCTCTAAAAGAAATCTGCTCTCTTTTAAACTTCTTAGAGAACCATTTTTGTCTTTCATCAGTATGGCAGAAGCTAAAGTGATTCTTTGCGCCTTTTTACGTTTTCTACTGACACGAAACGGAACGATTATATTGAAACAATTGCTAGGGATGCTGCTAGGAAAGTTGTTTCACTGTGCTATGCAAGACAGATTTTCTCAGGATAATCTATTTTGCACATTTGCAAGGCAACTGTTCGTCCGTGCATCGAATATTGCGTACTATATCCAAAGTGTTTTGTTCACTTGGACGGCGACAAAACTTTGCACTAATTTTTTGTTATCAGTATTTCCAAAAAGTGCGGCTGGTCCAATAGACGGTTTCACCACTTTTAACAACTGATTTGTGCGGTTAGATCAGCAGCTATACCAGTTGTGTAGTTCACTGGCACAAAGATCAAAGAGCAAAGGAGGTGTGGACAGGTGAAAAGTATTATTGGAAGTCCTTAAATGAACGTTGACACAGTCGAGAGCATCGGGTAATGGACTTTCATGCACAAACATCGTGATGGGGACAAAGCAGGTTTTTTAGACATTGTATGGGCTTTCCCTACACAGGGAAGGGGTGGTTAATGGGGCTCTAAATAAGTATTTGCTCAACGTTCCAAATTGGCTGTCAACCGCAATTTTTTTTGTTTATCTAACTAAGCGGTCTACATAAAGCGTTTAATTTGTTGGTTTGTGGAATGTTAGAAAAGTTCAGGACAGTGACTTAAATATGGATCCAAGATTTCATCCGAAATGCACTCAATATATATATATATATATATATATATATATATATATATATATACATATATATATATATATATATATACATATATATATATATATATATATATATATATATATATATATATATATATATATATATATATATATATATATATTTACAAATTTGCTTTCTTTTAATCTTCCTATAGAACCATTTTTGCCTTTCATCAGTATGGCAGATGCTAATTCCCTGAAAGTCATTCCATGTGCCTTTTTTTGCGTTTTCTCCTGACACGAAAAGGTGCGATTTTATTGACTCAATATTAAGGATGGAGGAGACACGGTGGAGTAATGGATAATGGCTCGGACTGAGGAATCGGAGAGCCGAGTTCGAATTACAGTCGAATCCATTACATTTACTTACGTTATAATACACTTAGGAAAGATATAAACCTCTTCTTCTCCCCCATTGGTCAAATATCAGGACAGACAGTGTTCTCTAGCCTTGGATGACAACTGATCTACCGCAGAAAGAAATGGCCAGCTACTGCAGGAAAGAATCTGCCTCGTCGGTCATGTATCAAAAAAATCGTGGTCGCCTAAACGTGTATTACGCGTGGCACATAACTGATTGATTAATGACCTTCTCAAAATGTATAACACGTCTTTGTCTTTTTACCGTCTGCTGATGAAGCTACACTCCCGGAAGTATCACTCGAAGAGGCATAAGAAGTGATGAACCACTTCTCGCATGCATGTAAGGCTGTTGGTTTAACAATCAGCATCAATAAACTGGTAGGAAGTGCTAAGCGAAGACAATCTGGACATGAGCACCCTCTCGCGCGCATCACTGTTGATGGCAATGATTTGAAGTATATAATCTCCATTACCTCCCATCTCGCCATACAGGTATGCAGATTGTTTCACCTGCTGCCATCCCTGGATGATGAGATTATTAATCTAGCTTTTGATAGACTACATCTTTGTCTCCCGGGTGCTAGAGGTATATCAGAGAATACAAAAGTTCCAGTTTATCGTGCAGTGGTACAATAATCTTTTGTATTCCGGTTTCATGAGCAATTTATAGCATCCACATTCATAAGTTTCATGTCTTCCGCAAACAATATCTTCGCTCTATTTGTGGTTATGCAATGTTAAATTTTTTCACATGCTGTAAAATCAGTGGGACTGAAACCCTATCTCATGTTCTGCAGATGACTGAGGAGCGTACACCCAAAGTACTGTTATTCAGTCAGCTTCAGGAGGACGCGCGTAATGAACACAGTTCTCTGTTCAGATATAAGGACAAATTGAAATGCAATCTTATGTCTCATAACGTTCCACTTACTTCTTTTCATGTCCTGCCTGCTGACCATGGAAAATGGAGGAGAGTTTGTCATGAAGGTATAACGAACATTGGTCCATTTTCGTGATCTACCACCAATATACGATCAAACCTCCCATCTGATCCTGTCGTCTGCAATAATTTCGGCTTGATGTGTAAATCGGCAGCTTGACAAAAGTGCCATTTAAGGCACAAAAATAAAGCATTAATTTAAAAAAAACTGTTGAGACCACACATTGGCTGTTAACGTTTCAAATATGTCGAATAATGCAAACGGTTCACAGAATTTTAAACAAGATGAAGCCCGGAGCAATGGAATATAAATGTAGATTATTTACTTTAACAATTCAAAATTGCGTCATGACTATGTTCAATAGAGAGTTTGTTTTTTCTATCTAAAACTTGACTAATATTTTTTTTGAATAGCCACGAAATTATATATTTTAAAGGATAATGCTCATAAAGTGTTAAAAAACTTCCGCGTTTGTAAGTAGAAAATTTAGATCCTGAAGGTATATTTAAATTTGGTTGAAATGAAAGTGTAAAAAAAAAAATAATAAAAAAACGAGAAAAAGAAACAAGGTAAAAAGAAATTAACAATCGGCTTTATTCAACAATTATTGAGAAAATATTTCTATATGCAACCGCCGGCTTTGTATTGGAAATTTAAAAATCGAAGAAGGGCTAAGTGGAATATGCAATGAAGAAATAGATCAAAATGGCAAAAGGAAAGAGGAAATAAACGAAGATATTAAAGAAAATTGAAAAATCGAATCAGTCAACTAGCCGTAAAAAAAACAGCAATGCGTAGTGGGTAAAACCTTAAAAGAAAAATGTGTACGCATCCGCATGTGAAACAGAGAGTGAGAAAAATAGATGGAAAATAAAATTTATGAATAGACAAACAGAACGATAATACGAGAAAAGATAATAAATTACGAAAAGTAAAGGGTGGACATATGACGTAAAATTAAAATAAAATGAGAAAAATAGGGATCTGCAGGGGAGAAAAAAATCGAAAAATATATAGAAACAGACGAAAGATATAATTAACAATAGATTGGAAACATAAAAACAGATTTATGAAGACACGTGAATGGAAAAATCGGTATATTCAAGGAAGGAAAGAATACACTGAAAGAATGAACATTGATAAAAAGAACTAATGAAAAACGGCACAGTAAAGAAAGAAAGCAAGAAAGAAAAAAGAAAGAAAGACAGAAGTTTAAATATTGTTTTAGAATTGCAAAGAAATCAGGAAGAATCAAAAAGTACAAAAAATATGTAGATAAAAGGAATACGCAATGGTCTATAAGAATGAAAGACATAAGCAATATATATATATATATATATATATATATATATATATATATATATATATATATATATATATATATATATATATATAGGCAGTGATTCCTGTTTTAATTATGTTTCCTTAAAGACAACTGAAAAGTTACTGTGATTAAGCTTTTTATTTAATCGTTTTTTTTGCTCGTACAGGTGTTTTATTTTCTGAATGTATGCAAAAACTGTCAAAATATTGTGTATATCTGAGCGCTTTCGGTAGCACACAAACATACGCGTGCATATACGTGTATATTTGTATATATGTATACATGTATGCCTGCACATTCACAAGTACACACATAAAACCAAACTCGTACAAACATATACACAGACACAAATTTCAACCATAACCTAAACTAAATGGTCAAAACAATAGCAAGTAAACCAGAGATCAACGGAGAAGGTGAGGAAAGAATAAAAGAAAAAATGACAAGAAAGAAAAATAGTAAGAGTGAAGAAGAGAAGTCAACAACCAATCTGCACTTATTAAGCGAAAAGGAAAATAGCACACTCATACCATAATAAAAGTACAAATGTATTGAGTGATATCAGCAGTTTAACTAACGTCTATGTAACCATGAAACTTCAAAGTAAACTTAAGTTAAAGTCAAATCTTTTTCATTCTAATTATCTCTCCCCCTCTCTCTCTCCCTCTCTCTCTCTCTCTCTCTCTCTCTCTCTATATATATATATATATATATATATATATATATATATATATATATATATTATAATAAAAAGAAAGAACAGTAAAATATATAATCCGGTGTTCTTATTGATATATTTCATTTTTACAAAACAGTGCTCAATGTCAATTTAGAGAGCATAAATATTACAAATTAACTGATTTCAAATATGGTTTCTTCGCTACACAGAAATAACCATGTTTCAAAAACCGAAGCTAAAAACTTCAAATTGAATTATATAATTAAATTAAAAGCATTAGTTGTGTTTCCTTTCAAGCGAATTTTGGAATAACTTATTTTTAAATTTACTGAGTTTTAAACGAACATATAAATTCATAATTTCCTGTTTCCAAGGATACAGAGAAATCCAATCATTCACACAGGGGCGGTAGCGTGTTCATTTTTATTAACTATTGTTGTATCAATTATGAGTTACGTTCGAAAAAGAGGTTACGTTTAGGGGGGGTAGGGGAGCATTTTTCAAGGAATGTCGTCTGTTTTTTTTTTATTATTAACGACAAAATTTTTCTCGGCATTTTTTTCGTTAAATTCGTATTTGTATACCTAAAGTTTCTTTCTAAAAGAAGTGTTTGGTTTAGAATAAGTTATATTTAACTACAATTTTAAAATATTATTTTTACTCTTAATTACTAATAGACTGTATTTCTTTTTAAATCAAGTAAATGTAATAGAATTACTTAAATTATTTAAAAAAGAATATTTTTTCAAATTCAATATAAGTATGTATATTACCAGCTCCCATATTATTATTTTTTTTATTTTTAAATATTATTTAAGGAAAACTTTTGACAATGACGGCAAAGAATAGCTATTTAATTTCTTTGATTCAGTATTTTTTTATTTTTTATAAACTTTTTATAAACTTAGTAATATACAGTTTCTCATGTATGCACAAAGGACATGGGTCATTTAATGACCTACATATTCTAGCTTTTCTTATTAATTTCCATTTTACTGTAGGTGTTTTATTGGTTTATTTATATATATATATATATATATATATATATATATATATATATATATATATATATATTAATGTATATTTGGGAGTAACCTTCCTTTCCTTTAAACATCTTGCATTAAATGCTGCAGGCAAGGAAGATTTAATTAAATTTTTATTTATTTTTTCCAACATCCTTACGTTTGTAGGTATAAAAGAGTTTAAAAATTTGTTCATGATTTTCTTTGTTACAACCGCTTTCGGCCTCTTCTTAAGCCATTTTAATGGGTGGTTTATTTTTAGTGTTGTTAGATTTTCCAGGTGATTTTGACTATATATACGTATATACTAAGAGAAAGATGATATAGAATGAAAGGTAGAGCAGAAAGCAAAAGAAAGAAATACTTATCATTAAGTGAAAGAAAAAGAAAGAATGGCCAGAAAGGGAAAGAAAGAATTAATATTAAGTGAAAGAAAAGAAAGAAAGAATGGGCAGAAAATAAAAGGAAGAAAGAAGAATGAGTGCAGGAATTCAAATGAAAGAATAGAATAAAATTATACAGTCTGAAAAAGAAAGAAATGATGGTAGAATTAGCGTCAATATGAAACAAGAATTTTGTGAACATGTAGACCAAAAATTGATGGAAGAAAAAGGAAAACTTAAGTCAGGTACTTGTAGTAATAGAAAACATTGAATATATGAAAAAGAAAAGAATTATGAATTAATGAAGACTTTAATGGTGTTTGAAGAAGGAAAGAAAGAAAGAAAGAAAGAAAGAAAGAAAGAAAATTAATCATGGAAAGAATGCTAGAATAAAGGCAGGAAGGAAGCAATGTAAATGGGAATAAATGAATAATGCATGGAATTAGTAAAGCGTTTTCTATAAAGTGAACATGGATATAATCAAATAATTGAATGAATGAAAAAAGAAAATGCGTAGGAGGGGGAGAAAAAAGAAGGTACATGAAAGAAAGGGAATGAATATATGCACTAGGAAATAGAGAATCAAAGATAGAAAGAAAATTGAATTGAATGAATTGAACGAAAGTATCATTGAAAATGAGACCGCAAAGAAAAATAAAAACCTAATTCAAAATATGATAGTATGTGGAAAGGAACGGAAACTAGAAAGAAAGAAAGAAAGAAAGAAAGAAAGAGAAAAGAAAGAAAGGGAAAATAGAGATATCGAAAAGGATGAAGAAATAGTCAAGATCAAAGAAAGAAAGAAAAAGAAAGAAAGAAATTAAGAAAGAATGATAATGGTATGGAGACAGCGAGGGAAAGACAGGATTTATGTAGGTATATGATATAAAGTTTGATGACATCAGCATGAGACAAAACAAAGAAAGAAATGAAAATGTGTTGGAAAGGAAACAAAAGTAGACAAGCGAGAAAGAAAAGAAAGAAAGAAAAAAAAAGAAAGAAACAAACCATAAAACCAAGAAACAAAGAAACAAAGAAAGAGTGATGGATGGAGACAGCGAGGGAAAGACAAGATTTATGTAGGTATATGATATAAAGTTTAATGACGTCAGCACCATGAGAAACAAAGAAAGAAATGAAAATGTTGGAAAGGAAACAAAAATAGTGAAAAGAGAAAGAAAGAAAGACTGACAGAAAGAAAGAGCCTATATTATACAATGTTGAATAAATAAAAATACCATCAAAAAAGGCAAGAAAGGAGAAAAGACATAAAAAGAAAAATATGACTAAAAAGCAATAAGGGATGCGAATGCCAAGGAGAAATGAATGAGGTAATTTTAAAAAATAGTAAAAAGAACCAAAGCATAAAACGTAAGATCTCAAAAGAAAAAGAACGAGAAACAAAGAAAAACTGAAGTATAAAATTACTATAAATGAAGGAATATAAAAGCGAACAGAATTAAAATGGTAGATCAGCTAACGAGAAAGCATACTCCAAAGAAATGCAAGCAAGAATACCCATGAAGAAAATTGAATGCATTTTGTAATACTACCACCGTTGATCCGATCGGCGTAAGTAGCTAAAATTAACTTCAGCTCATCATCTTTGCTTGGAGTACACTTGATCTCTGCACACGGTTATCGAACGAAGTCGAGTGGCGCTCACTAGTTCGTGAATGCCCGGCTGCTCGCTTCATTCAGTCGTGCGCTGGAGGAGCGTTCGTTAATTTCATTAGAGTGCATAAAATCAGCTTAAGAATCACGATTCAGTCATGGCCTCTTAAGCAAACGTTACTTGATTGTGAAAGTTTTAAACATTCAGGAATCGATCTTGACTTTCATATTGAGTTGTAAACCGAAACAAAATGGCTTAATGGATTTTACTAGAGTTTTAAGTCGATCGATTTTTTTATTAGATTATCATGTTACGAAGATCATTCTCATTGATAGGTTTCTTTATTTACTTATCGAACTGATGCTCTTTGAAGTGTTGTTTGATCCTGATCTTAAAGTGTATATTATTCGGTTCCACGGCGTTTTTGATTATTCTGGACTCGGCAATGTCTGTTTAATGAAAGTGATATAAATATATTTTAAAATCATTTTACGCTAAGAACTTCCTAACACATTTATGTTGTGGTAAGAGCCAGTTACCCTCTTTTCAATCATGAATGGATGAGTTCATTCATGATCAGTAGTCCTGGGTAATTGTCAAACGGGATGATAATAAAATTGCAGTGACTTGTCTAGATTATTATTGAAAACAGCGATCTCGACTGACTCTGTTGAGTTAACTGTTTGCCAGACCGCACATCAAAACAATTTACCTATCGCAAATGGAAACGTACCTATTGAAAAGGAGGGAGATATATAAACAGGAAATACATTTTTTTTTAAAACAACATTTTCAAAATAAAGTAAATGAAAGAAGATTACTATAAATGACAATTGTCTGGAAAATAAAGGCAGGGAAATAAAAAAAAATGCCAACAAACAGAATGCAAAAAGAAAACTTTGAAGACAAAGGAAAGAGTGAAAATGTTTAATTAAAAGAATGGAATAAAGAAAGAGTTATTTAATTGTATAGGGATCTTAAAATCAAAACAAATAAATGTTTCTTGAGGAATGTTTCTTGTAGCGAAACGCCTGGGAGAAAATTATAATAGAAAGTATTATGAATTGTGATTCCCTTCGCATTTTCTCAGTACAGCTGTCGTCGTTAATCTTGTCTGTCATATTCGATATCTACTTGTCAACCCGCGTGGGCAGGATGCAAAAGAAAGGTCAGTTTAATGTGGGGAGACCGTGCGCGTGCATACGCGCCAGGTCCCCCAAAACAGCCCAGCCCTCGCTAAAGTCAGTTACACTGGTATCGGTATTTCTACCGATCCCGTCCTCTCTAGACAAACGGGTTGCGCTCTGTCCGAAGACAAAGACACAACTGAGAGAAGGTAAACGAGAATCGACACACGGAATCTCGCAGACTAGGCTTGCCTATCGTATTCTGACACTCCTTACTTCTTGGGGAGTTGTATAGTGTCTATGTCGTAGATATGCTAATAAGGCAGTCATTAAGAAAGAAAGAAAAAAAAAGAAAGAATAAACAAAAAAGAAAGAAAGAAAAAACAAAAAAGAAAGAAAGAAAAAAACAAAAAGAGAGAAAGAAAAACAAAAAAGAAACAAAAAACAAAAAACAAAGAAAGAAAAAAAACAAATAAGAGAGAAAGAAAAACAAAAAAGAAAGAAAAAACAAAAAAGAAAGAAAGAAAAAAAACAAAAAAGAGAGAAAGAAAAACAAAAAAGAAAGAAAAAACAAAAAAGAAAGAAAAAAAGAAAGAAAGAAAAAAGAAAGAAAGAAAAAAGAAAGAAAGAAAAAAGAAAGACAAAAAGAAAGAACAAAAGAAAGAAAAAAAAGAAAGACAAAAAGAAAGAACAAAAGAAAGAAAGAAAAAAGAAAGAAAAAAGAATGAAAGAAAGAAAAAAAAGAATGACAGAAAAAAGAAAAAGAAATACACGACAAACCATTGGAGTAAAGAAGAAATTTAAAAGATGAGAAAAAGTAGTACTTGAACAAAACACGAAAAACAAAGCAAAACGCAGGAAAGAGGAAAAAGGTCGCATACAAAGAAAGGAAAGAAAGACAGAAAGAAAGAAAGTAACGAAAAAAAAAAGAAAGAAAAGAACGACTTGAAAAAGGGAGAGAATTAATATAGGGTAGAAATGAAATTAAATATCATTTCATGTCAGCAAAAATACATACAAAATAATTCAAAATTTAGCAATAAAAATATTCCGATGATTATGGAAAAAATCTTTTTCTTTCTATGTGGCCAGTCCTTTCAGGACGTAGGCGATCATGGCTCTCCGCCTTTCTCTATCCCTTGCAGCTCACAACAAGTTCCTTCCTTCTGCCACCACCCCAAGACCATGTTTCAGTCCTCCACATGATAAGGCCGGTAGGTATGTCATGCGTTGTTTCCCCTTGACTCCCTTTTCCCTCTATTCGACCTGTGACTATCATATTCATCAGGCCATCCTTCCTCATTATGTGTCCCAGGAACATCAGCTGCCTCTTCCTCATGTTAAGTATAAGCCTCCCCCTAGTTTGCATCATCTCTAGGACTTCATCTTTGCTCACACGCTCAGTCCATCTTTGAGGAAATGGTCCAACATTCACTGCCGTAAAGAAGGACAGATGTCGCGTAACAGCTCAGTATTCTTTTCTTCGTTAACAAAGAAATCCTTCTGTCTCGCAATACTTTATAATGAAAAATAGCTCCCTAGGAAAATAACAAATGAACAGGGAGAAAAAAAATTAATGCCCGGAAGAAAGCAGGGAAAGATGAATTAAAAAGAAAAAAATATCAAATAAACGAAACACTTCCAGTGACAAAATTCAATAAAAAAAAATACAGAAAGCAAAGACGATAAAGAGTTGGTAGAGAGAAGAAACTGAAAAAGATGGAAAGTATTGTAATGACAAAAGTACGCAGGCGTAGCCATTAAGAAAGCTTTATTCAGCTGCGAATGCAAGGTTCGCGTATAGTGTCCTTTTATAGTCCCAGTAAACAGAAATTGCTATCTCAAAGAGGCGAGAAACAAAACAAGGGGAGACCACTCTTGCTTATTCATAACAAGTTAACTTCAAGGCAAGATTAAACAAAAATAAAGAAAATTTAAAATTAAAAACAACCAAAAGAAAGAACCGAAACAAATTCTAAAAAAAATAACAAACGACAGAAGAAAATCAGAGTAAAGAACCAAGAAATACAGAAACAAAAGAACTATGTACGAATTATAAAAAATTTGTAAAAATAAATAAAGATGGATCGAGGATAAAACTACGAACAAAGATGAAAAAAATAAACAAAACAAAGTGGACTTTTAGTATTTTTTCGGTCTATTGGATGCAGATCTTTTTCCTACAAATTCACAAAAAAATTACCCTGCGTCCAATACACGCGTATCATGTATGTGTGGGACATGAAAACCACGAAAAAGATAGGGTTCACCAGGACTCGGTGAACGCACAGAGCTTAACTCAGAAACTAGGACTCCTGGAAGTGAACAGACATGATATCAGTAAAAAATATCCCGAGAAAATCGATCCAGGAAAAAGAAATTAACAAATTTATGTAAGTGCACAATATTTTACTGCTTGTTTTGTAGAAAAACCGGATTTTACAGAAATATTTGCTCTGACTCGTATATCTACTTTGTGTGTGTCTTTGCTGATATACAGGTACTGGGATTTGCTTTACTTGGTGCATTTCAATTATCATATGTAACAGTATACACTGATACCAGTATATTTCTTGGTAGCTATTCTAAATTTACTGTATATGCAAATATTGCTCTCTGAAAAACAAATAAAAAAATTTTCTACAGGTGTATAATGAAATGTACTAAGATTCTTTTCCAAAAAATGTCTTTGCAAATTAATCCTTACCTCACTTCTATTTAGAAAAAAAAAATTCCAGGAATCTAATTTGCGCTAAAACTGTAAATGTTTCTTTATGGTTATAACATTTACTTTTTGTTTGTTATGTGTGCATTTTTCCCTATACATTCCGTGCCAAAACTTTGGTGAGTCCAATGCATAGGTGCGTCCAATAGGCCGGCAAATACGGCAAGTGAAATAATGAATTACATAATGAAAATGAACAGAAAAAAATATCTAATAACTCTGTGGAAAAGAAAGGGTATTTTTAGTTAGTTTTAGGTTTACCTTCCGCTTGTGCTGTTAGGTGTTGCGGGAGACACAGTCGTCTGTCAGTGGCAAGGTGAGTGGCCTGGAGAAGTGATATCTCGTGAGTACTGAGTAGCCACTGACTCGCTCCAGCTTCTTCTTGGTCTGTCTCTAGCTCTCCAGCCAGGCTACCTGAGTCTATATGCTCGTAGGCCTAGTTGGTTGATAGGCATACGATAGGCAAAGAGTATTGTATAGATCAAAATATTGTTGACAAAATGAAATATTTATCAGGGTTCCCTCAAATTATTTTAGACGTAAAGAATTATGTTTTCTTATTAGGATGATATTTATAAAATCAATGTTATATTCAGTTATGTGCCTATGTACTGCGAGTGATGTTTAAACGGTTGTGTCAACGTAGGCTTCTTTTATGTTCATAGAAGCGGACTTTTAGATTTCCAGTTGTTTTGCCAATATAAGTGTTTCTACATTGCAAGCGTTTTATTTAATCAACTATTAGCACATATCAAAAACAATATATTACATCACCAACTTTTATGAAAATTCATCCTTAAAAAATCTACCGTATGGATATCTACCATTACACAACGTCCCCAAGTCAATATATGGAGAACCTCCAAATATAAATAAAGCCTTCTAGTACTACTATAAACATACACACGCTCTCTCTCTTTCTCTCTCTCTCACACTCACACATGCACGCACACAATCAACCGAATCGCGCATAGACAACTAGTTGGTTGTTTTATTTAGCGGCATATCAACAACTCTATGGCGAAGTCTAAATATTTGTAAGTAACTTAATCTTTTCTTTGTAGATAATAATTGTTTTGGTAATTCAAATCTTAATAATAAATCCATAGATGAAGAAGAAGTGAATATAACCAACACAACTGAAATTAGGAACTCGGCACTCCGATTCAAAATTCCGAGACATTCTCCATTACATCACTCACACATTCAAGGTTACAGCGCCCAGTATTCCCAAGCGCTCACCAATCTAGTCCATACTGACCAGGCTTAACTTGGATCATCGTACTGGAACGGGTGTTTCACGTGATGTGGCCGCAAGCATAGACAAACTAGAATTGCAAACTTACACAAATAAATTATACGCCTGAAGTTTGCCTGCCTGCTCAAATACTTGTGAATTTGCTTAACCAATGAAAATCAAACAACACAAAAACAACAGAAATTTTTTTCCATATATCATTCTCTGATGAAGCTTTAATAAAAGCATAATATTTTAAAATTATAAATATTTGTTCTTTCTCCTGTCATTCTGTCGGATTTCGATTAGTATGTGATCTGTATTTGATCCTAATTCAGACATCAAAATATCGTTGAAAGATGAATTATGTAAACTTATAGCATCATTAATTACTTTCGCCTGGCTTATATAACCTTAAGCTTAATAATTGTCAATTCCAAACAAATTGAATCATTAATTCCACTTTTGATTCAATGACTTATCTTCAGTATTTTTTATACATTAGGATCTTTGCCCAGAGAAGGAATGACACATGAAGGAAAATCATTTAAAGTCTTTACTTATTAACTATGAGCGTTTACAGTGTCGCATCGTCAACCAAAGGTTACCTATTGTAATATACCAAATCACTGATCAGCAAATTTTCCTGGAAAATTTGCTCATTGTTTTAATACATTATTCAAATATGCAATTCCTCGTCGAGCATTGCGCAGTAATATTTTGGCCAAACGCTATGCAATAAAGAATTCCCTTCGAAACCTAACAAGAACGAAGGAGATAATTATATCCACTAAGTTGAATCGTTTAAGAGGAATTACTGAAGTTTGCCAAAAAAAGTAGGTATGATTTATTTTTGATTTGGATTTCGGAATAAGCCCATTTTTATCTGCCATTAGTTATCATTTTCCTAATTATTTTTTCTCTGTATTGTGAAAGAAAAGAATGTCACTAGTTCAAGCACTGACCAATTTTCCGTTCGGTAGGTTTTAGAATACGTTTTCTATGTTTTTTTTAAATGTTCCAGAAATTGAGCTCAACTAATATTATGCCCTAGTTGCAGTGTATTTAGAATATAGCGATTTTCCATGCATATCTTGGATGTGGCACAAGGCCGAAGGTAAGAGGAACCCAGTGAGGATTTTATCTCTCTACTCAGTTGTAGTTGTTCTAGCGAGACAAGCTTGCTAACCATTACACCACCTCGAAGCGCCCAAATCTATTTACAATATATCAGTTGAATTGTAATAATAAAGGACAAATACGTGAGAAGATGGTAGGAAGTGAAGATTATGGGAAAACCTGCGATATATACCGATTGACCCTCGATTTGAAAAGGTCAAGTTGAAAGTGTGAATGAAGCATCCACTTGGTTGACTTCGATGAATCGATAGGACATGCGAAAGCAATCCTGAATTTCCAATAAAATCTTCCACTAGTTCATACTATTTCATGTTTTAAGATCGTCTTGAGCGGTCTATTTTTTTTTAAATTACTTTTTGATTTTCAAAAATATCATCCAGACCTCCTTACGCTAAATTTGTCATTGCCATATTTAGTTCTAATAGATGTTGTATTGGCGACAAGGAAATTGAATATCGGATAAGCTTCGTTAGATTTGCACGTACTGCAAAGCCAAAACATTAAACCAAAAACTAGAATAATATTCTTAAATAGCCCCGGCAGATCGAGATTGTTCTTGTGGATGTAATGAATGTCGTCAAGTACGTTCAGAAATATCGAAACTGTTAGATGTATGCAGCCACTTTTTCAGATATATTTTGAAACATTCAGGCCTCGGGAGTGGATCATACTTCTTCGAACCTCGAAGAGTTGCGCTAGAGAATCACAAAGAACTCTACCAAATACCGGAAAACACATCGCGTGAAAAATGCCAATGGATCTTACATGTAACTCGAGGAAAGCATAATGGCATAATCAACATGCTGACGTTCCACACGACTTCAAATAAAAGGTTAGAAAGGAAATCCGCATGAAGCCCGGAAAGACCAAAAACATTTACTGGACTTGAGAAATCTGTTTTACACGAAAACATTTTCATGAGAGATAATTTATAAATTTTAGCCAGCAGTAGCAATAGCTGATCTGTCAATGAATACCAAATGTGCCCTTATAGGGAAACGGCTAATATTAACGATATTATATACTTAAATAAACCAATAAGACAATTGTAATACCCTTATTCTAATAATAAATAAGAAGATACAGTTATATGCGCATTCTCATAGAAGCAAAATGTTTAATACACGAATGGTAGCTCATTAAACTTAAAAGACCCGGTCGGTGTATAAACCGAAACGTTTTCTCTCACATTGTTCTGTGCTATGAGCTTTTATATCAACGTAACAAAATAAAGGACCATGCAAATAAAATTATGAATAGAGACTACTCGGTATGAAG
The DNA here is from genome assembly GCA_964036315.1 of Acanthosepion esculentum. NCBI lineage: Eukaryota > Metazoa > Mollusca > Cephalopoda > Sepiida > Sepiidae > Acanthosepion > Acanthosepion esculentum. The sequence goes on from OZ038482.1 coordinate 94,028,142, forward strand.
TAAGCATTGACGAGGATTGTCTGGTTAACCATATCTGCGGAGTAGTGAGTTCGATCCTGGCTGGGAGCACCTCATACAACATTTCGACATTAAATAAACCATTCGAAGTTGAAATGTACCACAGGTATTGCAGCCATGGCAGCAGCGGTTAGTCTAAGTCAAGAGAGACTGTTGGATTTCATCCATTGCAGGCTGGTTTTTAATTCCGAGATTTACGATTCATAGAGTGGTTCTAGACAAAGAAAAAACCGCGGCATATGAAATGGAACTCAATGCAGAGAAATCCAAAGAACTGGTGAATAGCAAAAACTAACACCAGTGCAACCGCCGCCATGCAATACGAATCAACGGAGGAAGTATCCAACTTAAAATACTTGTCAGCGCAGAAATCCACACATTGATCGCCACAGCCGAAGTAGTGATGTTCAGACTGGAAAGGATATGGAAAATCAACCAGCTTGCATGGCAAGATCAAGTGTTACAAATCGCAGGACGTGTGGATCCTGTTCTACGTGTGTGAGACTTGGACAACTCTGCTTGAGGCAGAAAAAATGATTCAGGCGCCCGAGAACAAATGCTTGAGAAATCTCCTCCGCATCTCCTACTACGAGCATAAAACCAATGACTATGTACGTAGCAAGGTCAAAAGTTTAGTGGACTTACAGGAATCTATCCTCGCCACTATTAAACAACGGAAGATGGTTTTACCACCTCACACACTATGAAAGTTTCTGCAATACACTGTACTAATGACGATTATCACGACGAGGAGACTGGTTACCAACTCAAGGAAATACAATCCGGCTAGACTTATATTTAACCCATAACTGTGGAGAGAACGGATGGATTGATAACTTTCCAAATGATAATTGGGATAAAGTGAAGGTAAAGAACTTGAGCGAAAGTCGAACTCGGTTCGCCGATTTCTGTTTCTGGTTAACAAACCGTTACCCCAACCGTACCTCCAAGAAGGCTTTATGTGTTGTAATATCAACCAGTCTAACGTAACCGACCTTGAAGATGTCATAATACTAATAAATACAAATGAAGCAAGAAAAGAAAAAAAGGGAAAATATCTGACACAAAAAAATAAATACAATAAGAACGAATACAACAACAACAAATAATAATAATAATAATGATAATGATGATGATGATGATGATGATGATGATAATAATAATAATAATAATGATGATGATGAGGATGATGATAATAATAATAATAATGATGATGATGGGATTATGCAAATATGATGCTAGATTTTTCCTTTGAAAAAATTGAAGGCTAATTTTTTTTATAGAGCATCCGATTAATTTTTCTTAAAAATAATTCCTTCCGAAAATATTCCGTGACTGGTTATGAAAAATGGAAGATCTACCGCTGGGAGAATTCATTGAGAAATTATTTTCTCTTCTGAACGCATGCAATTTGAAGAACGCTTTCAAATAATGCTATTCAAATGCACACTTATTTAAGACTCGCAAGTTAAAATTGCTCGGTTTTCAAGCACACACACACACACACACACACACACACACACACACACACACACACACACACACACACACGCATACGCACACACACACAGAGAAAGAGAGAGAGAGTAAGTGAGAGAGGGAGCGATTTACGTTTCATAAGCTAAATAATTTCCATCAGAGATGTAAAATCAATGCACACAAAATTTCTCTTACATCAAGTCATAATAATAAATTAGGAACATTCTAGAATAATGTCGAGGTTCATTTCTGTTGCCATATATCTGCAGAATGTCACCCATTATGTATCAACCCATCTTTTTGCCTTTATTATATGTGAACTGACATGTATTCCTCTATCGTTGTTTTATCCCGGCTTTTAAATTCAGTTTAGTCTACATTTTCGACTAGATCCTGTCTAAAGCTGTAAGTTCCAATATACATAATTACATGGGGGAGCATAGAGATGATCTTTTTGCCTTTCCCAAGGATAACAAGGAACGCAACTGACAAAGCCAGAACTTGAACTCGGCTGATCGGTTCCACTTCCAGCACCGAAAACCTTTAGACTACCAACACCAAGACGTTTGATGGAAGAAACCAAAAAAGTTATCGGACGTCGTCAGAACAATAAACCTAAAATGATTGGTTCACAAAACAATGGCCAAAATCGTCTCATATACTCAGGTCATCAGGTCCAGTGTAGATGTAGCTTTCTTATCAGTGTATATGAGCGCTTGCATGCGTGTGCGCAAGCGCGTGTGCGTGCAATTAAAAAAGCTATATATGAATGTGTACAAATGTAAGAAAACACGAAAATAACCAAAGGTCTGCAGAAACATATATATATTGAAACACACACCCACACGCGCACGCACACACACACACACACACACACACACACACACACACACATATATATATATATATATATATATATATTGGATTGGTCTCTAATTTAATAGTTTGTTGACTTCAATGTTCACTCTTATATTTATATTTACATACACTCTATTTATCCCATAAATATAGCGCACCTTAAAACTATATTTCTTTATATATATATATATATATATATATATATATATATATATATATATAGAGAGAGAGAGAGAGAGAGAGAGAGAGAGTGAGAGCGTAGCCCAACTTATCATACCATTCTGGAATGATAACGACGCCGTAAACACATTTAAGACATTCCGGGTCGGATCTGAACCCACAATCCTGAAATTCTGGATTCCCACGTTTTCATTACTGCCATTCGGATATTTGTACCTGATTTTTTTTGTTCGACAACAATTCTTATAACTTAGAAATAAATTTGGGAATATTTCAAATTAATTGCGAAATCCAGCGAAAGTCACCCATGAAATAAAAGTAATTGTTTGTACGAAAAGTAACGACATACGTACACCAAATTGTCTTTAAATTAAGTGGCTGCAGAAGAAATATCGTTAACCTTTTAAAAGGTAATCTTAAATATTAATGCAATACTTAAATGCAGAGACCAATTTTGAGTTCTTCTGTAGTTTATTGTTGCCTATCGCATGCTGCAGCAGTATGCCTCGCAAAAAGAAATCTCAGCCAAAGGAGAACCAGATTACAATCAAAAGAGCTATGTCTGCAGCGAGGAAAAGACAGTTTCGTGCAAATGAATACCCGGATCAAACGGCAACCAGGAGCTTCAAATGATGAGAATATGCAAAGACTTAGGGACTCACACTCCTGAAAAAGCCTATGGCTCAATCAGGAGCAGGAGGTAGCTTAAATGCCGTCGATAGGGCTGCTTTTAAGCTTGTATATATATATTGTTTTACTTAAACGTTTTAATTTCTTACTTAAAGGTTATTGCGTTTTCGTGAATACCAATATTTTAATGGATGCTCCATTTATTTACTAAATAGTGGATACATTTTTTTTTTGGGTAACAGCCTGAATATTCGAGAAACCTTATTAAAGTAAAATATATGTCCTCTAGCATCCATGTTGACGGAGAAACCGTCGTTAGATCCGACATGCCTTAGACCAACTCAATCACGGCCACAGGCCAGTACACGAAACGAAGTATACTGTTTAATAAATAAACAGTGGGTCTACTCAAATATGTGTACCACTAAAATAAAACAAAAAATAACGTTTAATCTGTGGGATTAATAAACGAAAAATATCCAGTTATATGTTAGATCTATCATTGATATTGAGCACTTTCCACTAAGTACTGCATATACAACATGATATATATATATATATGTATATATATATATATATATATATATATATATATATATATATATATGTGTGTGTGTGTGTGTGTGTGTGTGTGTGTGTGTCTGTGTGTGTGTGTGTGTGTGTGTATATATATATAGAGAGAGATATATATAGAGAGAAATAGAAACAGATGAAGACAGAGAAAGATAGATAGGGTATAGGGTGCATATAGCTCCCAGAAATACTGCTTAATGTTTTACCATTATGTGGGAAGTATTTTGGTGGGGTATCGGCTGTTCATATATATATATATATATATATATATATATATATATATATATATATATATATATATATATATATGCCGTGCAATATTCCGCTTGTCACCGTTTTGGATTATTTCGCCAAATTCCGTTAGGGAACGGTGTGCATTCATATCTTATTTCTCTAATCACTATTGATTTAATGTCAATGCTGAATGAGAGATCTAGACTTGGTTCGGAACAAGACGACGGAAATGAAAACATTAAATTCTAGAGCTGGAATCTAGAGACTTCAACACTTTTTAACATAGAAAATCATAGTAAAGCAGAATTCACAGGAAGCTATGGAGAGCCGTCACAGCTGAGGATCTGAAAGGAGATGACACTCAGAAGAAACTATTTTCTATTTATTAATATTTGTCTTACTTTATTTCTTAAGTAATTAGAGGATTTGTTTTCTCCTTTTATAGTTTGTAGGTGAATTGATGAATGAACTGAGAATTAAGCGGGATTGCATACCGAACCATCCACAAAAAGTTTGAACCGAATTATGGTATTTTGCGTATGAAAGAGGTTTAATTGCATCGGTATTCATATCTTTCAAAGCAGCATGACGTAGGAATCTTTTCTTGCGTTCAAAAGTTACATGCGTCTACCTCAAAGAAGTCTTAGAATAACAGAATCATCTCTTTACAATTTTGAGGAACATTCTTCTATTCAGCGTAGAATAAAAATAGAAATGTGCTTATATTTAAGACATTAGTTAAACGAACGAAGGATTATCAGAATAGATTAAAGATGTGTGGGAAAATTTGAAAACTGAAAGAAAAGGAAGAACAAAAACATTCGAAAATATTTTATTTCATTCGAATGCCTGACTTATTTATTTTTTAATATTTCTTTTTTTCATTCCTTTTTATTTGATTCTTTTAAGTGCTATTTTTATTTCAACATTTCCTTGTTCTTTCTTTATTTAGATTAATTTAATTCTTTCCTTCTTTTAACAGTACCTTCCTTTCTACCTTCTTTCTTATTTCTTTCTTTTTATTTATGTGTTTCTTTCATTCTTTATTTTATATCTTTTTTTTTGTCACAAGTTTTATTTTTTCTCTCTTTCTTTCTATTATTTTTCTTTTCTTTGTTCATCATTTTTATTTCTTATGTTCACCATTTTAATTACTCGTTTAAGTTTTTCTTCTTTCTTTTATTTCATTCTACCCATTATGTCTTCCTTTCTTCGTTCATCATTTTTATTTCACTTTTTAGTTGTTATTTCTTTCTTTTTTTTCTTTCTTTTATACATCCATTCATTCATTTTTTATTTACTTATTTGTATTATGTTTTCCTTTCTTCGTTCAACATTTTATTTCTCCTTTTAAGTTTTCTTTCTTCCTTTCATCATTCATTCATTCATTCATTCTATTATGTATTTCTTTCATCAGTTTTATTTCTCCTTTAAATTTTTCTTTCTAATATATTTTCCGTTTTTCGTTTATTTTTTTAATTTCTCCTGTTAGTTTTCTCTTTCTTTCTTTCTTTCTTTCTTTTTTTCTTTTAAATACTCCTCTGTTTTTCGAATTTTACTTCTTTCTTTCTAGTTTCACTTTTACTTATACTATTATTTCAATATTTAAGTATTTCACATTTTAATGAATTTTCTCTTGCTTTTCAAAATATTTATTCATTCTTTTATTTGCATTTTTTTCTGCCTTCTGTTTCTAACTTCTGTTTTATATTATTCATCAATATTTTTTCAATTTTTCTCTTTCTATCCAGATTAAATTATGCATGTTAGTTTTATTTGTAGATTTGTAGAAACTTGTAACTTACAGTTTACATTAAATAAGTGTATGTCTCTCTTAAATTCCCCTTCATCTTCCTCAGTGTACATGTTAATTTTAATGTTGCTAATAAATGGTTAGATTTAAATCTGACATTCTATTCCTTTAATGATTTGAAAGTCCCACCTTGATTAACACCAACACTTATCTCTATCTATAAAAGGCAGTATGTCTGTGTGTATGTAACGAATGCACGGCCGCAATTGTCGACGGATTTGCACCAAAATTTACATGCACATGCTCCAAGTTAGTGAAAATTCCAAGACTGACGTTGCGTTTCCCAACTCCCATCGATAGTGGAAATAATCGATTTTACCATGCTTCTAGGGCAGTTTTCATGTAGTTTGCAGCCATTTTCTACTGGCCAGAGTGAGAGCCTATCGCTGGCTGCCACGAATAATCAGGAAGATTCTATTGGCCAGCGTGAGAACCAACAGCTGACTGACACGAATGTTAACTAGCATGCTAGCATGCAAAAAAAAATCGATTACTCCATTCGTCACAAGGGGGGAAAATTTAAATTTGCTTGGCACTTTACTCCTATTGGCTCATTCGCTTGCTTAAACTAAACGTTGATTCTGATTCCGCAGAACTGGGTTGAGTGAGAAAAACTATTTGTTGTTAACATTCTTTTTACATTCGGTTTTTCTAGTTACGAGTCCTTTTTTAAAACTGATCGTTTTGTGTTCATTTTGTTTAGTTCTTTTTTCGTAACAGATTTAATGTTTAGTATAGAGCTTAGAAAAAATTCGCAGTGTGAGATAGGCAAGAAGTGAGGCATGTAGCAACATCAGCACGGCAAAGAGCACTCCTTTAAAGGCAAGGAAGGGCAAAAATATGTTAAGTCAAGAGATAGCGATTGCTGTATGAGTCGTACGATTTTCGAATCAAGCACGGGCAACGCCGGGCCATGCTGCTAGTTTGATAATAATTTCATTCGCTACATTCATATTCCACAATTCTTATGTTATCTGAAATATTAAGCTTCGGTTTTTCGTTTTTTTTAAACGTTCCTTCTTTTTTAATGCTTTAAATGCAATATTGATAAATATCTATTGTTTGCATCATATAGAATTTTTGCATCTAGCACTGATATGTCAGTGCGCATATTCTGTGTCTATGTTCCGTGTCCCCTCCCATATTCTTCTCTTATGCGCCTTGTCCCCTCAAAACATAGGTGATAATGGCATTCTACATCTCCCTGTCCCTTTTGTAGCTTTTGTTTTGTCTTTTTGATATTTCTCCCAGACCCTGTTCTGCCATCTTTTTGCTCAGGTCCAGAAAGTATGTTACGCGCTGCTGCCGTCTGTTCCTCTTTCCCCTCATTCTGTCCTGTGAGTATCAGGTTTTCCAAGCCTTTTTCCTCATTAGGTGTCCCAGGAATTTCAACTGATTCTTCTTGATTTTAGGTATTTTGTTTCCATTTTATCCAAAACCTCGTCGTTATTAACATGTTCGGCGCAAGGTATCCACAGTATCCTTCCATAGAACTACATTTCTATTGCTTCAAGTCTCTTCTTCAACTTTGAGATTGTCCAGCATTCGCCGGCATACAAGACGACAGATATCACGTGATGATTCAATAATCTTTTCTTTGTTTACGTAGGCCATAATAGCTCTCCACAATATCCTGAGATTTGTAGCTCATACTGAATTTTGTCTTTTTGTTATCTCTCCTAAATCTTACCCAGCCATCCAATTACTCAAGCTTTCTAGGTAGGTTATCCAGTTGTTATCCTCTGTCATTCTTGCTTTCAATATATCCTTTGACTATCTGTTATATAGGAGTAAAGTGTCGCTGCCGACACTTGAGTTTGAATATAGACCGCCAGTGAGCAAACAGGCGATCCCATTTTTTAATTAAGTAGATCACGTGACCATAGAGAAAACGCATAAGTAGGACGTCGCGTAATGTCTAAATGATCTCCATTCCTAGTCTATCCTCTATACTATACGGATAGGCATTTCTAGTCTATCCTCTATTAGTATTCGGGATACTATTCTCTAATCGCTTGTCTACACTAATCTCTATATTATTTCAGTATGTGGATTACTATTCGAGCGAGTATTACTGAGCAAGTACTATTAGTGCGAGTGATATTCGAAGGCATCTTACACCAGCATTGTTGAAAGGCGTATTATAATTGTATCTGCTATTACAAAGTCTCTACTACAACGAGCATTACGAAAGTGACAAAGAATATTCGTTGACATCACAAAGGTATCAAATCTTCCAATTCCGGCTTTTCTGATTACGTGCACTAGAAATGTTTACTATATTTTCCTGATGTTAAGTATCAGTGTCCTTTTTGTTTCCATTTTCCTTAAAACTTCGTTGTTGCTCCCATGTTCGGTTAATGGTATTCTCAGCATCCTTCTGTCGAGTTACATTTCGGTTACTACAAGTCTCTTCTTCACCTTTAAGGAGATTCTCCAACATTTACTATAACATAAACAATTCTTGCACAATTCTTATTCGAAGAAAGTTCCTGCCCAATCATATCTGCTTCTGTAGTAATTCCGAGATAATTTATTTAACTACATGGCTCTGCTAAAATTAGTGATTTTCTGTATTATAGATGATTCGTGTTTTGTTTCTTTATGACATTGATTTATGTTCGCGTGTTTCAATTTTATTCCTTTTGTTGTTTGTTTATTTATAAACATCCTCTATCGTGTATGACAAGAAGTGTGACCCGAGATAAATTTTCCAAAACAGAAACTATGATCTGGAATTAGAATGGAAAAGGTAATAGCACCTAACCCGAATCCACCATAAAAAAAAATAACTAGATAATGAATTAATAAATACTAGACAATTCAAATAAATAGGTGTATGAGTCACTTATAACAAATTTACTATACGAAATAAGGAAATTAAACATAGAATATGCAATGTTATGGACATTTTCTCACTACAGCGCAAATTGCAACAAAACTTAAATATTAGCATATGAAGTCGATATTCATATATAACCTCATCAGATCGATATTTTCATATGGATGTCATAATGGCACACAGCCTCTTCAGAACTGTCTAAAATATCAACGGCGTAGAACAGCTTTCTCAGATTAGTGATTACAAATGGGTTCGGACAAATGAATACTCTATGCTTAAACGAGGAGGTACTTCTTCGAATCTCGCAGAATGGCGCTACAGAAATACAAATTACCGTACCAAAAAATATACCTACATCACTTGAGATCTTTCAAGAGAATCAACAATAAAAATCGACATCACATGTGATTTGAAAAGTAAATGATAACATAATCATTATTTTGACGTTCCATACAATTTCGAACATATTGCAAAGAAAGGAAACTCCTATCATATCTGGAAAGAGCGATAACATTTAGTGGGTGTGTGGCAACTATTTTCATGAAAAGTGTTTTTAAGTGAAATACTTTATAAATTTAAATTGGGAATATCGCTGGCTGTTCGGCCATTGGATACTGGATAATTCCATATAAGGAAACGGCTAATAGTATCATTACAATTATTACGTTTTATTCTTAATGGAGAGGTTTAGTAAACACACAGATACCTTGAAGCCGGTCATCTTCTCCATGTACTTCATTATTATTCTTTTCTTTCTTGTTTTTCTTTTCCTTTACAAGATATTTTTTATTGGTTTTAAATTCTTGTTGGAGACAGCTACTGATATTGCAATTATTATTATTATTATTTTTATTTCCTTTGATATCTGGCGTTTACACATTTCTTTCTGGGTCCCGCCCTGGGACCTAAGGTTAGAAATGGCATCATGACACTTTCCACTGCAAAAAAATAAAAAAAATAATTACATAGATAAAGCCCTTCGTAAAGTGTGGGCTGTACTTGTCAGAACAATTTTTTGTATCTCTTTGAGGCATGGACTTCCAGGGATCCCTTCAATCATCCTACTGGAATCTTTTCCAACCAGTCCAAGGGCTCCAACTACAACAGGAATTGTTGATGTTCCCATGTGCCACATTTTTGAGATTTCTATTTCAAGGTCCTTGTATTTTGACAGTCTTTCGAATATCTTCAAAGACACATTGCAGTCTGCAGGGACTGCCATATCAATAAGGAGGCACTTATTTTGTTTGTGGTCTTTAATAACAATAGTCTGGGCGGTTGGCTTTGATTGTTCTGTCAGTGTGTATTGTGTAGTCCCATAGAATTGTAACAGGTCCTATCTCCGTAACCGGGTCAGGGTGGTGTTCGTACCAATTTCTCCCAGTTTCCTTCCCATAAAAGTTGCAAATTTTCCAGTGCAGATATTGGCCCACTCTGTCATGCCGGGTTTTATATTCAGTGGGTGCCAATATCGTGCAACCTGATATAAGATGATCAATGGTTTCTGGATATTTGTCACAGAATCTGCATCTTGGGCTAACACAGTATTTTAGTATATGTGCTTGATAATTCCTAGTTAACATGCATTGGTCTTGTGCAGCAATGATAAAAAGCTCAGTTTCACCTTTCAACCCTGCACGGGTGCGGTTATTATTATTATTATTATTATTATTATTAATATTATTATTATTATTATTATTATTATTATTATTTCCCTGAGTTTCTGTTTTATACACATTTCCTTCCAGTCCCAACTAGAGATATAATGTCAGGAATGGTTTCAGGATATCTTCAACTAATCATTATTTTTGTACAAAAAGTAAAACAAAACTGAGATCGCAAACATTTTACAAAGATAAAGCTTTTCGTAATGTGTGAGTTGTACTTGTGATTACAATATTTAAGGTATGGTTTACCAGACAAGCCATCAAAGAGCATATCGGACCTTTTTCCAGTCAACCTGATGGCTCCAACTACAAACTACTAATGGAATTATTGACGTCCTCATGTTTCACAATTTTGAGATTTCCATTTTAAGATCCTTGTGCACTGATAGGTTTTTTGAAGATCTTCGAAGATACATTACAATTTACAGGGATGACCATGTCAATAAGAAAGCATTATTATTATTATTATTATTATTAGTAGTAGTAGTAGTAGTAGTAGTAGTAGTATTAGTATTAGTAGTAGTAGTAGTAGTATTGTGTGAGAGAGCAATACGCCAACAGATGTAGCCATATTATAAATATATGAATCGAAATGTACCAATTCTGATGCCTAGTCTAATAAATGCCTTCCATGCACATGCACCACAGGCAATTGTGTAGGATATTGTGACAAGATTTGATAGGAGCAGCACATATCCTTGCAGATGGTGCTTACAATTGTCTTTATTTTTGGTGATCTCGTCGCATTAGGCGGTCTCCTTTTGAGAGTGGTCCCAGGTATCTAGATGTGACTCCCAAATTACATTGGCTGTCCCAACCTTCACTCCTTAAAAAAAAATCTCGACAGCCACTCATGATGCTCCTCCATTATCTCGCTCATGAACAGAGATTTACATGACAATAGCCCCGTGGGTGCATGTCAAACTGATTACGGTCAGGCAACTAACAAGCAAATATGTGATATTGAATAGGAGATTTACTGTATCGCATCTTAATACACCAACAGTATACATAAATGATATAACCGCCAATAATTTAACATCAAGAGCTATGCGAGATATAACTAGAGTAGCATCAGGGCTTTCATTATTATTATTATTATTATTATTATATATATATATATAAACACTGTATACTTACAATTTTCATCGGAAGTTGACGTACAATACTTATGATAAGGTTTACAAGCAGTAATGTGGACTCATAGACCGTTTTCAAGTGGACATGCATTTTACAGTAGACTAGATACACTAGATGTTTTAGAAAAGAACGCTACAGGGCGCCCCGATTGCCTTAACGCGGCAGCTATGGCGTGGTCGGAAGCGTCGGTCTATACTTTTAGGAGAATGTCAGGATTAACCGGATAAGTTGGAAATATGCCTTTTTAACGCCTCAAAGGCTTTAACGGTAGAAAAAGGTAAAGGAAATTTGGTACTTTTCATAAGTGGGTGCATTTTTTCCAGAAAAGTAAGATATCCATTGACAATAATGACCGAACATACCCATGGTCTGTCACAAAGCGGAAATGGTGTTGTGAATAGGTGGTTTTAGCAGTGGACTTAACCGTTCAGGGTCCGGCTTCATGATTTATTTACCCACAACATATCCAAGTAGTCTGGTGGTTGTCGCCCCATAAGTACTATTGCCATGCTTCACTGTAAGATTATATATCTTGACAGCCACCAAAAACCGTTCTGGGAAGTTTTCCTTCAAGAATTATTTCATCGAGGAATCTTCATCGCCTTATACGGCTTTTGAAACCTGCGGATGACATTATAACTTCCAACGGATTCCGTCTGGGGCCATCTAATACATTGCTAATACATGCTGGTCAAAGATTATGTTGCGTCTCTTCACAGGAATTCCATCCAAAACGTCCATGGCACTCTGGTAAGTTTCGAAATGAGAAAGTTTGGTATATACGGATATGGAGACGTGGTGCATTAGCAAGTTAAGACTATGGTATCAGTAATGAGAGTGGATGAACTGTTTACCATTGCAAGCAAGAATCCTTGGCATAATAGTTTTTAATATTGCCATCCATCAGTAGAAGACAGGTCTACAAAGTCCAAGTCGAAACGTTCTGGTTTATGGTACTTGTCCATAATTATGTTCTATATATTGTAATGAAAACTCGGAGACTAGTTCAGCTTAACGAGCCTTTACCGGGCGTATATAGGAGTCTTGCCGTTTCGCGGCTAAAAATGCGTGACTTATTTATACAACTCATAGGACAGCGGATGTAAAAGGGTTGGCTTACCACACACACACACACATACATACATATATATATATATATATATATATATATATACATACATACATATATTATATATATATATATATATATATATATATATATATATATATATATATATATATATATATATATATATATTCTATCGGCCTGTGCAATTAGAAAAAAAGTTTTCGGAAGATGGGAAGAAAGTAAAGAAAGAAAGAAACTGTCTGAAAGAAAGAAAGAAAGATAGAATGAATTTTAAAAATTGCTCAAAAGAAAGAAAATGTATAAAAGAAACGAAGAAAGAGAAATACTATATTCGAAAGAAAGAAAGAAAGAAAAGAAAGAATGAAAAAGAACTAAAGAAAGAAAAAGAGAAAAATGTGATTAAAATAAAGAAAGAAATAGGCTAAAGACAATTATCTACATCCATTTAAATAAGGCATAGGTGAACTCGTGAAAAACAGTTAATACTTGCAAAGGAATGCGTTCAATTTAATAGATAAATATAGTAAAGAATAAAACCATTCAGTATAAAAACAATTTAATACATAAAAAATACTGTAGACCAAAACCTTGCAGACAAACGAATGAAAAATACGAATACAGCAATAAGGATAAAGGTCGGGGAATACAACTATAGAATTAAATAAAGCGAAAATTAAGGAAATTGTCAGGCAGAAAACCGTTAAAGAGGAAAATAATCTAAAATGTAAAACATATAAAATAGAAAAAAAACCAAAAAAATCGAGGGAATGTAGGGTCTAGACTGACCAAGTATTAAGCATAGCAGCTTAACAAGCCCCCAAGTAAAAAAAAAAAGAAGTCTGTTAGAAAATATAAATAAAAACAAGACAACGAAATTAATGTTGGGGAGGGTAGTGCCCTTTGGGTCTGGATGGAAAACTACAATTGCCAACAGAAAAAAAAAGTTTTTTGCTGAACTTGTGTAATTGAGCGAGGCTTTCTTACGCTAAGACTTGCGCCAAATCTCAAGTAGTTGAGCCAAGGGCGTGGCTGGTTTGTTGAGATCAAGTGAGGCCACAGATTCTGATTGCTTACTGGAATGGAATGTTTATTTCTTCCCTTCCTTTACATTTCTACGTGTATGCCTTTTAGTGCGTGTGTGTATCTCAGACGCAGACATCATATATTTCGATTACTATTTGCGTACGAGGAGGAGACATCACACATATGTCAGTATTTACGCCCGTGAACGTAAGAAATAAAGATAGAGGTAAAAAGAAAAAGAAAGGCAAAAATGAAGAAAAGACAGAAATATAAAGAACGTGACAGAAGTCATCGACAGCCAGGAACCACAACACAAGTATAACAAATACGTGGACACTTCGACGTGGTTTAATAGAAAGCTTGTCTCGCTAGATTAGTTGAGTAGTCAGTTCTACTCTCTCAGCGTACTCTACACTTTCGGCCTTGTGTCACATCTAAACTACGCTTCTAAATTCATTTTAGAGCACTTTTTGTGTTGTAATCCTTAGTAAGCTTGTCTCACCGTAACACCTACTAGGGAGTAGTGTGTTTGATCATTACTAAATGCGCCATACTTTCGGCTTTGTGCCATATCTAAGGTTCGTTTAGTAAAATATTGTAACAAATACGCCTTGCATAAGTCCTGCAATGCGTCTTGAACCTACAGGGAGGAAAGCAACGTTTTTCAGTACACTAAAACCTGCGTTAGTCACATCGGATTTCCGTAAATGGATAGACTTCTGGGGTGTTTACACACCCCAATAAAAAAAAGGCTTCTAGTGTTCTTTTTATATGCTGTGCCCCTTCATGACGTAGGCGTTTTTGGCTATCTCAAAGTGTCCCGTGTTGCTTTCAATAAATTTTGCCTTTTTGTTATTTCTCCTAAACCTTGACCCGCGACCTATTTACTCAAGAAGTTCACTAAGTATGCTAGGAGTTGTTTTAATCTGTCCCTGTGAATATCAATATTTTCAAGCCCTCTTTCCTCATTATGTAGCCTAGAAATTTCAACTGTCCCGTCCTGATGCTAAATATAAGTTTACTTTTTGTTTACGTTTTCCTATACATTCAACGTTGCTCACATGTTCGGTCCATGTTATTCTCAACGTCCTTCTGTCAAACCACATTTCATTTGCTTCAAATCTCTTCTTCATTCACTGACTTATAGGAGGAAAGATACCATGTAACATTCCAGTACACGTTTCTTTCTTTCTTTCTTTCTTTCTTTCTAAGGAAGTTTTTTTTTCTTTTTGTCAGTTCACTTTCTTAACTTCTGGAAGGCATCTTTGGACAACGTTATGCGCTTTCGGATTTCAGTGTTGCACTTTTTGTCTTTTGTTAGAAAACCTCCCGGATATTCAAATTTTTGTACTTGTCATGTTTCCTTGAAATATATAACTCTTTTTGACTAATCCTCATTGCTGGCCAATGATAATCATGGGGCTATCTGATTTTAAATTTTTGATAATCTCCCCTCTAGAAAATAGGACGCTGTGCAATAACGGGTTAAAGAATCACAGTATTAAAGCTTAGTAGGCGTCAGTTAAACCAAATATTTAATTAAACTTAACTATTAAATCTAGAGTGTGGCCCAAACTGTTGGGCTATAATGGAAACTATACGAGCACGTCATCGCACCTAGGAGAATACAACAAACTAATATTAAACATAATAACTCGTTTTGTGTTGCATGAAAGATAAAAAGTATAGGGTTCAGTATTGATAATTACATTTTTATTGGATGTGTAATAGTCAGGATGTGGGAGAAGTATAATAATTTTCGGTGTTGAAATTGAAAACAGCAAGCTGAGTTCACAGTTCACCTTAACACTGTTGTGTTCGCTTTCGCTCTAATAACTTTCTCCCCCTTACAGCTATGGGGTAATTAGCAGGGGTCATTTGCCTCGCTAGACTTGAGTGGCGTCCTTTCTAAGACATATTTTAATAGGAATAGAGCAATCATGATGAAACTGTCAAGTACTACACTATATTTTCATAAAACTCATGGCAGATTACAGTTAATGAAACGAGAGCAATGATAGCTAAATTCCTTAAGTCATAATGAATTTAGAACAAAAAAAGCAAGAAGCAGTCAAGAGCCTGAAGAATAGTAAGTATCTTTTGAGCAAAGATCAAAGTCTCAGTTGGAATTTAACTAAATGGAACATGCAGGTTCAGATAGAATAATCGGATTTCTTTTTTTAAAGAGTTCAAACAATCGAACAAGTTTTAGGCATATATCCTTGAGTATATATCCTAAGGTATATTGCCAGCATAATTTTGGCTTCTGTTAAATTTTATATATGCTGAAAAACAGAAAGATATGAGAAGAAACATTGCAAGCTAGATAAGATTGCAATTGCTTTAGGATATTAAAATTGTTTGATGTAGAAATATATATAATTTTGTATAATGTTATATATCAAAAAAGAGTATTTCGAAAAATAGTGTGACAAATTGAAAAAAAAAAGTTTTTATGACGCGTTTAATCCGTTGGGATTTAATCGCGCTGGGTTTTGTTGATGCCACCATGTTTATACATGCGCAGAAAAGGAGAGACACTTGCAGTTTCAAAATTTTTGATTTTTTTTTCTAATTTGTCATACCATTTATATATATATATATGTATGTATGTATATATATATATATGTATGTATGTATGTATATATATATATATATATATATATATATATATATATATATATATATATATATATATATATTCATAAATGATCTTCCTGATGCCATTGATTCCCAAGTCGGCATCTATGCGGATGACACCACAATTTACTCCTACCTCAGAAACAAATCTAGTGCCGCTTACAAAATTAACCTGGCCGTTCGTCTCGAAAAGGACATTCAATCGGTTGTGAACTGGGGCAGGAATTGGCTGGTTAACTTTAACGCCTCCAAAACAAAACTGCTCTCCATTAATCGCCACAGGGATCCTTTCCTGCATCCCATTAACATGTCTTAAGCTCAAATTCTCGAGAGCTCCTCTTTGCGGCTGCTCGGTCTCATGCTGTCTGCTGACCTGAGATGGAACAAAGACATCGAGTCGATTGCCACCGCAAGGAAAGTTGGCTCCCTGTGCCGGGCCTAGAAATTCTACTCCCCGGAATCGATCCTCCAAATTTACAAATAAAACATCCGCCCTTGCATGGAATATTGCTGCCATATATGGTCTGGACCCCTTCTGTTTGCCTCAAGGTTCTTCATAAGATTCAGAGACGGGTATGCAACGTAATTGGCCCTGATCTCTGTTTCTCGTCTGCAGTCTCTCTCTCACAGACGCGCCGTCGCCTCTCTGTCTCTTTTACACATATTTCCATGGTAATTGCTCCGATGAGCTTCTATCGCCGGTTCCCAGGCTCCATGAATTCAAGCGTCGTACGAGGCTGGCATCCCGTTCCCACCCTTTTACTGTTGAAAATGTTAAATGTAGACGTCTCTACTACTACTCCAATAGCTTCATATCTCGCACCTCACGCCAATGGAACTCCCTTCCTCATTCCTGTTTCACTGACAAGTATAATCTCCAATTATTCAAGTGTATGGTCAATCGACATCACCAGTTGCCTTGATCTATCCGCTTTCCTTCTCCACATCCTTTCCTCTAACACCCCTATCTGCTCTCGATCCAAATCCTTTGTAACCCTTAGCGTGCTAGTGGCTTCCAGCATTGCCTGGGGTGTAATCTTATATATATATATATATATATATATATATAAGATTTCACCCAGGCAATGCTGGAAGCCATATATATATATATATATATATATATATATATATATATATATATATATATATATATATATATATATATATATATAGACATTATCCTTCCTTCACAATTAGCACGATGCTTCCTCAGGTGCTTCGCTTGATCTGACCGTTACACATTTTGAATTATAATATAACTGGTTATCACAATGTTTCCATAGTTATATATTATGCTGGAATTATTTTTTTTTATTTTAAAATAAGCGGAATTTATATATGCATGTAAAAAAAGGAAATTAAAACATTATATTTTAGGTGAGAATATTCATATTTTATTTTTTTCAATTTTAAATTAAACGGAAATTACTTGTTCTTATTTGAACATATATCTATCTATATATATATATATCTATATATCTATATATATATATATATATATATATATATATATATATATATATGTATAAATTACATACCATAGAAATTAAGATTGCTCTATGATTATGGTCATTTCAACTTTCACAGTAATATTAAATGTTTTATTTACTAAAAACAAAATAATTAAATCAATACATGTTTTTTAATGTTTTAATATATTACTAATTCTGGAATTTTCTCTCATTAATATAAATATATATTTATATCTCTTAATATTGAATCAATGGTAATTTGTTAATATAAGATTAAAATATTTTCTCTAATTTTCTACTCCTATTTTACTGATTGAAACCGAGGTGAATATTCTAATAAAAATCAGGTCAATCTACATCTATCTATCTCCTCATACCATTCCCGTGTCAAGACATTACTACCCTATCACTACTTTATTCTTTTTTCAATTTATTCCTCTTCCTACGTTGTCTTTTCACTATTTCTTTTACACTTTCTTCCTTTGTCCATTTTTCATTTCTTTGCTTCTGCCTGATCATAACCCTGAAGTAATCTTAATTCCTATTGTATGCAACACACACACACACACACACACACACACACACACACACACACACACACATATATATATATATATATATATATATATATATATATATATGAACAAATTCTCAGTATTAACCTGTAGAAAAAGACAATATACAACTTAGCCAATGCACTAATCATACAGAGAAATAGATTCAACCACAATTTTGATTTAAAAAATGCTACACTCATAAAAAAAGAATATAACTCACTCAGAAGGAAAATCCTCAAGAGTGCCGCCATTGAATATCACCCAAATATTAATCTACACCCAGGCTTTTTCCCTATTTCCCCTTTATAACAGAATTACTACTCTCCCAAGAAAAAACGTACCAACTCTATCAAGAAATAAAAATACGTCAAGACAACAATAAAAACAATATCTCCACACGTGACAGTAATTGAAGTAATTTCAGTTAACAGTATGAACATACCGTTCTGTAAATTCTTCCCGTTGCTAAGGATATATTGTTTTGTTTTTATTAGTTATTTTATTTAATAAATTAATTTCCTTTTTGCCTAGAAAATGTCCATATTGCACGAAACGCGTCGCGTACCATTACAGTTTTCCTATTGTCTTTACATTCACACACACACACACACACACACACACACACACACATATATATATATATATATATATATATATATATATATATATATATGATAAAATATAGTTTCAATTTATGCTATATTTATGGGTTAAATTGCTCAATATCAAGTATAGAATATGTACATACAGAGTATGAGAATATAAAGTGATCATTAAAGTCAGCACGAAAAGGCGACTATCTGTTTCATGCTAAACGCAATAATTAAACTTAATCTGAATGAAAAATTTGACATTACAAAAGAAAAACTTGAATGGGTATGTAGTGAGAAGAGACGGTATATCATGTTCAGATCGAAAGCAAAGGGCATGTTTGATATACAACTGAAAAGACTGCGAGGTCCAAAACTATTCATCCATTCAAAAGAAGCAAAATGAATGTGGCGCGAACTGCAACAACAGTAAAAATAACAATATCTTCAATTTCTGAATCAGAGATCCAATCAGAGTGTAAATAGGAAGAGTCCAAATGTACTGACGAACAATCTACATGTAAAAGAAAGGATTAAAATAAAAACCCAAGCTGCAGCCAATTTAGTAACATCAACCAAATTAATAGCATCTTCAAACTTATCAACCATCAAAGCTACAGATATTTGTCAACTGATATATCAAGAAGGGATTGACGTTGACAAACATTCTCAATCTTATATTTACAGAACCACTATTAAAGAAGCTATCAAACTTAAAGACGGAATGAGAAAAATCTACACAATTGGTCATTACATTTTGGTGTGCGAAAGAATTGATGCCCAAGAATATCAAGTGCCTTGTTTTGAAGAATGAAAGGAGAGAAGTTACATTAGGAGCATCACAACTACCAAATGGAAAAACGGATACAGCTGTTCTGAATGAATACAAATTATATAAGAGCATAAAGTCTATTCTTGCTGACACTACGGATGTGGACAACTGAAAGCAGGGATGGAATTGTCATTCACTTTGCTGAAAATAAACTGTAAAACGCATATTTCTTTGGCTGTCACCATCATGTCTGGAGCGAGTGCTTTGCGTGGTGACGGATGACGAACTTGACGGAAACAATACATCGTCCAATATCGAATAACCGTTTATCCGGGATCGTGTAAATAACTACGAACATCCCAAGAAGAATTTCAAGAATCTAACCAACTATTTGATAGAAACTAATGTAAGAATAGGAAAGGCTTGAACTTGTAAGATCAAACTAATATAACTGATTAGTGAGCTTAATAGGATCATCCGTACAAAATCTGTTTTATATCTTTCTTGAGTGAATTATATATTAAACATTTTAAATTTTCCCCTGTAGTAACTAGATTGAATTTAAGCGTAGTACAAGGTTGGTGACACGGTCTCATCGTTTTGCAGATGGAATGTAACATGTAATAAACTATGGTAATAATTTTTTATCTCGCACTTTACAATTGTACAACTCTTTACCGTTTTTTTGCTTGGCAGTCAACTTTGATCTTAAATCATTTAAAAGCAGTGTCATTTGTTATATACTGTCTTGTTAATTCCTGTCCTGTTATTTTACTCACACCTTAATAATGCTATTGACTTTCTTATATTCTTTCACACTCACTAACCTCTTGCGCCTTAGTGGCTTTATTGCTTAGCTTGGGCTGAAAGGATTAATAAATACTGTTTATGCATTACCATTATAATTACCCATTTAATAACACTCCCACATCGGTTTTATGCCCAAATTGGTCGATTATTGATTGTCGCTATAGCGACGACAGAAGTGTGTGATCTAAGGCGAACATCTTACTGGTGTTTATATTCGTTAAAATATTAAAAAGATCTCAAAGAAATTGGTATTATCGAAACTGAATAGAAAAATAAATGTATTCAATAGCTAGTGAGGTTCTTTTATTCTAGTAAAGAAATTGGTGCACATATTAATAAAATAAAGACATATTTTGAATAGTTAATTTGGAATCAAAGGAGATCGGCGAAATCATATTCAACTACAGAAAACAGTAATTTGAAATCGGTATCAATTAGGAAAATTCGATTTAGAATCAATGGTGGCTAAGCTAAAGAACTGATTATTTGGAAATTCCAACATCAGCTTGTAAATATATTTACAAAACTTCGCACAATCTAGCTGAAGTTTGCAAAGTTATGTTACTTTCTGTGATTTTATGGTATATTAACTCTTTTAGGGTTATTTAATATCGATATTTTCCCCTCAAACCCTTACACAGGCTCGTACTTCTATGAGCCACTTCCTTTCAGCCCATGGGCCCTGGAAAACCTCTTTTCTCTTGTGGCCCTTAGCAGTTTTTCTTTGTTTTCTAATCTTCCCACTTTCTCTTCCGTCATCCATTCAATATGCCATGTGAGAATTACGTTTTCAAAGCGGCCCTTCCCCATTATGTTACCAGGTAATTTCAGCTCTTTTTTCTTTCTTTCTTTCTTTCTTTCTAATTCTGAGTATGAGCGTTCTTTTTTTGTTGGCATTTCCATGACTTCCTTGTTGATTACTCGATCTGTCCATTGATTTCTCAGTATCATTCTGTAGAAAAAACATTTTTGTTGCCTCCGGTTTTCTTTGTTTTATCTCTGGGGATATTTTCCAGCATTCTCTGTTATGTAAGAGGATTAATATCAAATGGCAATCACGCACTTTTTACCTTGTTTTCTAATGAGTTGTTTGTAAATTTCTCGGCACTTAGAGATTCACCCTTCGCTAACTTCATTCGAGTTCGGTTTGCGGTGTGGCATTTTCCAACCTCTGTTAAAACACTTCCCAGATATTTGAACTTTTGTACTTACTTCGAGTTGATATCTCCAATTCTTAACGCGTATTTTGGAATTTATCACTTGTTGATGACCATATCTGTTGTCTTGTTGATGGTTTGTCAGTTTTTTGTGTACTTATATAATTCATTTTCCATCCATATGCAGGCGGTTTGCTCTTAATATAAGTTCTGGATTATTCTAACAAACTTTCCATATTGAGAGATAGGTAGTTCCTAATGGCTAGTCCTATCAGTTCCATGAGAACAATGCACAGGTCCTCCGTGTTACTACTCTCAGTCCAAATTTCTGTACGTCCTGGGTATGAGGATAAAATACATCCGCGTCTCGAGTAAGATGATAAATTACGTCCAACAGCAAGGACTCTGATCAGAAGGTTTTGAGGAGCGTAGAACCAGCTCTTAATGGCTGGTGTTCTCAGGTCCATCCTTACCCGGGGTGATAGCACCTGTTACGGTCCCAGCTATGGGAAAATAGTTAACCCCAAAACTGGGGTCAAAACACTATGAAAGTGTAAAAATAGGTTTTAATACCATAAATACTTTGTAAAAAATTATTACCAGCAATAAGTTTTTAAGTAAAAATTATTACCAGCAATACATTTTTGAAAAAAAAAAAAGATTTTCTCAGCTATACTTTTGAAAAAAAAAATGTTTGAAGAAAAATATTACCAGAAATAGATTTTTGAGGGAAAAAAATGACCAACAATACATTTGATAAAAAAGAATTACCAGCATAACAATTTTGTCGGCATTAAATAACACATTGACGTTGATATACCGTAAAACAAAACAAACCAACTCAAACCAAATACAACTTTCTGCTTTACAGAATTAATTATCCTCTTAAGTGTATCTTTTACGAATAGCTATGTAGATGATACAGCGGTATATAGTTCACGTCCAAGACTCCAGATGGCCGAAACCTAGTATATGATCTGTTTTCTGGTCTAGCACTGTCATATCAGTGGGTGAAAAACTGGTCGCTTTCAATACTTCAAAAACCAAACTAGTAATATTGCATCATCACTGAGCAAACGGAGAATTTTCGTCAATTGAAATGAATGCCTGTTCACCCAAGTATTCCTATTTGAACGTCTGTTGGGACTGAAGCATTCACAAGACCTTAAATGGAACTCATTACGATCCCTCGCTAAAGATGCTTTGAAAATGGTCAGTTCCCTTGTAACGCTCAGATAAGTACCTGAAGCCGTACTCCCTCCCGCTAAACTCTACATTTACAAGAGCCAAATCTGTCCGAAAGTTGGAGAACAAGCTATATCTGAACTGTAGCTGCCCAGTCATCGCATTCCAGTCTTGAGAGAGTTCAAAACCGTATATCTTCGTTCTTGTGGGTGATGAATTATTTTCTACCCACCAACTCCTTTACCACAATCAAAACGTTGCAAGCCTTTTGTTACTCTATCTCTATTTCCATGGAAACTGTTCAGACGAATTCAACCAATTTTAAACCTCACAGCTAAGATCCTTTACGCCGCGTACACCGAGGAGAAATATCTTCATCACTTTCGCATTTTATTATTAAGTTCCACTCGAAATACTTCCTTCCACGAACCAATACATCGTTGAAACGGATCCCAAGAGGACGCTTTCCCACCCATTATCGATTTAACAATTTTCATCTTAACCATTTTAATATAACCGTTATCGTTGCGAGATATCTCTTCCTCTTACCGCACGCACAAGCTCATGCACCTTGAATATCTTTTGAGCCTTGTATAGCGGAAAGGCTATTAAAATGTTTTAGTTTTCCTAACTGTTGTGGGGCTCTCCTCTTTTTTTACACAAGATGGACTAGTCTAAAGTATACTTATTCTGACAGAGTGAAGATACATTGAGTACACAAGGTGTTCACAAAGAGATACGTTGAGATACGTAGAGTCCACAGAGAGAGAGAGAGAGAGAGAGAGAGAGAGAGAGAGAGAGAGAGAGAGAGAGAATTACGGCTCCACTTACAGAGACTTGTACATATACTTCCTACTAACTCGTATTCCTGGACTACTAATCTTCATTTCAAGTTTATATTCTTACGTTCAATACAATTATTTTCCTATTTCAATTACTGGCGTTATTTATTTATTTGGGCAGGATTCCCTCTCCGGAATCTACAACAACTTGGCGACGAGGATGAGATAGTAGGAAGTATATGTACAAGTTTCTGTAAGTGGAGCCGTAATAATCTCTCTCTCTCTCTCTCTCTCTCTCTCTCTCTCTCTCTCTGTGGACTCTACGTATCTCAACCTTATCTCAACGTATATCTTTTTGAACACCCTGTGTACTCAACGTATCTCCACTCTATCAGAATAAGTATACTTTAGACGAGTCCATTTGCGTAAAAAAGGGGAGAGCCCCACAACACTAACATTTCAAGTTGATCCTTTTATCGTAATCTATAAAACATATGGACACAAATATCTACATTTGTTTTTCTCTCTCCGGTGACATTCAAATTAATATAACATTTCATATTCCAGTCCACTTCATAAGGTCACACTGTTCTTGTCCTATTTCCGGTTTAACTCTACGCTGTATTCGTCAGGATTAGCGCCCTTAGTTTGGTTATGTGGCTATTTAAGCACATTGCCCGAGGGAGCTCGCATTATGGTGCATCGGGTTTCTTAGGTAAATCTAGGAAGGTGGATTTCCTGAGATCCTCCGGTATGTCGTCATTGTTGTATATATTAGTTGATTACTTCCGTGATCTTAACTAAGCCGAAATCACCTGAAGCTGAGAGGTTTTCTGTTACCATCCCATAGGTCCTGTTGCTCCGTTCCTATTTATCTTGTTTATGTCTGAGGTTACCTCTGACTAATTTTAAGGAGACTGCCCCCGTTAAAACATTAATCTATGCCGAGGTATCAAAAATCCCACAATGTACCTCGTCAAAGAATAATAGGGAAGATTCGATTAATTTATAAATAAATCATTAAACCAGGCGTCTAACCGATTTTATATATTTAGTATTCTTCATATGTGCAATGCATGTCAGTCTTAGCGTTCGTTGGGAGAAGCACATTTTCTGTTGCTACCATTTTCTTTTTCTTCTCTGTGTTTGTTCCATATTTATAGGCATAGAGGCGATATGACTTTGCGTAACAGTTGAGTACCGTTTTTGTTTTCTAGCAATATTTTCCAATCTCTTAATATAATACAGACTTTCTGGAAGACATCTTTCTATATTCTTATCCACCTTCAGACATCTGCGTCAAATTTCTATCGTCTGTTACCACAGTAGACAGTTAAAATATCTGGATCTGCTTGATGTCGATGTCCCTAATTCATACCTGTTATTCATGGGCTGTCTCAATTGCTGAAGTCTCCCGAAGTTTTCCAATTCATTGATTGCGGTTTTCAAACTCGGCAAGTTTTATTCTTTTTCTGACAAAATCCAGCTGTGTCGGAAGCATTTAATGAACACCCTGTTGAAATATCTCGTTTGCGACATTCGTTTTATTTTTTTCCATTTTTTAACGAACGCTAGATCTGTTATGCTGATATGAATGGTCCTGGTGGAATTACATTTATACTTAGTTTTATACTTACTGTTATACTCACGGACAGTTTCTTTTGTTCTGCTAATGACGTTTTTTTAAAACCAAGCCGCTTGCATAAATGCTTATTAATAATTGCTACTATCCAGTCAGATGGATATGACTAAAAATCATTAGTAACGTTAGCATGAGAAAAACGTTAGCATGAGTAAAATGTCTTCAGTTTAATAATTCTTATTAAGAACGATGTTTTTTTTTTTTATTCAAAGTTTTGGTCACTAGTTTTGTTTATTGATATATCAGATGGCAATTCACGACCGTCGGTATTAAATTAATGAACTGTTTCGGCTCATTTTCTTTTTTCTAACATCGTTCTTCTACGTTTTGCTTTTGACTATATTTATGTCTATGGGAATTCGCCATTTTTTGTTAACAAAATTGATGTAATTTGCGAGATTACACAATCAAATTAGTTCATGCATGCTTTCTTTCTTTAATTCTTTCGTACTTTTTTCATACTTTAATTCTTTGTTTAGTTCTCTCTTTTCTTATCTTGCATTTCTTATTTCTCTGTAGTTTGTCACTCTTTTTCTCTTTTTCGTATTGTTTATTTGTCTTTCGTTCGTATATATATTATTCCTTCTTTATTTTCTTCATTCTTTCTAACATCGATTCCTGAATTTTCTTTTTTCCCCTTTGCTTACAAACGCTTTCCTTATTTCTTCTTTGTCTCCTCAAGTGTTTTCTTTCGCATTTCGTCTTTCCCTATGTTTTTCACTTTTCTGTCTTCTTTTTTGTAGTGTTTATTTATTTTTCTTTTGTATATGTATTATTTTCTTTCTTTATTCATTCTTCCCAGCTTCGATTTCATGCTTTTCTTTTTTTTGTTTCAAATACGTTTTCCTTTCTTTCTTTCTTTCTTTCTTTCTTTCTTTCTTTCTTTCCTTCTTTCTTTCTTTCTTTCTTTGTATGTTTGTCACTCATTTTTTTCTTATTTTGCGTCATTTTTATTTGTTTTTCCTTCGTATATGCATTATTTTTTCTTTCCTTTCTTCATTCTTCCTATCATCGATTTCTGTATTTTCTTTCTTTACTCTTTGTTTCAAACGCTTTCTCTTTTCTTTCTTTCTTTCTTTCTTTCTTTCTTTCTTTCTTTCTTTCTTTCGTTTTCTTTCGGATTTATATACGTTTGTTACTTTTTTCTTCTTTTCTGTAGTGTTTATCTCTCTTTCTTTCCTATAATTATTATTTCTTCTTTATTCCTAACATAGATTCTTAGATTTTCAATCATTTCTATTTAGATTTTACGCCTTTTCCATTCATTTGTTTGATTGTTTGTTTGTTTGTTTCTTTCTTTCTTTCACATGTCGTCTTTCTCTATACGTTTTTCACTCTTCTGTCTTATTTTTGTAATGTTTTTTGTCTTTGTTTCGTATATGCATTATTTTCTTTCTTTATCCATTCTTTCTAGCGTCAATTCCATGCTTATCTTTATTTTTTTTTGTTCAAATAATTTCTTTCTTTCTTTTTTTCTTTCTTTCTTTCCTTCTTTCTCATTTCTTCTTTATTTGTATGTTTGTCACTTTTTCATTTTGTGTAATCTTTGTCTTTCTTTCCTGTATGTATTATTTGTTCTTTCCTTTCTTCATTCTTCCTATCATCAATTCCGGGATTTTCTTTCTTTATCATTTGCTTCAAACGCTTTCTCCTTTCTTTCTTTCTTTCTTTCTTTCTTTCTTTCTTTTTCGTTCACATTTCTACACGTTTGTCACTTTTGTCTTCTTTTCTGCAGTGTTTATTTTTCTTTCTTTCGTAATTATTTTTTCTTTCTTTTCTCCATTACTAGCTTTTCTTTATTTTTCCTTTGTTCAAAATACTTTTTTCTTTCTTTCTTTCTTTCTTTCTTTCTTTCTTTCTTTCTTTCTTTTATTCTTTCGTTTCCCAAATTATACAAACTTGTCTTCTTGAATTTCTCTCTAGTGGCACGTTTCATTCTTTATTTTTAATGAAATTGATTAATTTCTTCTGGTGTCGATTACCTCTTTTATATTTGTGCATTTTCTTTGCTTCTTTTATTCACCGAAGAAAGCAGCGTAAATTCTAATGAATTTCTTTGATGTAGAAATATACAGAAACCCAGCAAAGATATATTCAACACAGTATGTAGTAATATATAAACACACACGTACGCGCGCGTGTGTTTGTGTTTGTATTGTCGCAATGAAAATTATACACATTTCTCGTTTTGCGAAACTATATCAATTAAATTTAAACCTACGTAAACAATTCCATAAGGGATGAATATTATAATATGCTTCAACGAAACGTTCGCATATAATTCAGCGTTGACAATGTTGATTTGGAAATTGTGTGCACTCTAATTAAAGCATGGGTAGTTATTTTTATATCTTTGGAAGTTTCATCATTGTTCGAGATGTCTACACACTTAGAACAATGCTTCATTTTATATATTAAAATCTGAAGTTTTTCTTAGTAAATATCATTGTTACATTTACCCTTTACAATAAATATAAACTATATGCTGATTTTTATGAATATTCAAGAGTGGCCTTCCCTTGTTTTGTTACTCTCCTGTTTAAGTGAGCTATTTCTGTTTACTGGAATTATAAAATGACACTATAAGCGAACATTTTTTCTCAGTTGAATAAAGCTTTCTTAAAGCCTACACATGCGAACTTACACTTATATTAATAAACAAAATCTGTATGCTTATTTAGAAGTCAGCCAGTATACAGTTTGAGTCATAAATAATTTCCATATTTGGAAAACAATTGTAATGACGTATGCATCACCTTAAATATTTTCCATATATAACATTTAAGAATAGATTTGGCGTATACTAAATTACCTTACATTTTGAACGTCAGTCTCATCATAGAGAGAGTATTGAAGACAAGATCATGCGCCAAAATTCAGCATAACACAGAACAAATTGTGGAATTCGGTTGGTCTGTTCTACCCACTCCTGGATATTCACCTAACGTCGAACCAACCAATTATTAAATTGTTCGATTACAGTAAACTACTTTAATGTGGAAAACATTCTATTATAATAAAAAAAAAGTTAGTCGAAAACGTTTTTAGCATCAAATACTATATTACATTACACAAAATCAACAGCAAAAAACCCACTGCAAATAATGGTGGATATATGACACGTTCGGCGGAGGAGAGGTGTATTAAAAAAATCGAAAATTTATTTTTATACAGCAAATTATTCATTATATCATATCCAAATAATTTACAAAAAAATAGGCGTTTACGCAATATTTCAAGCACAATTTAGGTTTATAGTTCGTAACGATGCAACGATAGGTAACATAAACCATAGATTTATCGGCGGAATATCATTGAATTATTGTTATATACTTATAGTGAAATCATTAAAGTTATATGTCAAAAGCATTTTATTTTTGGTCGTATATTAATTTCAAATATTCCTTTTTACAGGTTTTATTTTTGAAATGTTATAAGATCACTCTAAATTTCAAAATGTCGCTGTTGTCTATCAGAATGACAGGAAGAAATCGATATAAAAACAACTATTGAAATTAGTTTAACAAAGCGTAAATGAAATATTAGGTCATCCCATAAGTTCTGTTCGAATTTAAATTTTTGTTAAAATGAACGAAATTTAAAGTGTATTTTATAATGTCTAATGGAGCTGAACATTATTTTTATGTTTAGATGCATTTAAACTGACGACATTTTATTTCAGAGAACAATAAATTTAAATTTTGTTAGATTAAAACCCTGCTAACATGGAAGTACCCAAGAATCATTTGAGGCACATAATGCTTTATGAGTTCAAGAAAGGAAACTCAGCAACCGAAGCGGCTAGAAACATTCACTCAGTTTAAGGAGAGGAATCTGTGAATGAAATAACATGCAGGAGATGGTTTGCAAAATTCAGAGGTGGAGATTTCAACCTTGAAGATGAAGATCGAACCGGACGTCCAGTTGAGTTTGATGAAAAGCTTCTTGAAGCAGCCCTTGAAGAAAATCCTGCTATATCAGTTGAGGAATTGGCAGTGGTTCTCAGTTCAAACCATACAACTGTTCATCGTCATCTTCAACAACTTGGAAAAGTTCATAAACTTGGAAAAGGGGTGCCTCATGAATTGTCTGAAAACAACCTCAAATCCCGAGTTGACATCTGCTCTTCTCTCCATTCTCGCCAACTTGTTTCACCTTTTTCGGATAGACTTGTCACAGGCGACGAAAAATGGATCTTTTATCGAAATGTTAAGCTTCGTAGACAGGGGCTTGGTAAAGGGAAGGACCCCAGCCACAGCCGAGAATGGAACTTCATGGGCAAAAAATTCTTCTTTCAATCTGGTGGGATTGCCAAGGAATAATCCACTTTGAATTCTTACCACCTAATGCAACAATTCATGCTCAAATATACTGTCAGCAATTAGAGCGTTTGAACCAAGCTTTGAGGAACAGAAGACCTGCTCTAGTGAATCGATGTTTCATCAGGACAATGCGCGACCACACACAGCAAGAATGACGTCACAAAAGAACTTGGTTGGGAGAAAATACCTCATCCACCTTATTCTCCCGACCTTGCTCCTTCAGACTACCATTTGTTTCGTAGATTACAGAATCATTTGGAAGAAACAGATTTTGTAACACAGGAAGAGGTTAAAACTGACATTTGTAAGTTCTTCGAATCAAAGCCAAAATAATTTTACAGTAATGGAATTAGTAAGCTTGATAATAGATGGAAGGAAACATAGAAAATCAGGGAAAATACATTGTTGATTGAATCTGTAATTAAATATAACATTTGGTCACTTGTTTTCTTTATTCAAAATTCGGACAGAACTTATGGAATGACCAGATACATCGAGTTTCTTCAAGTTAGGAGACTTAGCACTGTAGCCAAAGTATTCTAAAATACTGCCAATAACAGACGAGAAAATGAAATGTACCGAACAAAAAATCGAATATAGCATGAAAAATTTATATTATTTTCATTTAATTGTTATTTATCTAGATATAGAATTGTCAACTATATTTCCGTAAAATTTCATATTCCCTGTAATAAATTCTTAATAATTATTATTATTTTTATTATTGCCTTAATTGTAAGCTATTCCTACATTTACAATTTCTTACGGCTAACCATGAAAACAAATGTTGATGAAAACTGCCTCAAAGATTTAAGCGCGTATTGACACAATAATACGTGTCTGCTGCGCCGAACGTTACATATAATTAAAGAAAATAGTACGATAATTTACCTTTTCCCGAAATTAAATAAATTATTTTTGACTCAACCTAATCGATACAAAGAAGTGACATGAAAACTTCCCTACCCGACCCCTGTCTCGCTATAAGTATACAAATAACCAATATTAGAATATTGAATTTGGGAAATGTGTCGGCTCGAGAACTTTTCAATAAGAGCCTTAGACCTATGTCTTGGTAGCCATTTAGTAAATAAAAAATTGTTAAAACCTACGAGCTGAAAGGGCAGCAACAACGGAAAGCATAACGGTCTAAGAATTGATCTGTATGGCTTGGCAAGGATGGCTGAGTATTGTTTACATGCAGCTGGTATATAGAACAAACGTACTTCAGGGTTGTTCTTTACTTACGTAACAATAATTTATAGCTTGTCTACAGTGGAGTAGCAGATTAGTAATTTTGGTATCGATGGACACTATACTGTTTTTCTTTTTCTTCATGCAAAGTTTGAAATGCTACGTAGACCCATCGTGCGATAACTCTTAGTCTATATAGTTCTTGTTCACCAACAATATATATAAACAATACCTGGGATTATAATATGGAGTGCTATCACTGTTAAATATTATATCACCTATGTTTCTTGTGGTGGTAACGTTGAACAATGCTATGTATATCTACACAATTCTTGTACTAGAATTCTGTACCATAAACAAGTATATGAGTTGAGGTATAATGGATGAGATGTCTAAATTAGACATCTAAAAAAATTATGCATTTTTGTCGTGGTAACTTGCTTGTTCCAAAGTAACACTTTATATATATACGTTCTTTTTATAGATACAAACATTTAAGTAAATGCCCTTTTTATAAAAATATTATTAATGACATTTTGATACAAAGTATGCGTCCTCCGATAGGAATCGAACCTGTATCCTATACGGAGCCGTCATATAGTCTGATGTGCTTTTACCGATTTAGCCACAGAGGAGAGTTTCGGTTAGGTAGGCCGATTTTAGAGTTTCATGGAGAATTGTAGTTTAAAAACAGTAATATATATATAAATAGCAGGACAGACTGTGTTATATAGCCTTGGATGGCAACTGGTCTAGGAGAAGGATAACTCTGAATTCAAAACCTGCGGAAGATCGTTTGGGGACTTTGTGGCATTCGCTGCACTAGGTCCCTGTATTCGACCCCCCAAAAAGTGTGGATAGACATGCACAAAGCCTTCACCACTATAATCAAATCACATGTGTCGGTGTCGGGCTTTCAATTTCTAGGAACTGATCTGCCTGACCCTCATACGTCGAATTCGACGGGAGAGTCGATCATATATATATATATATATATATATATATATATATATATATATATATATATATATATATATATTTGTGTATTTAGGCAGCAATCCTTCTTTCATGCACATTTCATTAAAAACGACTGCCAAGGTGCTTACATAATTTCTCGTGCGATCTAATAAAGTTTTTTCTTTTCAGATGATATATTATAATTTCAGATGATAAATTATAATTGGACATGGACATAATATCTTGACCGTGTTTTGAAACAAAACATGAATCATTTTATAAAACATACATATAACAAACTATTTCTAATTCTAACAGTTGAAAAATAATCATAGAAAATGGCTAAATGTATAGCCGAAAGCGCTCGGATAAAAAGAACAATTGGACAGTTTTATATAATTTATTATGTGAAAAGAAAAACTTTATTAGATCGCACGAGAAATTATATAAAAAACTAAATAAAAGCACCTTGTCAGTCGTTTTCAATGAAATGTGCATATATATATATATATATATATATATATATATATATATATATATATATATATATTTGAAGCTGTAATACATTATTATTATTTTAATAATTAATTTTATCACTTTAAACGTTTCTCAGTAGACGCTCCGTTTATTTATTTTCGTCTTTACGACAGAATGTTAAAGAAACTAGAGCGGATATTTTCTTAATAATGTATAAATTAAGTCAAAACTGAACATAAGTCAAATCGTGTGTCTTAATGGGTAAATACTGTAGAAGTTTTTTTTTCTAAAGGAAGGAATTACAATCTTGCAGTGGAAGTTCTCTGAAAGAAAGAAAAATACATTTTGTGGACAGTGTGTAAACAGTGAACATTTGCTGAAAAGGATTCTACATGGAGAGGTACGTAAAATATGTACAAGTTTGTACAGTGCTCCCTTTCGTTGATTGATAACTTTTGGAAGGAATAGAATCTTTTGGCTGCTGGTACTGATTAATGCTAAGCTCTTCGCTATGAACTGTGCCATCTGGTAACCAGTAATGCCTATATCTTGTAAAGTGTTAAAACTTTTCTTGCCTCTCCGTGTGCGCTGATGGCATAGGGGCGAGAATCACGGACTGATGTCAAATCGGTTGAGATCAATCCGGTCTTGAAGCAATGGCATGTCTAACCACATTGCGAAAGAGACATATAAATATATATATATACATATAAATATATATATATATATATATATATATATATATATATATATATATATATATATATATATATATATATATATATATATATATATATATATATATATATATATATATATACTTCGTTGTTTGCATATATTATGTTGATATGTTTGTGGCTGGTGTTAAAAAATACCGGTAGGATAACGAAATCTCTCAAGTTTTCTTTACTTTAATGTTTGACTAAAACACCCGAGAAGACACGCCCTTGTTTTACGCCCCTGTTCTATTTTTCTTGTTTTACTGTTCTGGAATGCAAATTGATGCCGTAACAATATCGCGCTGGTTGGAAATGCCTGCGTTTGAAAAAAAATTCCAAAATCTGAACAAATGTTGTATAGAATTCTTTTGAAATAGTTTGGTTGTCGCGACGATAACTTTTAGCAACCCCGTGTAAAAAATACCAATGTTAATAACAGCGGACTAAAAAGATTTTTTTTATAGATGACCTGATGCAGTCTTCCTAAAATATTTTTGATTAATGTTCCCGCCTTGTTTCCGACCAAGCACCATTGTAGTTTGTTGATATAGACATGTGTTAAGAAATATTTATGATTATAATTATTTTACTTTTGTGGTCTGTGGTATTACCACTTTTGTTAATGATATGTAGGACGACTTTTAAAAGAATACGCATTTTACCTCATACAACATACACAAATATATTATTTATTAATTCAGAGATTTTAACAACGTCCGGTGTATGAATATTTAACATCTTTAAAGGGTGATTTTTTCATTACTGTCTGATTATGCTAGCAAAACTTCATAATAACTATAAACATTTTTTCATATATTTAGCGATTGATTGTTTGATAATTTCCTATGGCTTATCAGCCCTTTGCAGGTTATTTAAAGTAAAAATATATAATTTTTAGAATGTCAGATTTATTTTTTGGAGATAGTGGTTTAATGATACGAGTCTTACTAATTAACCTATAGCTGGGGGTGAAGAGGTGGATTAATACCTTTCCGAATGGGTATTTGTGTGTAAGGGAATATAACAAACCCAACGGTAAATCAGCTCTCAGATTAACCTTTCCGAGCCATTATTCATAAACCACGACCACACCCAAGCTTACATCACTTGATATTCCCAAAGCGTCACCCACCTAGATTCATATCAGACTCAGTTGCTTAACTTCGGTCATCGTGTTGGAACCGATGTTTCAACTTAACATGATATGACTGTAAACCAATATATTTTGTGATTATCTGTTTTGAATTAATGACTTGTGACCTACTATAATATTGAACTGGTGTGATAATGTACATCATTTACTCTGGTTCTAATGAGACTGCAGAAATGTTTGCGTGTGGTTAATTTTGGAGTTTTAATAATGATTATTTATCCAATTCCGTGGGAGCCCGACAGATTGTATCTGCCGTGACCCTCCGGGATCTGGTCAGTCGTAGCTGTTTAGAACATACTTTCTTTTGTTGCTCTATGCAACGATTGACTCGTAGCTTTTCTGCCTGCATTATCATTAACTCACCCCAACTCATTATAACTCGCTATTTCTTTCTTCTTCTTTTAATTAATTCTGTGTGTGTTAAATTTCCCAGTTTCTTTTTCTCAATGAAATTTAACCTAGGTCTTATAGATATTACAGAGACATTCATTCATTTTTTTGGTCCTAATTTCTAGGAAGAGGTTTTGTTATTTATATAATTTACATTCGAAACAATGTCCTCATCTTTTTTCTTATTATCACAATATTTTGACCGCTGGCCATTCGACATTCATCAGGTGTCTACTGATCTTTGTATCCTTCAATAAATTTGAAAACAATCACTTTATTTAATCTACGTGAGAGATTATTCCTTTTTCGGTGTCTAGGGATATATATATTTTTGTTATTGATAGTCCCGTGTTCACTCTACCGTACAAATCATAATTATTATGCCATTAAATTTACGACCAATACCTTAATCCACGTTGCTCTTTTTCATTTTTTAGTTCTTTTTTAAAGAAATTTTCAGAAAACTGATAATTTTACTTAGTTTCAGGAAGTTCTTTATTGAGATTCTGATGCACCTCTGATATTTTTATATGAACAATGTATATTTTTATTTTTTCCATCGTTTCTTAGCAAGAAGGCCTCTCTAAATAAATAGATAATTTCATAGTTATCTCCAGTAACTTTTATTATAAAATGTGAATAAGAAATGATGGATTTATTTGTCTTTTATGGGTTATCAATCATTTGTTGGTTATTTAAAACCCGAACTTTTTTGTAAGAATAAATCTTTTTTTTGCGGGCTGTGGTGAGTGCTGCATTGTCAAAATCTTTGCAGATAACAATAATTTTTCCACATGCAAGTACTATTACATAATCCATAGCTGGTGACCACCTAAGTAGTGTTCACGTCGTAGTCCCCGTCAGATGACTTCCTTCATTTCGCAATCTTCCCACGCTACACTACATGCTATGCATACGCTACTGATTTATCTCCGAGATTAACATGCCTTCTCGAGACCGCAGTGTCGATTTGGCACGAGGTCCCAAACACGGATCTTCTTCACGACCGACCTTGAATATTGAAGATGTCACTAGCGCCAAGCAAGATCTCTTGACAAACCTGTGTATCCAACACAGATATGATATCCTATGCTTTCAAGAAAAACAAGGCTGCCCTACCCAACGAGGCCAATATCAAAACGCATCATTCTAAATTTTCTAACCACTGATCAACAGTGCTCCTCGTCGGTAACTGTGGCTGTTGTGCAGAAACGTGGAACGAAGTCTCTCTCTCTCTCTCTCTCTCTGCCCTATAGAATCCCTTCCTTTTTGCTCCAACGATGCCTGAACTTTCTGGTCCTGCCTTAATCGTTTCCGAATAGCTGTTGGTCGCTGTAGAATTGTGGTGAAATAAAAAGAAAACAGCCACCAGCGAGTAAATTCAAGCTCTCCCAACTAGTATTCCAACCTCGAGTCGTTCCTTCTTGAGTTCTATCTCAAAATCACACTAACAGACTTTTCCAGCCGCCAACCGTGAACGTCACTCCAAGAACACCGCACTGGAAAAAATTAGTTGCTTTTATATTTGTCCATATACCCATAATCTCTTGCGTCTACATGCGATCCCATAACTCATTGCTTCACTGTCCCATGATGCATTGCATCCTTATTGCATAAAAATGCAATGCAAGTCCCCACTTATTCTTTTACGTTATCTGGCCGAGGACGGCTTACGGCAAAGCGGTAAGTGGTTTTTTTCTCCTTCATTTCAACTGCAGTAGCGTTACATGCTAAGCAAATACGGGCTCTTTTTTGGCGGGGACAAGGCAAGTCGAAACCAGTTGTGCTCGTCCCAGGTTCTGCCTCATCACCCCCCCTCCTGATCTCCTGATCTCCTGATCACACAGATGACAGTGCGGGTACGGTCTTTTGCTCCGGGTGCTCCTCCGAAGGGGGAGTGGTTGAGCTTCTTCGTCAGAGGAGCTCTCATTAGATACGCCCCGATCTATTGGCAAACTACCGATATCGGAGTGATCGGTTGTCGAACCCAACTCTACGTATATCGGCTGTTCACTATTCTCCGTGTCTTCTTCGTCAGTTGTGGGATTTGAGCCCCAAAAAGGGCGCAGGTCTTTAACAGGACGAGGCGTTCCATCGACACGCACTGACTGCTGACTCACCACCTCGGTCACACGTCCGGTTCCAAATTTGGTCATGCATTTACCACGTGGAGTCTTGACCCAGACAATGTCCCCTTTCTTGTATTCCCCTTCGGTTATTTGTGATTCAGCCGGGGGCGTCGCGTCAATGCCTCTCACCCGGACGTGTAGAATCAACGTATGTGCCAGCAATGATGATCCAAACTGCCAATGCGGGCATTTACAAAACATCGAAGATCTTGTTCGCCCCAGTCTTGAAGATTCATGCAAAGTAAACGATTCTGAAACCTTTAATCCACAGGCAATTCTCAGTCTGTCACACTGGATAGATGCAATGTAGCCAGTCGATATGAAGAAGACCCATAGCCCAATGATTCCTACATTTTCCAATGAATGTTCGAACTTGATTTGAAGTAGAAACTCCAATTTATATTATATGCTACACCACCCCACATCATATCTAATCAAACAAGAAAATTATCAATTTTTATTTTTTATATCAGCTTATGAGAACACTATTGGTTGGTGTAAATGATTCTCTTCAGATGTGTATATGTTTTTAACTGCCATGTGAGGAATTTCTTGGTTTAGACATTTTTGTATCAATCCGTACTCATAGCCTAAATTACGCAATAACGATAAATGATTATTTTACAACTCAGGCTTGATAAAAACTCCATATAAACATAATTAATAACATTTAATTAAACGTCGCTAAGTACTTTAGTAAGACAAATAACTCGCTCAGTTGATTTCTTTTGAAGTCGAGAATTTTGAATTCCGCTCGATTAATTATGTCTTGAAGTAACATGGCTTCGCGGTGATTATTTTTTGTTAAAAATATCGACTTTGAACAGAGAAAAAATAACACATTTAAAAACTATATTTTTCATATATATATATATATATATATATATATATATATATATATATATATATATATATATATATATATATATATATATATATATATATATATATATATATATATATATATATATATATATATATATATATATATATAGTATATGGGTGTGTAGTGTGTGTGAAATAAGTATATGGCGAGATTATTTATTTCAACAATTATTTTTCAATTCAACCGCCAACATTAATGTATATACGTATTTTTTTCAAAATATAGAAACATACCAACATAATAAACCAGACAGGTCGTTTCGGCTGCATTGAATAAAACTGATATATATATATATATATATATATATATATATATATATATATATATATATATATATATATATATATATATATATATATAATGTATATGATTAATTGAAGGCAACAGGTAAGGTTCTACGATTAAGCTTTTTTTATTTAATTTTCTTGTGTTGCACAA
Source organism: Acanthosepion esculentum (assembly GCA_964036315.1). NCBI lineage: Eukaryota > Metazoa > Mollusca > Cephalopoda > Sepiida > Sepiidae > Acanthosepion > Acanthosepion esculentum. The sequence goes on from OZ038482.1 coordinate 94,065,961, forward strand.
AAAGTGTTTTTTTCTTACACATATTGCTACAAAATAAAATATCTCTACAACACTAAAACACACACAATAAAATTGAAAAAATTAAATCATCCCTGATAATGGCTAGAAGTATAGCCGAAAGAATATTGGGACAGTTTCTATTACTATCTGTCCCAAAAAGAAAACACTTGTTTGAACACACGAAAATTAAATAAAAGCCTAATCGTAGTACCTTGTCTGCCGTCTTTTTTAAATATGTATAATTGAAGGATTCCTGCCTAAACAGACACAAATATATGTGTTTGAGTTTTATGTGAATATATATATATATATATATATATATATATATATATATATATATATATATACATATATATATATATATATATATATATATATATATGTGTAGAGAGAGAGAAGGAAAGAAACAAAATAGATGGCTATCTAAATAAAATTTATTTGTTAAGAAATCCGACGAAAATATTTATGTAAATGTTTCCGTAAAACATCTGATTCGTATATAAATTATGTTTTATTTTATTAAAGCACAAGAAGACACCCACACACACCCTACGTATATATAAATATAACCAAATAAATAAATATAGATAAATGTACACGCGAGTGTTCACAGACAAATGTATATCTACAGACTGGTCGATTTAATTCATACTGTTTCAAAAATACAATCATGCCATTTACTCAAAAATGGGTATTCACTAAAAGAACGTTTACAGTAAGACTTTTATATATATATATATATATATATATATATATATATATATATATATATATATATATGGGGAGAGAGAGACAATCAATATGAGTTGATTGATGTTACCTTCAGTATCTTAACTCCAGTGTTTCTTAGGTGAACCTGTCCGTCCACTCATCAGGAGGTATCCGCAATTTACTGCTTGTATTTTTTTATTTTTTTTATTTTCTTATGTACTCATCCTTGGTGAAAGTGCTTTTTCAGTATTGTTTGTGTTCGTGTGTGCGTTTTTGCGATGCAGGCATGCGCCAACATATACACATGTTCGTCTACGAGTGAAGGTCCGTGTGCGGTACGTACGTGTAGGGTGCCGTGTTCATTTATTCATTTTTTTACATATTTTTTCACGGCACTCGCTCTTTAGCTTTTTCTCTTTTTCCCCTCTTTTCTTTCTTTTCCCGTTTGTAGCGAATTCACTAATTTTTTCGTTCATTTTTTATTTATTTTCTAGGTAAGTTTAATTTCGTCTTTAACAAATTATTGATATTATTCATAAATTATATATATATATATATATATATATATATATATATATATATATGTAAAGAAAATTTTGGTAATCTCTATGGATAATACCAACGGGGATGAAATCCGGAGAGCTCAATGTTAAATCAGAGCAAATAATTTAATTTAAAGAAAATCAGACAACTTTAAGGTTCCATGGTTATAATTTATTTCCCCATGGAATATCTTTTTTTCATCCAAGGATGAAAACATGAATTTAAACTTACACTTTTGAAGGGTAGTATTAAGCTGATGTAAGGTGATATAAAGAGTATCAGAGACATTGTCGAAATTAGAGAGGGAAACGAGAGATAGGAATGCATTTAAATTTATTTTTATTACAATAATTAATTTTGAGGAAAATAGGTAAGACTCAAACATTGACCTATTTAATATATATGTATATATAAAGAGAAAAATACGGGAGAAGTAAAGATGTAAGACATAACAGATGGAGTTAGTGTTTTGAACGAAAGAGAGAGAGTGATATAAATTTAGATAGAGAACTTAAGAGAATTAACGTATATGAGCATATATCTGCCAATCACAGATTTATATATTTAAAAAAAAATCGGTTAATCCTTGATAGTGATTTAAGTGTTTAAATTCTCCACAAATAAACTCGCAATTTAATAAAAACTGAATATTATATCAATAAACAAAATATAAAAAATTAAAAAAAATTACTAATATTAATATTTTTAATATTGTGAATAACGGTGAAGGATTAATATTTGTTAGTTAAAGTCTAAGTCATTAATTTAGTTTGAAACTACTTCAATATGAAAATTTGAAGGTAATAATAAAAACATACTGTCTTTACACTTAATCTATATATATATATATATATCTACAACCATACCACGTGTATATATATATATATATATATATATATATATATATATATATATATATATATATATATATATACCTCATACATATATTCATACACACCACATACATATTTACGTAAATATATATATATATATATGTATATATATATATATATATTAAGCTTTTCACCCCAGGCAAAGCTGGAAGCCACTAGCACGCAAGGGGTTACAGAGGATTTGGGACAAGAACAGATAGGAGTGATAGAGGAAAAGATGTGGAGAAGGATGGTGGATAGATAAATGCAACTGGAGATGTTGATTGACGTTAAATTTGAATAGTTGGAGATTATAGTTGTCAAGGGAAACAGGAATAGCGAAGGTAGTTCCACATGCGTGAGGTGTGAGATAGGAAGCTATTGGAGTAGAAGAGACGTCTACATTTAAGAGTTTCAACAGTAAAAAGGTGGGAATGGGGTACCAGCCTCGTACGACGCTTGAATTCATGGAGCCTGGGAACCAGCGATAGCAGCTCATCGGAGAAATTACCATGGAAGTATTTGTAAAAGAGACAGAGAGAGGGGACGGTGAGAGAGAGAGAGACTGCAGACGAGAAGCCAGATCTTGGCCAATTACATTGCGTACCCGTCTCTGGATCTTGTCAAGAACCCTGATGCAAACAGAAGGGGCTCCAGACCATATATGGCAGCAATACTCCATACAAGGTCGGTTGGTTGATTTGTAAATTTGGAGGATCGATTCCGTGGAGAAAAATTTCCTGGCCCGGCACAGGGAGCCAACTTTCCTTGCGGTGGATGAAGCAATTGACACAATGTATTTGTTCCATCTCAGGTCAGCAGACAGCTTGAGATCGAGCAGCCGCAGAGAGGCGCTCTCGAGAAGTTGAGCTTCAGATATTCTAATGGTATGCAGGGAAGGATCCCTGTGGTGGTTAATAGAGAGCAGTTTTGTTTTGGAGGCATTAAAGTTAATGAGCCAATTCCTACCCCAGTTCACAACTGATTGAAGGTCCTTTTCGAGACGAACGGCCAAGTTAATTTTGTCAGCGACACTAGATTTGTTTCTGAGGCAGGAGTAAATTGTGGTGTCATCCGCGTAGATAACAATTTGGGAATCTATGGCGTCATTTATGAATATAAGGAACAGGGTAGGGCCTAGGGTGGAGCCCTGCGGAACACCTGCGTTCGTGGGATAGGAGCGGGAGGAGAATCCTTTGAGAACGACCTTCAATTCACGGTTTGACAGGAATGATTGTATTAGGTCAAACAATCGACCTGTAATACCATAGACCTGAAGCTTGCGAAGAAGGCCGGCATGCCAAACCCTATCAAACGCCTTGGAGAAGTCAAGGGCCACGGCGCGAGCTTCTCCGTTATTATGAAGAGCTTAGTAGACAAATTCAGTGATGGCAGTAAGCACATCAGATGTAGATCGGGCAAAGCGGAATCCATATTGCTTGTCTGAGAGCAGATCATGTGATGTAAGGTGGTTAATCACTTCGGTGTTGATAAGGGATTCGAAGACTTTGACAAAGATAGGACGATTATTAGAAGACGTCGAAGGGGTCGCCAAAGTTTTTCAAGAGAGGTACAATGGATGAGGACTTCTAGCAGTCAGGAAAACAAGATACCTTGCGGCAGTTGTATATTCAAGACAATGGCTGGTATCCCACCTCCACCAATAGCCTTGTGGGGGTCTAGATTAGAGATAATGCCCAATACCAATGACAGGGATATGAGTAACCCACTCAAAAGGCTTCAGTTCTGATAGGGAAATCGGGTATGGGTACACCGGAAGAGTCAAGCGTTGAATTGAAAGAAAATTTCCCAGCAAAGCATTCAGCCTTGTGGGCAGAGGAGGTCAGGACCACAAATTGGTTGAACAGAGGCGGTATAGAGGGTTTTCAATTGTTCAGAAGGTTCTTGCAGATACGTCAATAATCATTGGAGCCGAATTTGCGAGATGCGATGCGTTCCTTCATCCGAGAAGCAAATAGAAACTTAGCTTCGTTGAGGACACGCTTACACTCGTTACTGGCGGAGTCAAAGAGGCGTCTATTGCTGTAGGACATATCGCTACGAAATAGGTGGAAGAAGTGGTTCCTATGGGCAATGGCTGCTGAGCAAGCAGCGGAGAACCACGGGGAGGAGCGTGATTTGACCTTGAATTTCCTTGAGGGGATGAAAGCGTCAATTCCAGCTTTAACCCAGGATAAAACCTCTGAAGCACATTCTTGAACGGGGAGCTTAAATGCAACATCCCAAGGGACATCGCGAAGGGAATCATGGAACGAAACCCAGTCAGCTCGTTGGTAGCAGAACGAGGTTTACAGGCTCTTTGCAGGGGGTGGGGTTGAAGCAGATGTTAATAGACACTACGACATGATCAGTGTTACCAAGAGGGCAGAGCTGCGTGGCACTACAAGACTCGGGGATGGAGGTAAATCACAGATCGAGAAGAGAGGCCTTACCGCCCTGGTTGTAGGCAAAACGCGTGCGGAGTCAACTATCTGCGTGACGGATTGGGAAACTGAAAAATTAATTGTGAGTATGCCTGCGAGGTCAGTAGTAGCATTCTGAAGCCACTTGTTATGGTGGGCATTAAAATCGCCAAACACAAATATGTGATCTTACGGGTGGAGATAGAGAGCCGTGTCTATGCTGTCAGAAACGACATCAAGTATTCCACAGTCCTGAAAGGATGGAGAGCGATAAAGGAAGAAGAGATAGTTTACAGCATTGAGAAGAGATAGCCGGAGACACATGTACGAATGGTCCGGCGATTCGAGAGGGAACTCTCTAGCCAGAGGGAGATGGTCCTTGACGTAGAAACCAAGGCCATGCATGTTAGAGAGTCTTTTCTGGGGACAGGGAGGTAGCCAGGGATCGAGAGTTCAGAGGAGGGGATAGATGAGTCAAGATTGGTCTCACACAGAGCCAGTATGTCCGGGCAGTTTGCAGTGAGGAAAAAGTCCACACTGGAGAAATTGGTTCTAATGCCACGGATGTTGGAGAAAGAGATGTTGAGGGGTTTAGGTGATTTTTGAAGGAATGGTTTAGGTTTACTTTTTCGATCTTTGTATGTTACCATGTGGAATTATGGTTGAAAGATGAAAAAGCCTGAGGTAAAAGAAGCCGACGGGTATTGGCCGTGACGTGGGCAGAGGGAATTGGGCACAGTCTGCATCATAATGTGGCCTCAGGGTCGGCCACCGGAGTTGACTGCAGGGACACCTTTCCATGCGCGACATGGCCCTACAGACACCCCGATATTATACAACTGTTGATCAGAGCAGCCGCTCAAGACGCTACGCAAGCGTTAGGGCTCTTACTACCAGTCGGAAACAGCAATCAGGAGACTGTCAACAGTGTACCCTCAGAACGATGAGGCTATGCCACAGACTGCGAACATCACGGGAGAAACACAGCAGCACTAGTGCAGAGGCCAGAGAGAGAGAGAGAGAGAGAGAGAGAGAGAGAGATTTCCGGGAACCCCTTCCTAAACAAGAAACAAGGTGTGAGCCTCTACTCTTGTCTAAGAGAAGTGGGGGAGTGTTGACCGGGCGGTAGGAGAGCCTGCCTGCTCCTATTACATATAACACATATAATAATGACAAAAACAATTAGAGAGGGAGGTAGTTCGCAAAGTCTCAGGGCTGACACCAGTTTATGTACTAGGAGATAGGAATGGCACTTGGCTTGCATCTTGCCCTCTCGAAACACTAAGTTTTAACATAGTATAGGACAATGGGACTTATACTAACAAAGGAATTAAGAAATATGGACATCCATCTTTGTGGATACGGCGTAAACGCCAACCCCCTTATGGCAGCAAGTCTTCGAGGTCGCCCACATTCTCGTGGTTACTAGCGAAAGTTTGGTTACCTTTAACACCAAGCTTCAAGTTTCAATGAACGCAGTGCTGGGCAGACGGAGGGGTGTCAACGGCCATTCCTTCCTTCCCCCATCCCCACACCCAACAGTGGGCTTGGGGAACTTGCATTTAATAGAAATTAAAATCAGCAAGGAGAAAGAAAAGGCAAAGACAAATTCCACGTCGAGATAATTTTATATAGCAAGATGAATTTCGGCCAACTAGCATGAAAGTGGTGGCGACCCATTACTTGCTCTTAAAGTCTTTTTTTTATTTTGGTGGGGAGTTCAATGAGGCGTTTCTGACTAAACGAAACGAAATACAGTTACAAGTTAGGTTAGAATAAATTAGAACAAAAATAAATATGTTAGAATAGTCGAACAAAACAAGGCTTAAAGAAAAAATATACATACATAGGTAAAAAAATTACAGAGAGGATATATACACATATACCTGTAGACATATACAGCTATTACATGAATCATTCATACAAAAAGCAGCTTACTGAAGTTAATGTTATAAATGGCGAGAATATATCTTCGGAAACAAATTTATTTAAATTACATTAACCCATGAACCTCTAGATGAAAGTTATGGTCCCTGTTTTTTATAAATTCAAGTTGTATGAGGTCTTTTTTTGCTAGTACTTTCATCTGTTCATACAGACACCATCAGGCATGGAAACTGATTTGTTTTTTTTTTAGTACATCCAGGTAATAACAGAACACGAAAGATTAGATATGAATCGAAATATGTTTTTTTTAGAAATGTGTTATTTTTAACGGTAAGAAATTTTGGAGCGTGCGGTCGAAACGCTAAGGTTGAATTTTTTGAAAATTAAAGAGAGTGCGTTTTTTTTACTAATATGGTAATTGGAGAATTCTTTTGATGTAGTAGTTTTTCAGTCGATTCGTCATGAACTAAATTCATATACAAACTTAACCTTATATATACACACGCGCACACACACACACACATTTCAAGATGAAGTAAGTTTAGAAGATAATAATAAAAAAAATTGTCTTTAATTTTAATGTATATGTATACACAAACATACACCATTACATACATGTATATGCATATATACATATCTTATACATATATTCATACATACCACATACATATTTACGTAAATATATATACATGTACTCGTATACATATACAGATATATATACAGCCACATACACATGTATCGATGCACATATATATTCATACATATACATGCATATACATACATAAACTTACACACATACATATATATATATATACATACATATATACATATTTAAACACGCACCCATATATATACATATATCCACATATATATACAGATGGATACATATACACGCGTATACACAGCTTTATACATATATATATATATACGCTATTATACGCACATACATAGCTACGCTTGCGCGTGCATACAACCCAATAAATACTTCCGTAGATAAACATCTACATATACATACACCAACATATGTATATGCTTTTAATTACCATATGGATACTATATAAATATTAGCCTAATTGCAAGTATATGCTCATATACAAATGCATATATATATGATAATATAAATGATAGAGTTTGTATAGACAGACATAAGGTACTATTTCAAATATTGATAATTTAGACATTCAGAATTTGAATGGAGAGTTTATATATATATATATATATATATATATATATATATATATATATATATATACTAATGATATTTTTTATATACTAATGATATTTTTCATATACTAATGATATTTTTATATATATACTAATGATATTATTGCTGAAATTTTGATATATATTAATTACAGCTCATCAGTGTGGCTAGACATCCGGTTGCCTCTAGGTAGGATCGAAACCCGACTGAACTGGCGTCAGTCGGGTATTCTGCCACTAAGCAGTGATTGAGAGAAATCGATTCAATTTACCGAAGTGTCTTGCATTACTAGCCGTAATAGACATTGTTTACAAACACACTTCCTCCCCATAGCGCTCAACTGAAATAAATTTTTCAGGAGCATATATGTATGGCTCTTCGGCAGAATTGAGTTACTGTCAGTCACTGTGTGTTTATTTAAATCTAAAAATAAACACGCTAAAATTCCCCTTCATCCCTGCCGTGAGCCGACGGCTTAGTGGTAGAAGTTCCGACTGACGCCAATTCAGTCGGGTTTCGATCCTAGCTAGACGTCTAGCCACACTGATGAGCTGCGAAACAGTCTGTCTGTGGATGACAAATATATATATATATTTGTCTGTCTGTTGATGACATATATATATATATATATATATATATATATATATATATATATATATATATATATATATATATATATATATATATATATATATATATATATATATATATATGAGAGAGAGATATGGAGTGGGATAGTTTCTAAGTTTTCCAACTAGTAATTAATCATTCAGATTAAATTCGATATAGAGAATGTATTGCATTCTACATCAAATTTACTGTACATGGGTTACACTGTTAATTTATTTTTATTAGAAATTTTTTCCGTAAATCTTTGGAATATGACATTTTTTCCCGAAAGATAAACACCTAGACAACGAACATTGTTTGAATATTTCAGACTCCTATCTATACGTGATTTAATGTTGTCCACGCGCCATGCTGTAATACAGTCTAATCTTGTTAACTTCGGAACATTAAGAATGAAAAGATACGATTTAGCAACATTTAGAGATTCTGTTTCGTGTGCTGGTAACGCAATACACCTATAGAAATATACATTTTGCACAAAAATGAGTTTAAAGAAAAATACGTAATACAAATATATTACTGATTAGCTTTTTTTATTATTCAAACGTGAAAATGCTTTGTTTCTCTCGTGGGAACCTGTGCCTCATATTTCATGGTAGCAATGTCTGTTCATAACCGTTCTGTTTGAAACGGTAATTTCACATTCATTATTCATGCGCGATTAAGAAATATATCTGTGTGCTTAGCAGACATCAGCCTCAGTGAACTATATCATCGAGAATAGATTTTTCTTATTATCTTACCTTTTTTTCACTGAAAACTTTATCGGAGCAAATGGAATCTCTGTCTTGTATTTAATCTAAGCTAGTAAAGGCCATGCATAATGATGGAGGTATTTTTTTATCTGACATTATTTATTAGTAGTACAAAGGTTATTTTACTGGGTATACATACTAAAGTTCCTCTACATGTTTTATCTTTTTTATTAATTTTCTTAAACAGTGAAATTAATCACACTGGACTAGATTTGAATTCTTACAAAGAAAAGATTATGCCCCCGATAAGAAATGAAGATGCCCCAGTTTAGATAAGGAGGCTGTCATGATAAATAGTGGTTTGAATTACCTATTTAAGAAATCAATCATTCTCGTTGGGATATATGTTAATTCTAATGATCAATTCCATTGTTTAAGAAAGTAAAATATAACAGGGATACCAACTCACATATGGGTACCTATAAAAATAACATTTATAATAATAATAATAATAATAATAATAATAATAATAATAATAATAATGTTTAATTAAATAAGTTAGGGACGTTTATAATCTGTTTGTTGAGTTTCTCATGGTTTTGAATGAAAGTACTCAACGTTTTTTGCAAATTCTATTAGAAATTTCATTAGGTGAATTATTCGATATCAGGACAAACTCAACAAAGCCACTTTTGTGGATTGCTATTAAAATCCAATAAAGCAGGATTCCTGAGACTTGAAGTACTTAGAACATTCTTGTCTTGAACTATGTAAGACTTTGTTGTCATTAGCCTTGTTCACTGAAATATAACACTAGCAATTTTTGTCAAAAAAACATTAAGGTCATCAATTTGTGGCGAAAAAATTACTATAGCTGATCATTTGATCAAAATGAACTGTCCAGATTTAATTTTAAGCAAATAACAATCAGTAGTCACTTTCTTCTGGATAAGACAGAAAGGATTCTCCAACTATAGACATGTCATACTATAGTCACACTTCTGTACGTTTCAATTCAGTATTGAAAATAATAGAAATGTGGAACAGTTAAACATTCTTAAAGTCTTCGTTTACGTTTTCAACTTTTTCTTCATAAATATATATATATACATATATATATACATATATATATATACATATATATATATACATATATATATACATATATATACACATATATATATACATATATATACATATATATATATATATATATACATATATATATACATATATATATACATATATATATACATATATATATACATATATATATATATATATATATATATATATATATATATACATATACATATATATATATATATATACATATATTAGAATTGGACATAGTCCGACAATTTATTAAATATTTATTAAATAAATTGTCGGACTATGTCCAATTCTAAAATATATGACGTCATTTGTTTACATTTGATACGCTAGAGCAGATATTAATAGAAGAGATTCATGGAAGATTTAAGTTTAAAGATAGTAAAATCGACCTTGCTAACCAGACGCTCATCTGTGGCCGAACGGTTAGGATACAGGTTCGATACCTGTCGGAGAGCGAAAATTTTCTATGAAAATTTCTCGGACATTCAGGCCGGTAAATGTTATTTAATACTGTTTATTATAAAACAGAGCATTTGCTTAAATACTTGTATCTATAAAAAGAACATTAAACAATATAAATGTCTTTAAATAAATATATATATATAAAGAGCAACTTGGACAGTTTTATCAAACTAATAAGTTTTATAAAATTTTCATCTGATATATATATATATATATATATATATATATATATATATATATATATATATATATATATATATATATATATATATATATATATATATATATATATATATATATATATATATATATATATATATATATATATATATATATATATATATATATATATATATATATATATATATATATATATATGACGTCGTGTAAAGATTAGCAAGCTTGTCAGACTAGATTCAATACGACTCAGTAGTGAGTTCAATTCTCACTGAATTCTCCCTACATCCTAAACTGTTCTTAGTGAATCTCTCTCTCTCTATATATATATATATATAATATGTTGAATTCTCTCTTTTATTCCAACGTATGAGTGTGTAACGTAATGTTTAATTTGAGTGAACATGACTGGTGAGATATTTAAATTATGATAATGATTTACATACAACTCTACAAGTGTGAAGATTGCAATTATAATTGCTGGTATTTAATCAGCTACTTACAAGTAAACCAATATGTATATCCATGACTTACGTCGCTGAACCTAGAAGCACGTTAATAATGACGATAGCATTGTATTTTAAGCGAAAGGTATTTCAAATACATATTTAATCCGCTTAAATGTGATATAAGAAAATCGGTAGATAAATACGTCACAAAGAACTGTTCGGCGTCTTGACATATTTGGGAAGGATATAAGAATAAGCTGGAACCAATAGTGGCAGCAATACGCGTGAATATGGATAAAAGAATTAATTCAGTAAATATACAAAAATAGAAAGGTGTATAAGCCAATGGTGTGTTCTCTAGCCGGATTATTCAACCTATAGAGTGACACGATTCCGAGAGAATTAGAAGTTGTTCCAGGATTTATTATTAGTGGTCGTGATGTTTAAAAAATAAGATATGAAGATGATACAATGTTGGTAGCAGAGGCAGAAAGGAAACTATAAGAAATTTCACTGTAGAAATGGTTACATGTAGCCGTCTCCTCCACTCCAATAGCTTCATGTCTCGTACTTCCCGACTGTGGAACTCCCTTCTTCTTACTTGCTTCCGTGATAGCTATATAACATTCAGATGCAATGCCAATCGACGCCTTTAGATGCCTTGAGTTATCCCCGTCCTTCTCTTCATCCTTTCTTCTTTCATGCCTCCCACTCTCTGTAATTCTTTGCGTGCTAGTGTCTCTCCCGTCTTGCTTGGGGTGAAAAGCTTTAAAAAATACGTAAGGTGCTGAACGAGTAGAAAGGACTATATATTAATTGTAAGAAGATAAAATGCATGGTTCTTAACTAAAAGATGAGTCCAGCGTGCAAATTACATATTGGAGATACCAACATCAGGTAAGTAAAACCATTTAAGTAGTAGGCAAGTGTTTTAACAGAAAACGGAAAGTGTGAAAACGAAAAGCGAAGCCGCATTGTGAAAGCGAAATTTGCCTTTTAAAAGTTAAGAAATGTATTAAAAAACAAGAAAGTTCCATTAGAAATTTAGAAAGTATTGAACGGCTACGCAATATCAGTCCTCCTATATTGTAGAGAATGCTGGACAATCTCATCACAGATTGAGAAGAGACTTCTTTTTTTTTCTTTTTTTTTTTAAGCTTATCACCGCAAGCAAGGCTGGAAGCCACTAGCACGCAAGAGGTTACAGAAGGTTTGGAGGAAGAGCAGATAGGAGTGGTAAAGGAGAGGATGTGGAGAAAGATAGTGGATCGATCAAGACAAGGGAGTTACAGAAGATTTGGAGCGAGAGCAGATAGGAATGAAAGGTGAAAGGATGTGGAGAAGGGAAGTGGATAGATCAAGGCAACTGGAGATGTCGATTGACGTTACACTTAAATAGTTGGAGATTGTATTTGTCAGGGAAACAGGAATAAGGAAGCGAGTTCCACGGGCGAGATGTGCGAGACATGAAGCTATTGGAGTCGAAGAGACGTCTACATCTAACAGTTTCAACGGTGAAGGGGTGGGAACGGGATGCCAGCCTCGTGGGACGTTTAAATTCATGAGATTAACATGGACTGGACATGTGAGCAAGGACGATGTTTGATATAAAATAATAAACAAACACGATATTTATATTTAATATCAGAATGAGATTTGAAGTCTTAGGGCGAATAATGATGAAGGAGGGCTTGGAAAATTTAGTACTCCCAAAACAGATTGAAGCGAAGAGTGACTGAGTAAAACGACGCATAACTATCTTAGGATTTTTTTTTAGATCGATGTCAGAATTGGATTTAGGAGAGATAATAAAAAGACAATTTATTAAGGGATACAAAGAGCATGACATTGTGAAGATCCACAGTCCTTTTCCAAAGTTGATTAAAGTATTATGAAATTGGAAAATTTCGTTATAAACAAAGAAAAAAGTACTGAAATGTGAAGTAATATTCGTCCTCCTATCTGGCAGCGAATGCTGGTCATTCTCTTTACTGTTGAAGAAGAAACTTGACCATATTAGTAATGTCGTTCTACAGAATCATGCTGAGAATATTATGAACTGAACATGTAAGTAACGGCAAAATTTTAAATAAAATCGAATCAAAAAGGGCTCTCATACTTAACTTCATTACGAGACAGTTGACATTTCTATAACACGTAATAAGGAAAAGAAGACTTAGAAAATTTGACGCTCACAGGGCATAATGAAGGCAATGGAAAACAGCGTATAAACTATTTAAGGTACTTGTGTAAATTGATGGAAGATCAAGGTTTACGAGAGATAATAAAAATGTACTAAGATTTACAAAGGTGTGAAAATTGTGGAGAGACATGATCAGCAACGTCGTGAATGGATACAGTATATTGAAGAAGAAGAAAAAGAAGAAAAGATGAAGAAAAAGAAGAAGAAAATATTCTTTTCATTACGCGAGAACTGGCTTATTCCCATTTCTTGATATTTTACCCTATGTCGACGGGTACTTCACCAAGAGTATTATATTTATGGAGAATATGCCATTTTTGTAGTTTATTCATTTGCCTTCGGTTATGTAATCGCAAAATAGTCTGCAGAAGAGCCATTTATACGCCTAAATTTAGAAACCAACATTTAGATAAAATATTGGCTTTGCCTAACTTTTCATTATATTTTTTTTATCTACGAATATTTTCTTATAAAAAAACGACTTCTTAATAAAAGATACAAACATAAAGCCGTAAGAACAGATAAATCAAATTGCAGCGAAAAATAAATACAAAAAGGTCATAATCCGAGTGGTAAATATTTTTAGGGCATAAAATGACAGCGGTTGAATCTATTTTCTTAAAAACAACAAAATCAGTTTTAAAGAAAATACTAGCGGCAGTCAAAAGGAAAGTAACTGGAGATATTAAACTAAAAAGAAGAATGATTGCATTACGATTCCAAGGTTTGCAAAAGCATATGCTTTTGTTTGAGAAGAGAAAATATGTCAAACGGTTGGGCTCAAAGACAGAATAAAATAATAAAAGCCAAGAGAGTTATTGAGAGAAGCTAGTTTAAAATAATGGCGAAATCGTAAGACTTGGGTAAATAAATAAAACAGATATTTCTTGCCAAAGAGATTTAAGTAAACCCACGCCTATAGAACTTTCTGCGGCCAGTATTTACACTCATACATACACACATATATATCGGAGATTAAAACAAATAATGAGAAGGCTACTATTTAAATCTTCCAAGATTATGCCGAGATACTTAACAGCCTTAAGATGACTGGTGAGTTTACAGTGTAGTCATCAACATAATAAAGACTAAAATAGGAATCTGGATAATATACTGGACAAATATTAATTCTACCCTCCAACTTTTCAAACATAAAATTAGGTATTTCATCGAATTACAACACTTTTGACCTATATGGAAACATCCATTTTCTTTTAAACCCATGTACCGTCAGGATAAGGGCGATTTCAACAGACCCCATTTTTATCATCTCTGAATTACCCTGACTTTTCCAAAGTCTAGTGGGTTTGTTTCCCCTTGCCTGGAATTCAGATTGGATAGGTGACTTAGTCTGGTCTATTTAATCCATATTCGAGGGAAAATAAATGGATTTCCCCCCTTTTCCAAGAACATTATGGCGAAAGAGAACGTAAGAGCCGAGAGTTTGGAATTGGAAGTCGCCTCGGCGATTCCACTTTTCGTTCCAACGGTAGCTACACTACTAGCATAGATACATTAATGCATATGGTCTTATTATTAATTTCAGCTAACTCTTTAATAATTTGATGTATGTCGTTACAGCGTTTTGAACTCCTGCTAACTTCAACTGCATCATCATCATAATCATCATTAATACATGAGTATCTGCGATGGATCTTCCAGCCCTCTGTGACGTTACCAGAACAATTTATACTCTGCCGGCCTTTTCTTCTTTTGGCTAACGTGTTAACTTGTAGGATGGCAGTGAAATTTGTCCTTATCACATGTTCATATCGTTTCAATCTTCAGTTCATGACGGTGGATATGTTGTCTTCCAATAATCTTGTTTCTTGTCAACGTTTCACATTGCGTTTCTTGTGATGTTGTCTACGTAGAAGATGCCTAGACTGGTTATGTTTTTTCCTCTTTTTCATACTGCTTAGATTTTTCTTTGTAATTCTATCAATGTACAAATTTCGCGGACATTCAGGTAGGCCGAGAAATACAAACAATACAAAAGTCTGCTTGTTTTTCAGAATTTGTTTTCGTTTTGCGACAGCTGTTGTGCGACTCATGAAATTACTTCTATTCTGGAGCCAATAAATTTATATTTTCTCCCTATTTTATGTTCCGGACCAACGATCTTTTCTTGTTTGAAAGCACTTTCTTATGGATTAGTTTTATTTCGATATTAATCTCCATGACATATCTGGATGATATTTCTGTCAAACTCTTTCGCAGGATGGCTAATTCCTATCTTTTGCCAGTTGGATCATCTATGGGGTTTGCAAAGCTAAGTTTACGGATAATATGACCTATAATTTTGATTGCGTTCTTTAAGAGCTTCACTCATGCTGCGTTCAAGGAAGATGTTAAAAAGGCATAAGACTGTCTTGGAGTACACCGACTGATATGTGAAATCACTATTCTTTAGAATCCAGGAAAATTGTTGTCCTACCATACAGCTACTGGATAATAGGGATCAACTGCTCACTGATATTGTTTCTTTTGGGGGCATAATGCTTCGTGCTACGAACTGTCAAAGGCTTTATTGAAGTCTATGAAGCCGAGGTTGGTGTCCTGTTATCTTTTTGTGGGACTTCCTGTACTTAGAAATTCAAAACGTTTTTCAATGACGATCTCTTCTGCTTAGAGCAGTGGTTCCCAAATACTGTGGGATAAGAGGTGAGGCAGAAGGATTGAAAGACAATCAAACATTTAGAAACAGTTATGAAAATATTCCTATGCCAAAAATAAATGATTTCAGAATTTAAAAATATAATTATGTATTACTTGTAATTGCATGCATGTGTCTCAGTATATATAGTTATAAATTATTATTGACCAATTTTATCATAGTGATATTTTGTATTATATCAAGTATTAAGAATATATTAACTAGGATTTGCAAATTGGAGGAGAGAGTTTTCAATGATAATATTCTGACTTCGAATCCGTCGTTATCTTTAAGACTCTCTCTCGCTTTTTTTATTTGTCAATATATTTTTTATGTCATAAATTTTTGTGATGCGCGAGCAAATTTTAATGCGACCCACAGGAATAAAATTTTGTAACCACTGGCTTAAAGCGTCAGTTAATTTAGGCTTACAGTCGTATCACATTGAAATACCGGTTCGCGTACAATCAGCGAAGTTAAGCGGCGTCAGTAGATTGACATATGCAGATAAAAACGTATTTCTGTCAGGCATAAAATGAAAACTGCAAATATATTTCTGGAAAAGTAACAAAAAAGCGATAGTAAATGAATAACCGTAAGTTGTAAAAAGAAGAAATGGATGGCCATTTGCAAGTGGGGTAACCAAAAATGCGAGTTACGTATATTGGAGTTTAACTTTCTGGAATGTGCTATAACAGATGATAAAAGAATGTTACACATGACTCCGAAGACGTTTCAAATATCAGCATATGCATTTGTTCGAAAGGAAGATAAGGAAAGATCAATTATTTTGCAATTTCAATTCCACCTATGTGGCAGTAAAAACTCTGCCATCTTCTCACCGACGAAGAGTAGATTAGAAGAAGCGAGCTATCGTTCTGTAGAAGAATACCGATATTACCATGGATGACACATGTGAGAAACGAAAAGAATTTAAAGAGAACGGGAAAAAACGACATCTGTAGTTAGAAAGGGAGTAATGAAATATTCGGATATAGAACCAGGAAAGTGTAGTTAGGGAATTTGACACTCACCTGACATAATAAACCGCAGAAGGTTCAGAGAGATGTATCGAGTCATCTACCTAATTAATTTGTGTAAACGGATAGCAGGTCAGGAATAATGAGAGAGGTTTTAAAGAAGGCGTTAGGAATTCGTAAAGATGCATATTCATAAATCTTCAGAAGGGTCACGACACATACAAAATTGAACACTAGTTTATTGTTTGTTAGTCAAGATGCATCTTTTTGGTTATTTCGCATCGTTCAAAACAATATCTCCTCTCTGGGAGTTTCTACTGAGCCACCTTCAGAATACTGATTGATTGACTGATCATTAACGTCATTACAATAAATTAATTTCTGATCACGTGTTCTACGACTCTTAATTGGATTTTTCATGTATGTTTTAATGTTTTACTAAACATTTCCCTTCCAAGAAAGGTGATAAAATCCCACGTAGGAATGTAAAGAGCGATTTTCTCCCTCTCGTTGAGATGAAGTCATGTGGCTCAAATGGCGACCGATGACTGACGTCAGTAAAAGTTTTAGCACTCCTAGAGTCAAGTCGGGCATACCCACACGGATTGCTATGTAAGCTGCAAAGAAGACAGACGTGGCAAGACCAAGACGGTATGGCATACAGAGAAAATCCCATGGCATAGAATACACCACAGACTTGCTATTTTTCCCGTTGCGAAATATTACAAGAAAAATCACCTGTCTTTTTGTCCTTTTCACACTGCTTGTATTATATATATGCTATAGTTTCTCTGCGTTAGAAACATTTGTGATGGATATGTATATATCTGAATAAAATATATTTGAGAACCATGCATGTTTGTCATTACTTTCTTTCAGTTATTCTTTCTCCGCCATTGTTTTACTGTATCATACATATAAAAATGTCTATGATCAGGAAATGTAAATTGGAATATTATTTCTTGCATAGCACAGTCATTAACAGAAAAACAAAAAGAGTTAATGAAAGGAAATAGAAACAAGGAAGACAATAAAAGCGCAGAGTTAAAAAAAAGAGAATGGCGATTGACATTGGATTTAAAATTCTGAAGATCGTAATTGATAAGAAATCTATAAGGCGCAATTATACTCTTGAGGTAAGAAATACGAAAGAAGATATACGATTAGCAAAGAACTTAAAGTTGCATCTAACGATTTGAATAACTAAATTATGAGAACTGGTGAAAAGCACATTACTGTACTTAAAATAATTAAGTATATTTATCAAAGAGGACAGATCCTCAGAACAATTACTGATTAAATATTTATAGAATAGACCCCGTATTTAGAGTTTGAAAAGAGGAAAGGTTTTTTTTTTATCAACCTGACTTTGGATAGAGTAAAACAGTGTTTTGTGCATAGTGTGAATATAACGAGACAAGGTTGACCAGTCTCTGACTGATAGCGATGACGGACAAAATTAGGTATCGATTAGAATGGTAGCTGTGTGTTGCAAACATTTCAATGTCATTGGTTCAGTGGGGTTCTGTCTGCCGGAACTGACAACGCAGTGTTTCAGATATTTTATTCACTTCACATTCTATTTTCCTGTTGCCTTTTTTCTTCCTTGTGTCGCTTTTCATTTAATATTACTCTTGTTCTTTTGTTTTGCTTTCCTTTCAGTTGCATCCGATTATTGGTTTTCATTGTTTGCCTCTGGTGCTTTGTGCTACTTGAAAGTTAATAAAACACCCTTGTCAAATGAAATAAAAAAGAATGGGCGAGAAACAAACAAAAAATACGGTGTGAAGTTTCGCTAAAGTACTGAAAAAGAGAATATAGCGATAAAGCATTCTGTCGCACTGTGGTTATCGAAATTAGTCAGGTGTCATAAAGAGGATGAATATATGCAGTTTTAATCAAGTCATATTAACGTCTCGTTTTCTTCACTGACAAGTGAACTTGATACGCCAAGCACGTCTACACGTCTGTTATATTTCCACGATATCACTGTTAAATGTTTCATTGATTTATTGCTTTTAAATATATTCGCTAATGTGAATATTTTTTGGCGAAAACAGATTCTTTTAATTCTGACTTCGTTTTCGCTCGCGCACAAATATTTATTCTCATTGTTCTCGTTTTTTTTTTCATCAAGAAGACATTTGTTAGAGACAGAAGGTGACTATTGAGGGAAAAAAATAAATTTTTGAAGATTCTAGTTGAGTAGTTGGGAGAAAAGCAAGAATACGTAAGAGAATTGCTCAAGCGAGACGTGCGGGACGAAAAAAAACAGACAAACTGTTAGTGTAGAACTTACCATTACATCTAGAAATTTCAGCGGTGAAAATTATGAGAACTAACTGTCAATCTAATAATGTGGTTAAAGTAATGAAGTCGAAGTACCAAAGAGGTAAGCTCATCAGAATAAATACCGTGAAAATATGTATTGAAAAAACATAATTTGGAAAAAAGAAACTTGTATTTTTTTTATCAGCTTGACACTTGATTGGACAAAACATTGTATTGTGCATAGTGTAGATATAACTATGAATATGAATATTCGTTGACAAGCTCTCATAAAATCAGATCAATATGTGCCTTGTGTGTATCAAACTCTCCAAGCCCTCCTTCCTTATTATGTCCAACAAATATTATCCGTCTCCTTCTGATCCTGTGTATAAATGTCCTTAGCTTTCTGGCTCCGTCTACAGTATTCTCATCACCTTTCCATATAGCCACATTTCTATCGCCCACAGTTTTATCCTCAGTAGATTGTGTTGCATCCAGTGCCATATTTTCAGTTCTCTGATAATTTACCAAATATCTCAACTTGCGTATTCATTTTAAGTTGGCATCTCCAATTCATAACTTGCATCTTGGGTGTTTTCTGTTGATGACAGAGATATGCTGTATCTCCTTCCAATTGATTGTTAGTTATTTCTTCAACTTTTCTTTTGCTGCCTTTTCTAGAATCCCCTGTAGTTTTAATTCTTCGAGTATTTCCTCTAGTATCTGCCATAAAACAATGTCAATGCGTGTCTTGTATTATTAAAATTTCGCTCATCGATAATAAAGCCTGGTAGGGCCAACATCCACTTTTTATATTTTCTCTACAAATCTAATGTATTTATCCCCCACTGAGTATCGGCTCTAAAATTATTCAAATCTCCTTGTCTCTACATAAAATTCTGCGCAGAACATTTCTTTTTAAGTGTTTCTCTACGATACACATTTCACTATTCCTATTTACGCAGACTAGCCTTGTGCTGTTCTGTCATCATTTAAAGTTGACTCTCTTGCTTTGTAACTTCACCAGTCTGCTAGTTGTCAACAGCATTCGGAATAAACTCTCTCTCATTCCATGTCTCCGTTCTCTGGGGCCATCCATAGTTATTGAATTTAAGTCGTAGTTTTGTTTTACAGCCATAATAGCTGTACCCTATGACTAAATAGACGTGTACTGTTTCAGGGGGCTGAGTGTTGAATTAAGAATTGTGTAGAATGTGAGTGTAGCGAATTCAATATGGATTCGACAATCGACTCGCGATTTTTAATCTAGATACGGTATAAATTACACCACCTGTACCCCCTGTAATATCACGAAAAAACTATTTTCCTATGACCTTCATCTAATGTGTTGACACTGAAATCTCACTTTATCTAAACATGTCCAATATTCTTAGTATTGACAGCTCCTAAATGAAATTACACACAACTTATCCTTTCCGGCTTTAATGTCTCTCCATTAAGAGACCATGCCAGTAACCCTTACGCATAAATGTAATTGCACTGTTATTCTCACAAAACCTAATTATTAATCTGTTTTTGACTAATACATATTCTTATAAATCATAGTCTAATGTATATAAATATGCATAAATAATTAATAAATAATAAATAGCTTAAATAATAAATATAATATAATATAAATATAATAATATAATATAAATATAATTTATAATAAATATGAATTTCTAATAATATAAAATAATGAATAAATTATAATAAATATAATATAATATTAATATAACAATAATATAGAATAATGAATAAATTATAATAAATATAATATAATATTAATATAACAATAATATAGAATAATGAATAAATTATAATAAATATAATATAATATAAATGTAACAATAATATAGAATAATGAATAAATTATAATAAATATAATGTAATATACATATAACAATATTATAAAATAATGAATAATTTGTAATAAATATAATATAATTTAAATATAATAAATAATAAATATGCATAAATAATTAATAAATAATATATATGCTTAAATAATAAATAAATAAATAATAAATGTACTGACCCTGTTATTCTCAATAAGCCAAAATTGTTTTTGACTAATAATTATAATCAAGTTATGAAAAATTAACGCCAGAAATTGCCGTAGCGTGTCACTAACATGAAGAGACTTACGTATATTTGCTCTGGAACGCATCCATACATATTACAAATTCTATCATTTTATACGCAGATCAAATTCTCAAGGAGTAGCGAAATATGTACGTGTTCGTGTTATACCGTTGGCTTTCCTTATAAAGAAACAGTTGGCATTCTTTGAGCAAGCACCCAGTGCAACTTTTGCTTGGAATTTATAAAATAATTCTCTTAAAATAATTTTTCTAATGCTGTCCTCAGATTCACGGCATGTTATCCTATATTCACGGGGGCTAAATATTCTGTTTGGAATAGTGTCTAAATATCAGCACCATGTTTTGAAGGTTCTATTTTAGTTGATACTATGCTGAAAGATCTTTAGTGATGTGATGTCTATGATTCTATAACGCTTGTCCAACAAAGTTTTAAAAAGAATGAACCTCGCTAATAATCACGGGTTTCATTCGCTTAAAGCAATCTTTGATCATTGATCATTGATCTGAAAAGCCGTTGTGTACAGCTGACTGTTTAGATATTTCTGAATGATATTTGGGTCCATGCCTGTCTTCCATATAAAAGCCTCAATATATGTCGTATGTCATCCGTACAAAAACTTCAATATATATGTCATATGTGATCCATATAAAAGCCTCGATATATGTCATATATCATACGTACAAAAACTTCAATATATATGTCATATGTGATCCATATAAAAGCCTCGATATATGTCATATATCATACGTACAAAAACTTCAATATATATGTCATATGTGATCCATATAAAAGCCTCGATATATGTCATATATCATACGTACAAAATCTTCAATATATATGTCATATGTGATCCATATAAAAGCCTCGATATTGTCATATGTCATCCATACAAAAACTTCGATATATGTCATATTTCATCCATATAAAAGCCTCGACCTGAGGAAAATATTTAAGAATATGACATGAGTTATATGTCTTACACTATTTACATTATTCAAACTATTTTCCTCATCTTTGTCGCCATATTTATTACAATGTTTCGGCCGTTGTACGGTCCGGCCTTCTTCAAGTGGTTGGAATGTCGAACTGAACCCTTTATTTCGCTCACTGGGGTAGACTGTTCTAGTTCCACTGTGCCATATGTCCTCAAAGACACATGACACAGTGGATAAAGGTGTTGGTTAGATCCAATGACAGAAGCAAAAGAATGTGTGTTCAATACCCGGAGAAACTTGGAGAGGGGAATTAACAGGAGATAACTGATAATTGACATCCATTATACATGGCACGTGGAACTAGATCAGTATACTCCAGCGAGCGAAATAAAGGGTTCAGTTCGACATTGCAAACACCTGAAGAAGACCGGAGCGTGCAAAGGTCGAAACATTGTAATAAATATAGCGACAAAGATGAGGACAATAGTTCGAATAATGTAAATGTTGTACATAATACCTCATCTCAGAAATATAGGCAGTTGTATGTCGTAGGTAATGTTTTAAGTTTGCAATTTGCAGTGTCTGGATAAACTAAGTCTGTCACAGTCTACTTTATATTGGACTTCCTGATTTTCCATACTAAATGCATTTTAACTGATCTATACAGCAACGTATTAGAAGAGCTTGTTGTTTACTAATTTCTAATCCTGAATCTTTATCATGGATTCAGTGTATATGCCATCACTGATTTATTTCAAATTCCATATCATACGAGGGTCATTCAATGAATGAGGTGAATTTTACGGTATAAGGACTTCTAATACAGATAGAAGCCTACACTTTTTTTTTGTTTTAATTCTTTTTCACATGGATTTAATTTCTTTTGCGGATTAAAAAAAAACCTTTGATAGTTTTGGCGATTAACAAAGATGGCCGACCAAGAAGCATGCTCTAGGATTGAACAGCGGTCAGTTATCAAGTTTTTGGTTGCTGAAGGGTGCAAACATTTGAAGTGCATAGGAGAATGTCAACTGTGTATGGTGCCACATGTTTCAGTCAAGAAAATGTCTACAAGTGGGTTAAATTGTTTAAAAAAGGACGGAGCAGTGTTGAGGATGAAGACAAGCCTGAGAGGCCTACAGAAGTGAGGTCTTCTGAGGTGATCGAATCAGTCAATGTCCTCATTCAGTCTGACAGAAGGGTGACAGTGGATGACATTTCAAGGAATTTGAGCTTATCTGTTGGGACAAACGCAGGGGCCACCAGTCAGAAGGAGTCATCTTGCATCATGACAACGCAAGGCTTCACACAGCGACCCAAACGGTGCAGACCACCAACGAGTTGGGCTGGGAACTGCTCCCTCATCCCCCTTACAGCCCAGTCCTTGCCCCTTAAGACTTTCACCTGTTTGGTCCCTTGAAAGCGTTCACGAGAGTCACGAAGTTTAAAAGTGACGATGAAGTCAAAAGTGTTGTCAGCGACTGGCTGAGACATCACTCCAAAGAATTTTACGCTGAGGGAATACGGAAGCTTGTGCACAGATGGGAAAAGTGTGTGACAGTGCTGGGAGACTACGTTGAAAAATAAAAACAACTGTAAGCTTCTATCTGTATTAGAAGTCCTTATACCGAAGAATTCACCTTATTTATTGAATTATCCTCGTAGTTTCTGTTTTGGAGTTGTTTGTCTGGAGTCCTATTTCTTGGATTACTTAATAGGCATGTTGTTTTCTTCAAGATCCTTCTTATCCAAACTCCGTATGCCTAAGTCATCAACATAATCCACACTATTCATCATCATTACATTGGCTTCTGGCGTTGAAGAAAGGTAGCTTTTTCTATTAGATTCGTTCGGGATATAGTATGGAATGCTTAAATTAATAGTACTTATTTCTTCACATCTGTCCCTATATATATAAAGGACATAGATTAGGGAGTGATTTAATAGAATGTAGCTCTCATCTCCTCATAATACTGATACATTTTTGAAAAGTTTTCATATTGGGACCATCACTAGTCATGTATGATAGTGTGAAGCCATATAGGCCCTTTATCATCTCAAGACATTCAGTTGAGTTTGGATGGCAGATTCCTCCACCTAAAGTTTGGTTAATTTTTTTTTTGGCGGCATATCAACCCCAATCGGTCCTTTAATGACGAAATTTAAATAATTTGAACACAATTTTATGAATTCAACTAAATATATTTTCAACGAATTGTATATCTTCAATTTCAGATAAAATGTATTGCTTGTACTTTTTCTTTAAAATGTAATTTTGGTCATTTTACTAGAAATATCGGTGGTTGGTATATTTTTATAAATCTTTTTTTTTTAATTCATAGAATTTTCTTTGTGTTTCACTACTGGCTCATAGTTGGGACACTAACTGCTGCTACCACCCACGGTCAAGGTGTACATAAGAAGAACAGCGTTTAAGAGTTGCTTCCACGCTCCTCAAAATCTCCAATCTCCCGATCAGAAGTCTTGCTGCTGGATTTAATTCATCGTCATTCTCAGTACTTTCCACTTAAAGTGCTAACCTCACAGTCGCTTGCTAAAGTGTGATTTTCTCACGCGAATTTCTACTCAACACTACTTGGGATCCGAGCTGAGATGAACGATAAAGACGTGCAGAAAATTAGTTTCAAGCTAAAATATATGTACTTATAAGCATCATTTTCTCTGTGCATTTGCTATGTTGTCATGCACCTAAGAAACAAGTATCTCTCTGCTAAAAAAAAACAACAACAAAAATAAACGAAGTAAAGGCATCAAAACCACGCATACATAAAACTTTTTCTACAAACAAACTTTCATTAAAATATAATCTATAAAGTTATAATTCATCCAGAAAATGTTATCTCGAATCGGACTTGTGATACAGAAAACGTTATCATTGTAATCTATCCGATTATTCAAAACTTGGATTATCTCTCTGATATGAAAGACATTTTTATGCCGTTGTAAAATAATTATTCA
>OZ038482.1:94096262-94126262 GCA_964036315.1 Acanthosepion esculentum
GATTTTTAACTTGATTTCTTGCGAATACATATGACAGAATTTATACATAATATATGAAATTTTCGCATTGGTATAGGCATGTTTTTAAATTCCTAAAGAAAAAAAGCAAGTTTCTTAACAAAATAGAATGAACTTTTTAAAAGAAACGATAAAATTTTGTATATCGCAAATACAGAGTACGATGGATAAATTGTCGTCTGAATTAGGCCAGAATGAAACTAGCAAAACGGTAAATTTCATTTTAGTAGATTTATTTACCAAAATTACATAAACAATATCTTGAAATCTTAAAGAGTAAACTGATTGAATAAAATCGTCATTGACTTTAACAACGGCTTCTAGACGACTTCGGAATCTCCTTCAACTCTTATGGAAGGTCTACTTGTTTAAGTTTGTGAATGCTGCTAAAATGCTTGCCTTCAGCTCATCTTTAGTGTTACAAGGAGTTTTGTTGGTCTCTCGGTCAACTACGCCACACATATAATAACTAATTGGGTTGAAGTCTGGGGAGTTAGGTGGCCAGATGTAGGGGGTGATTTAGTAGCAGAAATTTTCTGACAGCTATGACTGAGTACTTCCGTTTGTGTGGCTTGGTGCATAGTCCGCTTGTCAGACATAGGGTCTTTCAGGAGACACCCGCTTGACTTAGCACTGCCTCCTAAGGGCACTTGATGTAAGCCTCCGTGTTGAGTTTGAGACCATCGCCAATAAATTCGGGAATTATTTTCTTATCAGAACGATCAGAGTTTTCCGGAATGCCGTACCTTCGTAATCACCATTTGACTCATCCAACTCTTTCTGCGTCCTCTGCACTGCCCTCAGATTGACACCTAAACACTCTGAAATGTTCATATTGGAGCTTCTGGTGCGAATTGTAAGCAGTACAGTATACCGTTTCCAAATTTCCGGTTGAGTAAATTGCGTCATGATGCTCTTTTTCACACAGACAGTGCCCAACTGACCATACTATATTGTGCAGTCGACAAAAGCAAAAAGCAAACGACGCGCATGCGTGAATTAATAATATGAAACAGCAACAATTTACCAATCCCAATCTGTATATTATTTTAGTGATACTTTCTTGAATGCGAATACATCGTTCGGTTTATTGAAATATAATTTCATGAAATATAATTTCATATATTATTTCATTGCTAAATGTCTAATATTGAAAAATGTTGTACGAAAATCTAGTTTAGCGATTGATTTGTTTAGATTCCGCACATTTGTAATTATTATTACTTTCGCTGTTAAGAAGAACTCTTTTCTTATCAAATATTTAAATGATTTTTGTTAATCTAATAAGCATTAAGTACAAAGGTACAGTGTAACCCGGATATAATAGACCCGGCTATAAGATAAACCCGGATATAAGAGAGATTTTATCTGGTCCCAAATTAGAGCCTGTGTTTAATGTATACATAATAGACCAAACCCGGATATAAGAGAAACCCGGATATAAGAGACTGCTTCTCCGGCCCCGACAACTCTCTTATATCCGGGTTACACTGTATTAGCATTTACGAGATGATCTGCTTTATTCTTCTTTTTTCTAATCTGGATTATAAACCGAAATCTACCGCTACAAGAATAAACCAAATTATAAATTAAACTAAGAAACACAAAAATTCGTTGTGCACAAAGAAAGGATTGCTGGATTGTGATGTGATATCCATCGTCGTATATGACAATCAAAGTTGTAAAATCTTCCCATAGATTGGGACAATACTGGAGGAAGCAGATATGTAGTTCTACAGAAGGATACTGAGAATTCCATGGACGTGACATGCAAGTTACGAGGAAGTTTTAATGAAAATATCGAAAAAAAAAAGAAAGATTACTCATCCTTAGAATCAGAAAGACAGAACAGAAATTATCACACACATAAGGAGAAAGGAGATCTTCGAAAACTTAACTCACACAGGGTGTACTGAGGGTAAAAAGGTAAAGCAAAGAATGAGCCGACAGCATTTAATGAATGGTGGAAAGTAGGTACGGCCTGAGCAAATGGAGAATAACTGTTATGGAATAGGATGTTGATGAGGACCATGTTCGCTCATGTCCTGAAGGGACGCCGCACATAAATAAGATGAGGTAGCGAATAGCATGAATATACAGATGAATAAAAACAGACTTCAGTAGAGCGAGATGTGGTTGGACTTACGAATACTGAGAAAACCAAGGACAGATCACGTGATGAACGAGTAAGTTTTAAGGAAAATAGGAAGATATAAAAGAAACTAAAGGAGAATAGGTATTAAAAGGAATTTGAAAGTGACATTCAGAAAGAGACAGCTGAAATTCGTCGGTCATATAAAACGGAAGGAAGCTATGGAGATGTTAACAATCATAATATACACTGGAATCAAGGGAAGAATTCAGGATTATCCAGTAACCGATTTAAAGAGTTTCTGTGAATGGATGAGAGAACAAAGACAAGTGAGGATTGTGAAAGTTCTTAGGTTATTACAGCAGCAAACGTCGTGATTGAGAAAGACCGAGAAGGTCATCATACTTAAAAGAAGAAGGTGAAATGTATAAATTATTTAATATGGTTAATCAGTCTACTGTGAATATACAGTATAATTAAAGAAAACACAAAACAGCGGAGACACTTAAAATTGGTCCTCAGACAACCAGCTGATTTCGAGAAATCACTAAATTATTTGGGATTCGAATTATGAGTTTAAGTCTGTTTCCTTGATTCAGTCCAACCAGGATATATTATTGGCGGCCATAATCGTAACAATATCAGATATGCAGATGACGCAGTGTTGATAGTAGACACAGAAAAGAAAATTAAAGGAACTCCCACAGAAAGAATAAAAATCAACCGTAAGAAGACAGAGTGTATGGTTGTCAGCAGAAGGAAAAGTTCAAGATGTGACCTACGAATTGTAGACACCAAAATAAAAGAATTACTAAAAATGTTTTAACAGAGGATAGAAATGACACGGCGCATTTAAATAGAGAAAGTTGCCTTTCAAAAGTGAACCAATGTATTAAAAACAGGTAAATTTTCTTAGAAACAAAGAAAATAGTATCCGAGTCTTATGTAATGTCAGTATCCTATATAGCAACTGACTTGAGGTAGCAACAATGTGGTTCTACTGAAGAGTTTTGAGAATACCATGGACTGAAAATCTGAGCAAAGATGAAGTTTTAAGAAAAAAAAAACGAAATCAAATGGGACGCATACGTAGAATCGAAAAAGTCAGTTGGAAAATCAAGGCGCATAATGAGGAAAGAAAGCTTAGAAAATTTTACACTCACAGGATAAATTGAAGACAAGAGTGATAGAGGAAGGTAGGTAATAACATATCAAGGTTTTGCAAATATTTGGCAGACCAGGGATATAGTTAAAAGCCTAATATTGCCAAGAGCTACAAAGGACAAAAAGTTGGAGTGAACCATACTCTCCAGTGTCTCAAAGGAACAAGACACATAGAAGAAGAAAAATATTACTTTACTTATCGGTTTAAGTTAAGTCTATATTTGCACAAAATTGAAGCATCTATTAAAAAGAGTATGCAATCTATTTATTTAAGAATCTTGGCCATATATGTGAATTGGTATTTTCATATCCGAAACAAAGTAATTTAAGCAATTAATGTCTTTTCATCCCGACAATACATTTCATTTACGTAAATGCTATTTTAGTGGGCACAGGTATTTATGTAGACGTCCATGTTTATTTAAAGTACTTAGAGAACACCGAACTTCTTAGATTCCGAAAAGTCCCAAAGAGAGATATACAATTTAAAAAATAAAGATAATAGAGCCATTCTTTGTGTTAAGTTTCGCCGTGGACCAAAAGGTTAGTATATGACGAGGTAACGTCCCCACCCCGAACAAACATACAAAAGAAATAGATGTTTGTTTCTTGCATATAGGTACAGATTCTTTAATACTAATTTTGATTATCTATGCCAATATACTTTAAATAAACCGTTGTTATTTAAACAGGGACATCTACTCAAACAGGTGTAACCACTAAAATAATATTAACAGGACTAAAAAATTCTTAAATCTTGATTTTAACAGAAGTGTAAGAAGTGGGTTTCAGTGAAAAGCTAATTTTCCTTGTATGGTGAATGAAAAAAAATGTCTACAAGCAGAACTGCATTATAATAGACATAGTATTTAAGAGACGGATATGCAATGTGATTGGCCCGGATCTGTCATCTCGTCTGCAGTCGCTCTCTCACAGACGCGCCATTGCCTCGCTCTGTCTTTTTTACAAATACTTTCACGGTAATTGCTCCGATGAGCTGCTTTCGCTGGTTCCCAGGCCTCATGAATTTAAACGTCCTACGAGGCTGGCATCTCGTTCCCACCCCTTCACCGATGAAACTGTTAGATGTAGACGTCTCTTCTACTCCAATAGCTGCATGTCTCGCACATCTCGCCTGTGGAAGTCCTTTCCTTATTCCTGTTTCACTGACAAATATAATCTCCAACTATTTAAGTGTAACGTCAATCGCCTTGATCTATCCACTTCCCTTCTCCACATCCTTTCACCTTCATTCCTATCTGCTCTCGCTGCTAATCTTCTGTAACCCCCTTGCCTTGATCGATCCACTATCTTTCTCCACATCCCCTCCTTTACCACTCCTATCTGCTCTTCCTCCAAACCTTCTGTAACCCCTTGCGTGCTAGTGGCTTCCAGCCTTGCTTGGGGTGATAAGCTTAAACAAAAAGTATAGAAACGTCGCAGTCTCTTTCTATCCATCTTCTAACTATCTTCAGTGACTTTAATGAGCACCACGATATGTGGTTTAAACATTCTAATGTTAACGATATTGCCAGTTTTCAGACATTACATTTTTCCATTGTTCAATCCCTTACTCAAATTGTGTATTTCCCTACTCGCTTCTCTAATAAGTCAGCGCAACATGCTTTTTTATTTTGTTTGTTATCCCCTCTCTTCGCTCTTGCTGAGCTTAACAACACTGTCGTCTTGGGCAATCGGGTCACTCTCTCGTATCTATTGAAATTTCATTCCAAACATCTATTAAACAGGAACATCTTATTCATAAAACCTCTTTCAGCTACCAGCATGCGAACTGGAACTCACTCAGTGAATTTCTTCGAGAAGACACATGAAAATGAAGAATTGCTCAAATAAGGCTTTCTCTTGGGTCAAAGCGATCATGGATGGTTTCATGACTTCTGGCCAATGCGAAATAAACCTCACTCATTTCAATGGTACGCACCAGCAGGCTCTGCCGATATAGCCCACGGGAACCACTATTTTCAGCGATACCAGCATGAAAACACCCATCTCAACAGACGGCTATTCGTTTCTGCACGTGATCAGTATTGCATCTAACAACTTTGGATTCCGTGATTGCTATATTAAATAAAAGTAAGATTTCTATTCCTCCTCTTTTCAAGCAATTTGAGGTGTTAAAATCTTCTACAGGTAACGTTCTGCTAAAAACTCATTTAGACCCATCTGAAGTATTTTTGCCTAACTTTGAACTGGCTCTCTTTTGAGAGATATGCATATAAGCCCCCTCTGTGGTTTCTGCTCAAATCTCAAACCTCGATCCCCATAATGTATATGGACCTGATGGTCATTACGAAATATGGACCCTGTAACGGCCATTAAGAAATGTGCTCCCGTCCTGGCTCCTGTTCTCTTTAAAATGTATAATAAATGCCTCACTGCGTTTTGCTTTCCTGCCTGCTGGAAATCCTCATCTGTTGTTCCAGTTTTTATGAACACTTTTGAATTGTTCGAGCCTACCAAGGATACGCCTATTTGCTTCTGCCTCTTTTTAGGAAACTTATTAAGGCTCTAATCAATGCTGAATTGGTTAAACATCTCACAACCCAAGGGCTTCTTTCAGTCAGACATCATGTTTTTTTTTCACAAGGTAAACTGCCAATGTAGTGACGACCATGGCAGAAAGAGTCTTCTAAGCTCTAGATAAGTGTTATGGTCCAGGTTAGAACCAAGGAAGAACAACACGAACACAAGAGTAGAATTAACGAAGATATATTACACGGGAATAATAATACAAGATGTGGAAGGTGTTAGTATGACTGTCAGTCTGGTTTGGAGTGAACTACTATCGGCTCGACTCGATTCAACCCTCTCTCTTGAGAGGCACAGTATACGTAGTGTTAGGAAGAGTTATAGGTAAAGATTAATAACAATAAGAATGGTGAAACTTGGGCTCAAATCTCGACATCTTGAAAGCTTTCGACATCCTTTGGCATACGGGTCTTCGCCACAAGCTGAAAAGTTACGTGTCTCCAGACAAATGTTTGAACTTATCCAGTCTTTCTTATCAACTAAGAATCTTCAAAAAATTATTTTTATGTCAATCGCTTTCTACTATACACCTTACTATTCTTCTTTCTTGCTTCTTATGCATGTTTCTTTCATTTTTCAGCACGCAATAACCCATTGTGTCTTGTGGCTTTACTGCCTTCCTTGTGGCGAAGTCGATATAAAAAAGTATCTAGCGAATTAAATATGTTATCAGAAATAATGTACATAACGAGTGATTTTAAATCAAAATTCGCAATATATATATATATATATATATATATATATATATATATATATATATATATATATATATATATATATATATATTTGTATATTTAGGCAGCAATCCTTCTTTCATGGAAAAATAGCCTAAAAATAATGGAAGCCTTATTAATAAAAACAAGAAAAACAACACTTAATAATATTAACTTTGAACATGGACACAATGTCTTGACCGTGTTTTGAAAAATGAAAACATTTTATAAAACATACATAAAACATACTATTTCTTATTTAACATTTAAAATATTTTATCCTTGAAAATGGCTAAATATCTAGCCGAAAGCACTCGGAATAATAGAACATTCGGACAGTTTTTATATAATTTATCACCCGAAAAGAAAAAATTATTAGATCGCATGAGAAATTGTATAAAAAAACTAAATAAAACCAACCTGTCTGCCGTATTCAATGAAATGTGCATATATATATATATATATATATATATATATATATATATATATATATATATATATATATATATATGTGAGTGTGTGTGTGTGTGTTTGTGTGTGTGTGTGTATAAAATACATATGCATATTTAATACATATATATATATATATAATGATATGATTTTTAGTAGATGTATTTGAATGTGTGTATTTATTAACTTGAAGGCTTATTGAAGTTTTATTCTCTTGTTAATTAAGTATTTACGTTGTGTTTTGAACAAATATATACTAGCATATTTCTTTCTTTCCACTTTCATTTACCCCATTTCGTGTTTTAATAAACATCTGACTCTGTTCACAGCTTGTGTCCCTCCCACCCAACGCTGTTTTTGGCAATTCTTGTCTTTGATAACGAAGTAGCACTTATAATACGTGACTTGTGCCGTTACGCCCCAACCTGAAAGGATAAACACTATCACGCTTAATTCATAGGTGTTTTCAGGTCGATAGACAAACCGATAGTGTTTGTATCAGGTCGTCAGGTTTGGTCAGTTCTCGGCATTTTCGGTTAGAGAGTAACACTGAGAAAATAAGCAGGAGGTATGCCAAAAATCAGACAACAATTATTTTCTCTTTCTATTCTATCCTATTCTCTCGGTGATGGCTAACAGAGAAAAGTTCTTTACACTTTAAGGTGTTTGATAAATGTCCGAGAGTTGCGTAAAACTTATCAACGCAACCTAATTCCCCAGATCAGTATTTCAATGATGGGTTATTTGGGGAATTAGAAATTTTCATAAGCCCGTCATGCATAAGTTGAGGATGTAAACTCATTGTTCGTTTTCAAATATTAATAACTGGATGTCTGTTAGAGATAACCTCAGTGGAAAAAAATCTAGGATGGATGCCTGTTCTTCGTTTTAGTTAGTATGAACTTCGAATTGGTCATTGGAGAAATTTATTTTCCCATCGAAAGCATTGCAGACAAACTAACATTGATCTTAACATTTTTTATGACAATAATATTTAAATCGGTTACAAAAGCAAGTTTATGATTTAAAAAAATGTATAAGCTAATAAAAAAATATAACAAAAATCATATATTCGATGCATTATTTTGGAATATAAATCACAAAGAACTGTTTGAACTACTAGGAAACGTATACATATATTTGCGAATGATATGAGAACAATCCAGAAACTAAGTGGTGTGTCAGAAAAGTAACAGCACCGAAGTCACCAGAAAATTATGTCAAATCCACACTACAAGTTTTTTTTTCCGATTTGAAATTCCCTCACCCGAGAATTTAACACACTTTCCCGTCCTTCAAAATCACACTTCCATGCACACCTGGAAGCATTCTCCCGAGATTCGCCGCAGCTCCGTCGTTACAGCCCTCTTGCTAGCTCGGGAAACGGGTGCCCTTGCTGAAGATCGCCCTGCTGGATCAATCTTCCTACTCACTTCGCGTGATTTTTCTTTTCTTTTCCATAAACTCAAGATTTTCAAGACGTGATAATTTTGTAGAAGGTAACTTGTAGTTTGTAGTTTGGATTTGCCATTAATTTTTTCGTGACTTCGGCCCTGTTCCTTTTCTGACACACATCGCATACTGGTAGCAAGCCACCTGCATACGAATAGAAAAAGAATAAATATATACAAATAAAAAGGGTTGTAAGACAATGATGTGTCTTCTCACCGGACTTATTCAACCTACACAGTAAGGTGATTCTGAGAGAATTTGAATTCTTACCCGGATTCATTACTGGTGGCCACAATACTAACAACAGCATATACGCAGATGAAACAGTGTTGATAGCCGGCACAGAAAGGTTACGCCAATACCTCCTACAGAAAGTAGAGAAGGAAAGCGAAAAGAAAGGAATAAGTATCAATTGCAAGAAGATAGAATATATGTTATTATGAAAAGAAAGAGCCAAAATGCAAAATAAAAATCGGAGAAATCAAAATAAAAACGTACAACAATTTAAATATCTTGGAAGTGTTTTAATAGAGAACGGAAAATATGACACTGAAATCCGAGAGCGCATTGAAATAGGGAAAGATATTTTCCAAAAGAGAAGCAAAGTATTACGAAATAGGAACATTTCATTTGAAACAAATAAAAGAGCGCAGAACACATGTTAAAGCAATCTCCTCACAGATGAAAAAGGATGTTGAAGCACTAGAAATACGGTTCTACAGAATGATGCTGAGAATACGATGAAGTGAGCGCATGCGCAAGGGAGACGTTTTGGAGAAAATAGAGACTAAAAGGGACTTTTCTATCTAACATAAGAAATAGGTACGTGAAATTTGTAGTTCATATAATATGGAAAAGCGTTTTGGAAAATTGAATGCTCACAGGACCGATAGAAGGCAAGAATGCTAAAGTAAAACAACAAATACCTAGTGACATTGTGTAAATCGATAGGAAAACATAGTTTAGAAGATTTTTGTGACGTACGGTGACCGTTAATGATTAAGCATAACTCAACCCGTCAATGTTAAATAAAAAAGTTTTTAATTTCAACCAGAAATAAATACATAGCAAGAGCAAAGAAGTAAAAGTCAACCAAAGATAATTAACCATTCCAGTGAATACCTTGTTAGCAGCGCGGCTCGGTTTAACGTCCGGTAATTTCTAAATCAAAACCCAAATCATAGACGCATATTAATTCACACTAATTTGATTGGATAGTTCCACTCAATAGTCATTCAATAACCATTCAATAATCCCTCAATAATCACTGCCGTCAGTAGGCTGACACCGCTATTTATGCACCTGTCAGGAAACACATTTGTAAGTCCAGAGTGTCATGCAAGAATCTCGGTGTCGGTAGTTACTCATTTTCTTCCTGACGCAGAGATAACAAAAGGGCCCAATTTATTAATAACTACTAGAATCGGGGAATTGATGAGAACCCTGATTACTAACGCTCTGAATAATCACAGCACGTAGAATAAGAATTAAATGGATGTGTTTATGTTAATTTGTTTTTACTAGAAACGCTTTTTAGTGGGTGCACGTGTTTAAGATAATACAACATTTTTTTAAAATTATTTTATTCTCCTTCTATGAGTTGTCTCACTTTAGGACGTGGACGACCATAGTGATCTTCAACCTACTGTTTTTGTAGCTAATTTCTTAAACAGTTGCATGGAGTATTGCTGCCATATATGATCTGGAGTCCCTGCTGTTTGCCTCGGGGTTCTTGATAAGATCCAGAGACGGATATGCAATGTAATTAGCCCTGATCTGTCATCTCGTCTGCAGTCGCTCTCTCACAGACGCGACGTTACCTCTCTCTGTCTTTTTTACAAATACTTTCACGGTAATTGCTCCGATGAGCTGCTTTCGCTGATTCCTAGGCCTCATGAATTTAAACGTCCTACGAGGCTGGCATCCCGTTCCCACCACTTCACCGTTGAAACTGTTAGATGTAGACGTCTCTTCTACTCCAATAGCTTCATGTCTCGCACATCTCGCCCGTGGAACTCGCTTCCTTATTCCTGTTTCCCTGACAAATACAATCTCCAACTATTTAAGTGTAACGTCAATCGACATCTCCAGTTGCCTTGATCTATCCACTTCCCTTCTCCACATCCTTTCACCTTTCATTCCTATCTGCTCTCGCTCCAAATCTTCTGTAACCCCCTTGCCTTGATCGATCCACTATCTTTCTCCACATCCTCTTCTTTGCCACTCCTATCTGCTCTTCCTCCAAACCTTCTGTAACCCCTTGCGTGCTAGTGGCTTCCAGCCTTGCTTGGGGTGATAAGCTTAGACCCCCCCCCCAAAAAAAACAGTTAAATGAATAAGAACCGGATTAATTCAAGAATTCTTAATAAAGAAAAAAACATTATTTTCAGTTCTATTCGACCTTCCCATCAATTAATTTAACTCTTTGAGAAAAGATGATAAAATAAACAGAAATATCTCTTCAAATACGTCTATCCACAAAATAACTTTTATGTGAATCTATTTATATCTACTCCATATTTAATTCTGATTGGCTTCTTTACTTTATGATGATTAGAACGCCCGCCAATTATCTACGTAATGTGCATTTCTCTTGAGCCTGTCTAATGATAGGCAGTACTTTTATTTTATTCTCTACAACTTTAGCCCTCAAAGTAATGGCAGCATTACCTACAATGTGAATTTTCTTTATTGCTATGAAGTTAATACCGAGCTAAATATATTGAGTTATAGATTCGTTTGAAAAGACGATTGGCGAGGACTTTATATTTGATGAAGATGAAGATTACTATATGATTGAATTTCTTGGGAACGTACGACTGCAGACAGTCTTTCTGAAATGTAAATGGAGGTTTAGGTGTGTCAATTTAATATTACAACAGGGAGGATATCCATGCGGCAAGATCTTACACATCTTAGCAATCATCAATATTACAATAATTCATGAAACTGACCTTGCTAATAATCACTGAGAGTCATATCGTCAGATGTCGCTTGCTACACTACTCAGATCGTTAATAATATGCTTGATTTCAATATCTCCATTATGTAACTCATACATATAATTGTATCCTGCTGAAAACTAGTTAACCAATATTTAAAGATTTCTGCCAGTCCGAAGTTATGCATATAAACGTAGAAAGAACTCAGTAATTGATGCGCTAACTGTTGACTTATTTTTAGCTCAATTCTTTCAGTTATATAATAGATTATAATAAATTCATTCATATTGTTATTAGTATGTCTGTTGAAACAGTTACAAGCAAATGTGCATATCACTGGAACCTGTTGATTGAATATCAAATTACGAATCACAGCAAAAGATTCTTTAGTTTGAAGTGAGATACATTTGAGTGGCATTTTTTACCTTGTGAGCTTCGCATTTATCAAGACATTGAGACTGCTCCTACTTTACGTCACGTAATTGTCAAATAAAAAGCATTCACATATATCAGCCAACTGGCGCACCTCGAGGCGTTGTAATGGTTAGCAAGCATGTCTTGCTAAAACCATTACAACTGAGTAGTGAGTTCGATCTTCACTGGGCGCCCCCTTGTTTCGGCCTTGTGCCACATCTAAGCTACGCTTGGAAAATTACTATATCAGCAAATTGCGGATATCCCAGATTTGGGCTCACGCGTGTTCCGTTCTTTTCAAAAACTGAAGTTTTTCTTTTAAACGTATGAAATGATGTCGGAGCGTGAACGACATTAAAATGAAATGCGATTTGGCAAGTGATGCCTCTTCCGAAAATGGGCTTTACAGTTAATATGAATGCTTAAAGCTTTAAAGAAGATGCATTAGAGATTATAGACTGGCGCTACAAAATGAACATACCTCATTTGAGCACTTCCAACAGTAACAACAAAAGCCTGAAGAATATATGAATAGAATGGAAAATAATAACATAATTAAGATGTTGAATTTTCAAACCATATTAAACTCCGAGGGTTCTATCCTTTTCATTACGTTGTTTATTATTTTCATTAACGAACTTCCGATGTCATAAATTCTCAACTTGGTATTAATGTTGATAATAGAAATATTTACTCCTGCCCTCATAGTAATTCTGGTAACCCTGAAAAGATAATACTAGCAAGATCTCTCAAAACTGACATTCAGTCATTTGTAAACTGAAGCAAGATACTGTGTGTAAAATCTAACGTCTCAAAAAAAGAAAATCATCATAGACAACCCACTGATGCTAACCTGAACTAACGAGAGCAAATCACTGCGCCGCCTTAGTCTCAAGTTTTCTACTGTCATGAAGTGGAGAGATTATATTGAATCATTTGCAAGCTATGCTGCTAGGAAATTTGTTCACTGAATCGTGACAGAATCCATCTTGCTCAGTTTCTAAATCTACTATTCGTCTATGCATTGAAAATTACTGCCACATCTTGTCTAGAGCTTATGTTATAAATCTCGAGATTGTCGAAAAAATCCAAAGAATTATCTGTGATTTTATCGGTCCTGATCTGGAATTTTGTCTTTAGTCACTTTTCTACCACCTTGACGTTGTTCTCCACTGTCGTCTTTATAAATATTTTCATGGCAATTGTTCTACTGGACTCTCCTTGTTACCTCGACCGTATAAATTTAAACGTACTACACTTTTTAGTATTAGATAATAGATAAATATAACCGTAAGGTCTATAATAATAGTTTATTATCTCGCACTTCTCGCTTGTGGTACTCACTTTTGGTTCTTTACTTCCCTGTCACCAACAATCTTCGAACTATAAATTCAACATCAATCGCCATCTTTTGTCTTCCTGAACACTGTTCATTTATTGCCGTTTCTTCAAATTAAAGTCGTCTCATTCTATTTCACACGCTGTAAACCATTGCGTCTTAGTGGCACTAAATATTAGTGGGATTTCGGTCAAGAAATGTCGACTATTTCCTGTATGGAAACAGTTAATTTCAACATTACCATTATTTTAATCGTGGAAGAGACGTTGTTATCGAAAACTAAATCCTATTGGGCTAAGAAGATATTTCCCCTTTTGTGTTAAATATACGGTTGCATTGTGGATAGACATCGTAAAACATCTCGGTATTCTCAGTATGTCATTTTCGCATAAATTATATTCTTATAGTTTAATATTGGCTATGATTTATTATAGCAAAATCATTATAAATGCTTTTGTGGTGATTTACTAAACGTGGCTTAGATGTGGCACAAGGCAAAATGTATGGGGAAAACATGGAGAATCGAACTCACTACTCAGTTGTAATTGTTCTAACGAGACAAGCTTGCTAAAACATTACACCACGTCGAAGTGCCCATTATAAACACTTTTATGTTACATTTTTAATATTCTTAATATGTCTGTTTGTTTTGTCATAAAACTGCTGACAATTCATTCCATCAATGTCAATGCATTTCTGTAACAAGTCTATTAGCAATGCATTCACAATAGAAATGTAATAACATGGCCTTTAAACCTGCTTCAATTTCTATTTAATGTCAGTCGCAATTTCATGATGGAAAATATACAAAAAACATTATTTTCACAATGCTTCCTGTAGCAAAATCATTATCAATGCGTTTATATTGAATAATAATGATAATAATAATAATAATAATAATAATAATAATAATAATAATAATAATAAATAAATAAATAAATAAATAATCTATCAAAATGCAAGGATTTTGAAGTGAAAATCTCAAAGATGTAGCACGAACAGGTTGGTTGCTGAATATTATATACTACGCCGGAATGGAATTCAGACTTTTCACTCACATACATTGGTTGCCATCCAATACATGAGACTCTTTAATCCATGACTATATTTTACATCATGTCAGCAGTTTTATGACAAAACAAACAGACATATTAAGAATATTAAAAATGTAACATAAAAGTGTTTATAATGGGCACTTCGACGTGGTGTAATGTTTTAGCAAGCTTGTCTCGTTAGAACAATTACAACTGAGTAGTGAGTTCGATTCTCCATGTTTTCCCCATACATTTTGCCTTGTGCCACATCTAAGCCACGTTTAGTAAATCACCACAAAAGCATTTATAATGATTTTGCTATAATAAATCATAGCCAATATTAAACTATAAGAATATAATTTATGCGAAAATGACATACTGAGAATACCGAGATGTTTTACGATGTCCCGAGCACTATCCATTCTCCACCCTCGCATCACTATACATACATACATACATACATACATATATATATAAATATTTATGTGTGTGTGTGTGTATGTATGTGTGTGTGCGGGTGTATGAGTATATATATATATGTGTGTGTGTTTGTGTCTGTGCGTGTGTATATATATATATATATATATATATATATATATATATATATATATATATATATATATATACATGATGGACACTCCCGTCCAGTTCGACGTATGAGGTTCCGACGACCACGAACTAATTATCTGCATGCCTAC
Source organism: Acanthosepion esculentum (assembly GCA_964036315.1). Lineage (NCBI taxonomy): Eukaryota > Metazoa > Mollusca > Cephalopoda > Sepiida > Sepiidae > Acanthosepion > Acanthosepion esculentum. The sequence continues at coordinate 94,111,129 of OZ038482.1, forward strand.
GACGGACATGACTTTTGAGACTTTCGAAAATTGCATAATTGACCACAAACAGTACAGTAGAATGTATTGTATCCAAGTCCAGCAGGAACATTCTTAGATCTCTTAATTTGCTTTCTCGTTTCATGTAGTCGACTTATGGTTACTTTTCAGTGCAATTACATCAATGTTGTACTTCTTTAGCTCCAATGCGACCGGAGCTGTTTTTCTTTCTGGTGCTGAGTTGTTGTCCTGGAGAGTTCGTACATTCCAAGTTCAAGATGAATATATATATATATATATATATATATATATATATATATATATATATATATATATATATGTGTGTGTGTGTGTGTGTGTGTGTGTGTGTGTGTGTGTGTGTGTGTGTGTGTGTGTGTGTGGATAGATAGATTACCGATTCTTTCAGTACATAAAGAACAAACTATTCTTTTCCTATTGATTTCTAGTACAGAATTAGGAAAGGAAAGTCCTGGAGAAATTAGCCTACGAATTATAGAAATTAGATATTTATCATGTAATTTTCATACATCTCCAGAAAAAAAAAATTCCACAAAGTCACAAAATCCCAAAGTGTGAATTAGTGGTAAAGATTATGAGCTATGATTAGAAAAGTTGAAAAATTGTCTGTGTATAGGTAACGCCAAATTACATGTGTCAAGTGAACTATTCATGTCATAGGAGATCACATGTATTGCAGGCATAGCAACAGTTGTATGTTTAGAGCAATGATGGAGCCCATGCAACGTCAGGCTGATTTTGAATACCGAGTTTTCCTTCTACTAAACTGCTTGTCACCCAAGGCTATAGAGTCCATTGTACTATGCTATTAATACCTTATTGTGGGAAAACAGATGAATTCATACATTACCAACTGTACTTATTTTAAAGTGAACGGATCGAGGCCGACTAGAATGTGAACTCGGCACGACAATCTCAGGTTCAATGCCGATAACCAATACACTCCAGGCACTTTCAAATTTCAATTAAAAATAATTAAATACGTGCAATTAAGAACAAAAAGAGGCGCCTTTTATGCCATTAAAACAGAAATGGGTTCTCGACTCAGTAAAAACACTAGTACCTGTAGACCTTTGAGGGAAAAATAAACTTTAGAAAGAATTATAATGAACAAAAAAAGCCTGTTGCCAATTCGGAAAAACTTAATAATTTCCATGTTATTTAAAATTTATAATTTTTTTATTAATTAGTCGTGTTACAGGTCTCTAAAGCCTGGTTTCTTCCTGATAGGATGTCGTTGCTAGGATATGTCTGCTGCAAAAATTAGGCCGTATTCGTAGAAAGATCTTATAATAATGCCAGGGTTTATACGTACGAACATTATCGGGTGGATGAAACTCGTTAACTTAGAAGATCAATTCATCTACGAGACGGAAAATGTATTTCCAGTTTCTACTGCAAATGATAGAAAAAACCTTTGAGAGCAAACAAGGGGAATAAAATGCTAAATCGACGCCCTTAAAATCACTCCAAATTTGAATCCAATGTCGTACTGGAAAATTCTGCGACGACATCAGAGCCTTGCAGAAGCAGATCCTGACTTCTCTTTGGAGAAAACACCGTTGAAGTCGAGAACTGATGCAATTTGTTGTCTACCTCCTACATCAAAATATATTTCCCAGGCGTCCGACAATGTGAGGACACACAACGTTGTCTTGATTAAACTGGACTGTTGAAATAGTTGACCAACACTTCATAAATTAAGAAACGATGGCCAAGATGCTTGGTCTCTAGAAGCCGACGGTGCCACTGAGAGGCACGATCGAAACAGGACAATGAACACATTGCTTGGATCCCAGAACGCAGTACACGAAAAGGAAATGAAACCTAAGACACCGACATACACCTTATTACAAATCAATACTATAAAACAAAGCGCTGCATGTAGTGAGGGGAAAATTGAGATACTTTTTCGAATGGCCTATGTCAAAGTGTGACAGATATAATGTAATCCAGATACAAGGGTTCAAATGTGTCTGTCAGTTTTCTAGCACCGCCATATATATATATATATATATATATATTGTGTATTTAGGCAGCAGATTCTCTTTAGGCAGATCTGATTGAATAAATTACAAACAAAAAGTCTGCTAATTTCTCACAAAATCCGTTCATACACACGAATAGCGTTCCGTTTATTGATATTAAAAGATGAGAGAAATGTGCTATAACTGTTTAAATTTCTTTTATTTTCATTCTTCCAATATATATATATATATATATATATATATATATATATATATATATATATATATATATATATATATAGTGAGGCTGATAATTCCGGACTCACCCAGACATACACACACACACACATATATATGTTGGGCACCTCGAGGGGGTGTAATTGTTAGTAAGCTAGTCTAGCTAGAACTGTTAGGACTGAGTAGTAACTTCAATTCACACTGGGTGCCCCATATGTTCGGTCTTGTGCCACATCTAAGCTATGCTTGGAAAATCACTATATATATATATATATATATATATATATATATATATATATATATATATATAATTATTTATTTGAATATTACAACATAAATATGTTATAAAATCACGACAAAAGTAGCCATTTTGTTTCAACACTTCTTGTGTCTTGTCAAGTGATAATATAGAGTATAGAATAAATGGTTTTAAAAGTTTCAAATTAATCAACGATCCTTAGCTAAGAGTAAACGCTGTTACGTAAGCCAGAGTGGCCAATCAAAAAACAAGTATAGGATGATTCGAAAAATTTGACAACTAAGCAAGGCTATCTAGATATTAAAAGATTTATAAAATTTGAAATTAAAATTAAAAGTAAAAAATTAAAATTACCTATTTAGAAATCTAAATCAGATCTCTATTAAGTTTTAAATTGTAGAATTACTAAGGAGAAAAAAAAAAAAATAAATAAATAATTAAATAAATAAATCTAAAAATAAAAATAAAAGATATATATGCTATTTAATTTATATTTTCATTGAAATTAAGTTGAAAGTTGTATTTAGAGTCCCAGACATAGATGTATACATTTTTCGTTACATTTAACGAAAAATTTGACATTTCAATGGGTTCTCTGGATTCTGCTGAAGCTTCTGATCTTGTTGGATTATTTCTTCTGTATAATTTAAGTGCATTTGATTGCCTAGATTCTGATAGTGTAGGATTATATAGGGACGACGGGTTATTAGTAGTTAGGAATTCCACTAAAATTAAAGTAGATCGTATTAGAAAAATGATACATAAGGTATTTAAGGATCTAGGTCTCAGAGTAATAGTTTCCACTAATGTTAAACGAGTAGACTTCCTAGACGTCACCCTAGACCTCACTAGCAACACATACCAACCATATGTAAAAGTTAATTCCAATCAAATATACGTTCATCCAAATTCTAACCACCCCCCTGCAATCATCAAACACATACCCTATTCTATTGAATGTAGGATCAGTAACAACTCTTCAAACAGTGATATTTTTAATAAGCATAGTGACCTTTACAATTCCGCACTTAAAAATAGTGGATATAAAAATATTAATATTAAATATAAAAGCCCTATAAATAGCAACAATAATGGTAGAAAGAGATCTAGAAAAATCATATGGTATACTCCCCCTTTTAACATTATGGTTAAAACCAAATTGGGGCACCTGTTTCTAAACCTCATTAAAAAACATTTCCCCAAATCTGGAACCAACTCACTCAGTAAAATATTTAACTCTAATACTCTTAAGTTAAGCTATAGTTGTGCTGATAACCTAGAAAAAATAATTAAAAAACATAACAATAGTATATTCAGCAAGTATATAAATTCGGAGAGCCTGACAACCCACAAGGTTGCACATAGCAACATTAAGCAAAATGACACAAATAATAAATCATGTAACTGCAGGAATCCCAATAATTGTCCACTAAATAATAACTGTTTAACTAGCTCTGTAGTTTATCTCAGTACTATATCAACACTAGAAAATCCAAATATAAAGAAATTCTACATAGGTTGCACCATGAGACCATTCAAGGAACGCTGGCGGGGTCACCTGCAATCTTTTAATAATAGTAACTATAAATATATGACTTCATTATCCAAATACTTTTGGAGTCTAAAAGAGAAAAATAAAACACCTAAGGTTAAATGGAAATTAATTAGAAAGGCCCGGACATGTAACTCACTATATGCCCCGTGTTACTTATGCCTTAACGAGAAACTTGAAATAATTAGATTTAAAAATAAGACTGATCTTTTAAATCAAAGATATGAACTAACAGTTAACTGTAAGCATCGTCTTAAATTTAACTTAGTATAGAAATCATATACTTTCTATGATAATGATAAATGAAACTTAATAGACTATTACCTTTTTAGCATGATAGTCGCCTTATCGATATGAATGTGTACTGGGTACTTACAAAGTATCATACGTGTCTGTATTTAGATGTATATATGTGTATGTTATGTAGAGTTATTTCTACTGTAGGATATGTATATGTGTATATAGGGATATATATATGATTTTTTTTTTTTTTTTTTTTTTATGAAGGTATATCGTTGCGTATATTGGCTTCTATCATAGGTTAACCTGTTTATGTGTATGAGTAAGGGAGTAAATTCTGGTAAGTGTCTACCACTAAATGTGTGAGTATATGTATGGGTATATGGGGATATTTATGTGTACTTGTGTGAGTGTAGATATATGTATGCCTATTGCATATGTATGTATATGTATGTGTGAGTGTGCATATATGTATGTATATGTAGTATGTATGTTTCTATGTGTATGTATAGGTTTATATATGCATATATATGTTTATATATGTATGTTTAAATATGTATATGTTTATGTATATGTGTTTGTATATGGGTGTATATTTATATGTATGTGTCGATTAGGGTATTTATATAGGATTAGATATTTATATATATATGTTGGTGTGTCATTGTATGTGTATTTGTATGTAGGCTTTAGTGTCTTGGAGTGTATCATAGATACAAACTAAAATCTACTTTTGTTGATAAAGTACCTTTAATTGCTTACAGACCGTTGTTCTTTTCTTAAATTATGATTAACTTTTAATATATTTTATCATAATGTTGTTGGAATATTATTAGAATATAAGTTGGTCTATGTATGCTTATTTCTTTTTCCTTTTTTATGCATGTGTCTATATGTTTATGTATATATGTATATGTGTTTGTATATGTATGTGTGTGTGCGTATATGTGTATGTGTGTGTATGTATATGTGTATGTGTGTTTATATATGTACATATATATATATATATATATATATATATATATGTATATGTATATATGCGTATATATATTTGTGAATATGTTTGTATGTATGTATATGTATGTCTGTAGATATATATGTGTATATATCTATGTGTAGTTGCGTATGTATGTGTGTATATATATGTACTAGCGGATGTGTATATGCATTTTTATACTCATGTCGTTTTAATTTACGTTTGTTTAATTTTTCATGTATACACTTGTATTTGTAAATGTCTATATATATATTTAGTGTATATACATATATGCATGCGTGCTTATGTATGTACATCTAGATGTGTATGTATGTATGTGTGTGCTTGTATATGGTTGCATCTTTATATGTATTTCTTCACTTGCCTTATTTACTTTTCTGCGTCGACGTATGGGTCAATATATTTATATGTGCTTATCTATGTGTATGTTTATGTACGTAGGTCTGTGTATGCGTACCTATTATCCTTATATGTGTCTATGCGGGTGCATGTATTAATTTATATGCGGATGTGCGAGTGTTCAATTATATGTGGAGGTGGTTATTTACTTTTGTCTGTAAATGTGTCGAAAACTATATGTTTTCAAAAATGTATATATGTATATATATGTGTATGTGTGTGTATGTGTATATATATATATATGTATATATATATATATGTATATATGTATATATATATATATATGTATATTTATATATGGTTATTTGTTTAAATTTTTCAAGTTTAAATTCGTTTAATAACATATTAAGCCACGAATAGCTTCGACATTTGACCGTCTGGATCATATTGAATGTAGATGTGTGTGCCTGTGTGTATCGATGTGTGTGTGTAGGTGTAGTGCATTTGCCTATGTGTGGTTTGCTTTTTTGTATGTGTGTGTATATATCTAGATGCGTCCGAGCGTTTGGCATGCCGTTGTTCGAGTGATTTCACGTGAGAGGCGACTAACATGCTGAAATGTAACGAAAAATGTATACATCTATGTCTGGGACTCTAAATACAACTTTCAACTTAATTTCAATGAAAATATAAATTAAATAGCATATATATCTTTTATTTTTATTTTTAGATTTATTTATTTTTTTTTTTTTTTTTTTTTTTTTTCTCCTTAGTAATTCTACAATTTAAAACTTAATAGAGATCTGATTTAGATTTCTAAATAGGTAATTTTAATTTTTTACTTTTAATTTTAATTTCAAATTTTATAAATCTTTTAATATCTAGATAGCCTTGCTTAGTTGTCAAATTTTTCGAATCATCCTATACTTGTTTTTTGATTGGCCACTCTGGCTTACGTAACAGCGTTTACTCTTAGCTAAGGATCGTTGATTAATTTGAAACTTTTAAAACCATTTATTCTATACTCTATATTATCACTTGACAAGACACAAGAAGTGTTGAAACAAAATGGCTACTTTTGTCGTGATTTTATAACATATTTATGTTGTAATATTCAAATAAATAATTATATCTGCTCTACTCTGTATTGAGCACTCTTTAAAGAATATTGATTGTTGGTTATTGGATTTCATTCCGTATATACCAATCCTAAACTTGGGTATATATATATATATATATATATATATATATATATATATATATATATATATATATATATATATATATATATATATATGTATATGTATGTATATATATATGTATGTATATATATATATATATGTATGTATATATATATGTATGTATATATATATGTATGTATATATATATGTATGTATATATATATATGTATGTATATATATATGTATGTATATATATATATATATGTATGTGTCTATGTATGTATGTGTGTATATGCACGCATATTGGCGAAATCAGGGGAGCTACTCACACAAACCCCACACAACTTAGGAAATACGTGTGTATGTATATACGTATATATGTGTATATGTGTGTATGTGTGTGTGCTGGTTCCATGTAACTTGGGAAGAACGTGTGTGTTTGCGTGTGAGTGTGTGTGCGTGTGTACGGATTCCTTGTGGTGGGACAATGTACGTGTGTGCGTGTGTGTGTGTGTGTGTATGTTTGTATGTGTGTGTGTATGTGTTCAAATGTATTTACTAATTCTTCGTAGTGAGACAGTGTATGTATTGAGAGGGAATATACACACACATATATACACGCATGCTGACAGAAACACACGGAAATGGAAATAGATCTAAGAACACACAGGGGTCATTAAAACATTAAAAGATAAGATACCGACAACCGATTCATCACTTCTCAAACCAACCTTAATTGTTTTATGACCCTTCGCTCAGAACACTTCACTGCCATTTAAAGAAAGACATTCGAATGACCAACACAAAAACAGAGAATGTCTCATATCGAGAATATTTAACATTGAAAAACATAAAGGAAAAATTAATTATTTTTAATAATATGTGGAAATCTCCACCTTTTACCTGAAGACGGTCGTGAGACCAGAAACACGTGTTGTAAAACTATGAAAAATAAAGAATAATATTTTTTTAAAAACCCACATTACAACCAAAGAAATTTGCGGTACCTCTCTTCTTTTTAATATACACACTTGTCTCTAGTTGGAACCATTATAACCTCTTCATTTATATATATATATATATATATATATATATATATATATATATATATATATATTACATCGCGTATTTTCTTGGTTCATTTATCTACCTGCCGGTATCTCTTAATTATCCTCACACGGGTTGCCACTATTTTATACATTCCACACATATACCACGCACGACAAACAGTTCCAGTGCTTCCACTTGAAATAAACAGCAAATACATCGAATGCAAATAAATAAAGAAATCAATCAAAACACATCTTGATTAAAAGGCTAAGGATTATTTCTGTAATTCATTTTCCAGAAATATTTTCGTCCGCTTAAATTGATTTATTCTCGTCTTATTTCACACTAATTTGTCATTTGATGCTAATGAATATTTTCCTTGGAAATTTTTTATCCTTTTCAGTATGTGTACCTATTTGTCTTAAATTCTTTATTTTCTTGGTCTTTGTTTATTTGGATTTTCTTCTTCAGTTTTTCCTTTTATTGAAATGATTTCCATACTTATTTAGAGAAAGAATCTCTTTTCTGTTTCAGAGTCAAGACATTTCACTTGGAATCAACAATTAACAAAACATTATTGCTTTATTTTATTTTCCTTTTTTTTTCTTTTTCGTTCGCTACTTTCGTTTTATAACGGATTTCCCTCCCTTTCTGTCGCGCCTCTCAGAGAGAAAAATATATTTGTTCTTCGTCGTGATATCCATTAATTTTGGAAACTTAAAATGCAAAATAACACTCTAAAAGAAGGCAGGAACTTACAGAAAAGTATGCTAACATATCCAATAAACCCTTGAAATTACTGGTCATTCTGGAAACATGAATCGATTGATTGATAAATTCTCCGTGGCACTATATAGCGTATCTTTTTGTGCATGAGTTTTACCAGAAATGGTATAAAAATAGATGTAAATTAATTTGGTTGGTTTATTTTGTTTTACGGCATATCAACCTCAATGGGTTATTTAATGCGGTAAGTTTGTTTTTTAGGATACGTTCAAAGAATAGAATATGTATTATTTGTAAGAAATCAGTTTTTAGGTCAGATTTCATTGACGTATTTTTAAAGAGGATTTTTGTCGAGTGTCAAATATATTGCTGGTAATATTTTTTTTTCAAAAATGTATTGCTCGTATTTTTTTTCAAAATATATTGCCGGTCATATTCTTTTTTCAAAAATGTATTTCTAGTAATATTTTCTAAAAGTATTGCTGGTAACAATTTTTTTTCAAACTGTATTGCTGGTATTTTTAATATAAACATCTATTTTTCGTGTTTCGAACACAGTTTGGGGTTAGCTATTTGTCAATAGCTAGAACCCTAACAGGTGCTACCACCCCAAAGTGACAAATTAATTTCTATATTAGGAATAAAAATGTAATCATTCATTTTCAATGGCTGCAGGCTTTATATGAAAATAACTTTTCAATTCCCCATTTTAAGATACCTGTTTTTTTTTCTCTGAGAATATTGAAAGGGTCTTTTCAATTGCTTCTGGTTGTCCTGCATTCATAGAATATTCATCGTGGAAACGAAGGAAAATCCCTAGATATTAAATTTCATGAGGGGGATGTGGAGAACCTAACAATTTTTCTATTCTTAGATTTATTTCGAAGGGTTTACTCTTGAGTTATTACGCTTGAGGATAACACTTTTCTAATTTACGATAATGTATTCGACATAATCCTTCGTTTATTCTATCAGGCTTATGCAAAAAAAGTCTTCTGCGAGTGTACTCGGACATTACTATGATATCATCCCGACTATAAAAGAAATTGACATGTTACTCTAGGTATTTGATTTTAGATGAAATGACTTAGTTCTCAGATTTAGGCGTACCGAAGAAAATCCCTGAAATTGATTTCATAATTTTGTCATTCTTGCACCAGTCCGTAAGCATGAAAATGTTTCTCATACGCTCTTGTCAGTCCGTAAGCATGAAAATGTTTCTCATACGCTCTTGTCAGTCCGTAAGCATGAAAATGTTTCTTATACGCTCTTGTCAGTCCGTAAGCATGAAAATGTTTCTTATACGCTCTTGTCAGTCCGTAAGCATGAAAATGTTTCTTATACGCTCTTGTCAGTCCGTAAGCATGAAAATGTTTCTTATACGCTCTTGTCAGTCCGTAAGCATGAAAATGTTTCTTATACGCTCTTGTCAGTCCGTAAGCATGAAAATGTTTCTCATGCGCTCTTGTCAGTTCGTAAGCATGAAAATGATTCGTATATGCTCTTGTCAGTCCGTAAGCAAGAAAATGTTTCTTATACGCTCTTGTCAGTCCGTAAGCATGAAAATGTTTCTCATGCGCGCTTGTCAGTCCGTAAGCCTGAATATGTTTCTTATACGCTAACAGAATCTACATCTCTTCTGGGTTTCGGGATTCCTCTAATATGAAATATCCTACAGATTATATCCAATATATGCCAACAGATCCAATGAGCTTATACACCAATCCCTCTTACCATTAGAATTCTCTCTAGAATCCAGAGTTCTCAACAAGCGTTTCAGTCTTTAATGAGATTTGAATGTTCAAAAACCAAATGATGTACAGAACTTCTTGAGGTATCTGGTGCTTCACACAGATTTCAGCTAAACGTTATGTTGTCCGTTATTTTCAAGAACTATATCTGTACAGTGGAATTCGTTTTGAGATACCATTTTCTTCATTTATCTCAGAGATTAGATTTAGTTAAATGTTCAACTTTCTCCAGCAGTTTTACCTTCTTTGGTTTCTCTATACGTTTCTTCATTTTTCTTTGCTTACCTTGTTCCTTTTTATCTTTTATTGTACTTCTTTTCTAGCTTCATGTCCTCTTCCACAAATAACAACTTGTCCTCCCCCTGCTCCTTCTTGCCTTCAAAGTTTTTTTCCTCCTTTATATGTTCATTATCTTTTTGCTATCGATTGCACACTTCTTTTTCATTCCTCAGTATATCTCCCCCTCTTTCTTATCACCCTTCTTTTATTTCTCAATTCATATTTCATTTAATATTCACCCGATTCTTCGTTTTCACCTTCTTTCTTACACTATCTTTTTTTTCTCTCGGCTTCGTTACAATTTAATTTTAAACTTTGTCCTGATTCTATCTACAATTATCATCTCCCACTTCACATTTCACACATCCTTGCTGCGATATTAATCCAGTTTGTATTTTTGATCAAATTCTATTCCTATATTTGGCCACTTCCATCAGATTCGGCGTGATTATATCGTTGATGTTTTTGCGATTAAATTATATAGCCATTCGCTTCTTCACTTACTCCTACGCGGATCTTCCTCAGTCACTTAAATACTTTAATTTCAGTATCGGAATTCTGCTCGATTCGAATTCGATACTATCGGAAAATTAGAAGAAAACGGACAGCCAATCAACTTGAACATTTTTTCAGACACTCGCATTTTCTTTAAAAGTACTATTATTCACTCTAGTGTATTATTATTCCTACGTAGAAAATATCACGCAGAGAAGGCTCGTATTTCTGGTTAATAATACTGTAAATTAACACTGGGACAGAAGGTTGCGCAAAGAACATGTTTAATCACATGAGATACACAGATTAATAAGACAGTGATAGAGAATGATGTATGCCGTGCGACCTACTTTGCTACGAATGTTCATATGAACAGACATTAATTTCTCAGCAAAATAAAAAGTTAATACACATTTATAATATACGTGACTTGTCTTTATCGTCACTATATCTATCTCTCTCTCTCTCTCTCTTTCTCTCTCTCTCTCTCTCTCTCTCTCTATATATATATATATATATATATATATATATATATATTTGTGTCTGAGTGTAGAAGTATATCAAATGTTATTGATTCAATACCGCCATAATAAAATATATCACGTAGACACACATTCTTCCAACATAGACACGCGCGTGCGTGCGTACATATACTCTCGCTCTCTTTTCTCCCTTTCTAGATATAATAGTGGGGGCACGGAGCTTTACACAGAGTGGGAAGAATGTGTTTACTGTATAAACGCTGTCTTCAGGCCACGTGTATTTAGATGTTAGCTCGACTATTTTTTTTTAATATTCGTCTCAATGAGGTATTATGGGCAACAAAGTCAGGTATTTTCGGTTTGTTGTGTTATGCTAACAATATGTGGGTGGTGAGTAACTGTTTTATTTTATATTATACTAAATGCTCCTCTCAGATAAAGAAGACACTTGAAGCAACATAAATGTGGCTCCACAGAAGGATGATGTTAATACCATGGATAGAACATGTGAACAACAACGACGTTTTAGAGAAAGTGGAACCAAAATAGGACACTTATATTTAAAATCAGGATGCGAGCGTTGAAATTTTGAGAGTACCTAATGAAGAAAGGGGGTTTGGAGAATTCGACATTCACAGGACATATTGAAGGCAAGCAGCAACAACAGGAAAACAACGCAGAACCTACAGCATGAGTTTGTGCAAATATATAGCGGAGCAAGGTTTAGCAGAGATAACAAAAAGACAAAATTGATTAAGATTTGCAAAGTGCAAAAAATTGTGTAGAGCTACAATCGCCTACGTACTGAAAGGACACGGCACATAGAAGAAGAAGAAGAAGAAGAATTTGTTATTGATAACTGGGGCTAAATTTTATCGTTGCTTACTTAGAGTAACCTAAAATCCGACGTGAATCAGAACGACTTGGCCACGGAGTGTGTCGATCAAGCAAAGTTGAATGTCATAAACGCCAGTCGATCGAGCAAAGTTGAATGTCATAAACGCCAGTGTTTTTCATATTTTTCTTTAATATGATTTCTCAAATATTCAGGTCTGTAGACGAAAATTAATAAATATATCGTTTAATAAATAAACAGAGTGACTACTGAAATATAGGCATCTAAAATAATAACCTTTAATAAGAATATTGTCGGATTAATAAATAAGGAAAACGATCGATTCTTTATATATATATATATATATATATATATATATATATATATATATATATATATATATATATGAAGGAATATAGTTTGAAGGTTTGCAAAATTTCTGGGATAAAATGCTCAATAACAGAGATAGAGCGTATGTAAATATAGATATTAAAGTGAACACTGAAGTTAACACTTAGAGGCGACAGGCTATTTCAGGCTAGACGCAATCGTCAGGCCGCCGATTACGTGTGTGTGTGTGTGTGTGTGTGTGTGTGTGTGTGTGTGTGTGTGTGTGTGTGTTTAGGCAGCATTTCTTCATTCAAGCCTGATTCTTTAAATATAAATATTAGGTTGGTGCAAAAATAATGTCTTTTTTTAACGTTCAACTTCATGTGAGAAAACGACATTATTTTTGCACCAACCTAATAATAATGCCTATTTGCTATTATAATATACATATATATCATTTCTAGTTCTCTAATTATCTTATTAATGTTAAGTTGAAATTCCTCGGGGAAAGCGCCGTATTTTTCGTTAACTAAAGTACTTTTGATCGCCTCTGTGGTCATCTTCAGGGGTGATTACGAAGACAGACATATTGTTGTGAAGGTGATTTTTGTTCACCAAAATTTAATTTTCTGAAAGCACGTTCACTAGTGTCTACAAAATCACGATTCAAAACGATACCAGTTATATTAAGTTTGTCTTCGCAATTCACCCCCCCACCCGAGGATGATGACAGAGGAGAACGAAAGTCTTTTGGTTAACGAAAAATACGGCGCATTCCTTGATAAATCTAATCAAGAAAATAATTAGAGAACCAGAAAGAATTATTATAAAAATAAAAAAAGATATATTCCTATATTATTTAATGAAACATGCTTGGATATATATATATATATATATATATATATATATATATATATATATATATATAAATGAACGTTGAAGTCAACACTCAGAGGCGATAGGCTGATTGCGCCAAGCATGAAACAGCCTGTCGCCTCTGAATACTGACTTCAATGTCCCCTTTTATATTCATATTTACATAAGATCTATCTCTGATATTGAGCACTTTATCCCATAAATATAGCACACCTTAAAACTATATTTTTTCATATATATATATATATCGGTGAGGGGTCCTCCCCTTTTTTCACAAATGGACTCACCCAAGGTATACGTATACTACTGCTAGTGAATACCCGAGGATCGAAGAGGAGAGAGCTGACGAACGACGAACGAAAACGTACGAACGTAGCGGGCAAGAGTCACAGTGAGCGAGCATGTAGACTCAGTAAGAAGTCATACAGCGATACGTCGATACTAAAGACTATATATATATTTTTTCTACTAACTCGCGTTCCTGGAACTACTAACCTGTATTACCAGTTTGTATTATTACGTTAATACATTTATTTTCCTGGGAGTCTGTCTATATTTCTGAGATGAGGTATTATGTACAGTATTTACATTATTCGGACTATTGTCCTCATCTTTGTCGCCATATTTGTCACAACGTTTCGGCCGTTGTACGCTCCGGCCTTCTTCAGGTGGTTGAATTTCGAACCGAACCCTTTATTTCGATCGCTGGGGTAGACTGTTCTAGTTCCACGAGCCATGTTTGATGGATGTCAGTTATCTCCTGGTAATTTTCCCTCTGAAAGTTCTCCACTGCCTGAACCGGGTATTGAACTCACACTCTTTGGGTCTGTTACTGGATCTAACCAACGACTTTATCCACCGTACCATGTGTCCTTATTTTCTTATATTCATTCTTGGCGTTTGTTATTATTGGTAAAGGATTTCATCCCGGAATCCACAACATATATATATATATATATATATATATATATATATATATATATATATATATATATATATATATATGCGTATGTTTCAGCAGCATATTCTCATGAAGACATGTTTCGTTGAATAATATTGACATGTTCTGTCTACTTATTCTTCATGGGATCCTTTCATATTCACGGATAAGCTTTTTTGTGTAATCACTGAAGGACGAGAAGAAAACGCCATATTAATTCATATTTTATTCTATAATCCGATAAATTTCGATGTAGCATAATGTCATTATCAGGGTATTTTTAATTTGGTAATTGTGATGTTCGTGCTTGTGAAAGACTAAAATTGTTGTGGTCATCTGAAAATTAACTTGCGTATATGTGGCGTCTGGAACGCTGTGTAATTCCGGGGCTAACAAGCGCTTAAAGGGGAGGCAACACTGTATGTCCTGGAAAGGTATTCGGACATAAGTATTCGAAAAATACAACAATAACTACTGGTACGAAGACTGACGTTTAAAAACTATCTATTGTACACATTTTAAAATGTTTGTTGATTATTCATATTTAATTTTATTAACGTTTCGTGTCAATTTTTTGATA
>OZ038482.1:94133762-94148762 GCA_964036315.1 Acanthosepion esculentum
ATATATATGTATATTTTTTTTCCTAAAAAACTAATAGATTGCTTTTTTAACCGTATACATTTTATTACTGCTGAAATGTTGCGCTCTTTCTAACCGAGTGGTGGAAAAAAGAGGATGCAGTTTCAATCCCAGCTGAGGAGTACAATTTATTTATTAAGATTTCTCGTGTATATAGGGCGATACCTGTAATGCTCATCACTGCTTAATATAAAAATAAAAATGTTGCGTCTATTTCAAATACAAATATCTACTATAACAACGTTTTGAAGTAATAATATATGTGTATGTGTATGTGTTTTCTTCTGTGTGTGTCTCTCTGTGTGTAATTATATAAGATATTTCTGTTGACTTAACAATTCTTAAAATGGTAAGTATCAGCATTAAGTGCAGACATATTAGCAAATATCCTGTTGCTGCAATATTCATATGTGCCTAGAGTAACACGTAACGACGAAAATCCCAACTATTTATACGATTATAAATATGAATTTATATGTGTGAGTGAAATGGATCGGAAATTCGATCTGACAGATGATTTGATCGATTAATACTAGAGGATCAGGTCATGTGTTTAAATGCTTAATCACTGAAATGTCCACCGAAAATGGCGTCGCCTTGCCAACCTCCATCCGACGTTTTCGACTGTTTCTCTTTTATGTTTGTTCGCTTGCGTCTTTCGCTCGTGAATTACTAGGTCACACCTCTTCTAGGATTCGATCAATATTCAGTTTTTGCGCTTCACTGATAACACTAGCACGCACCACATTACAAAGTGAACGAACGAACGCATTCGTAATCATATTACTGCGCCGGCGCCTGGGCATGCGCAAATGCAATATCACTTTCTGATGCGACCTGATACGGATTGAAGATTTGTTTCCTTTGTTTTTAACTTTTTTTTGTTATTGTCGCCGTTTTACTGCTTTTCTGGATGTCTGCAGCGATTGTTGTTTTTACGCAATAATATATTTATTTATTTACAGAAAATTCAGCCTCCATTTTTTTTTCAGAAAATAGATTTTGAAAGTTCCTTTTTTCTTAATTGTTTTCATTCGTAAAAATAATAATTGTTTTTTCATATTTATGTCAGAATATATGTAATCCCGAATAGCGAGAGCTTATATTATTTATTATATTATTCCTTAGATATTTCTGGGAGACTATGCTACATATATTTATATATATGAAACGAATGTTTGTCACTTGAATGACAAAGTGGAAAAAACGCGTTTCATCTATAAACTAGAAAATCTACTCTCGGACGAAACCCGTTACACAGAATTTTTTAATTTGTCCTTAGATATTTTTTTATTATAGTTAATTCTTTTGGAATTTTTTATTTGATATAATAATTTCCAAATCTTACACATGTTACTGTTGATTTTTTTTTAAATAATTATCTGAGGAGTCCTCTTTGGTTTGGTTTGTTTTACGGCATATCAAACACGATATGTTATTTAATGCCGACAATATTTTTATTGATGGCAATATTTTTTTGCAAAAATGTAATGATTATAATATTATTTTCCAAAATGTATTGCTGGTAATATTTTTTTTTGTTCAAAAATTCATACTAGTAACAATTTATTACAAAAAAGTATTGATGGTATTAAACCTATTTTTACATTTTCATAGTGCTCTGACCCCAGCTTGGAGGTCAAATACTTGCCCATAGCTGGGACTCAAAACTGGTGCTACTACCCCGCGTCAGGGAGGACCTGGGAACACCAGCAATTAAGAGACGGTCCCACGCTTTTCAAAACCTCCCGATCAGAGTCCTTGCTGTTGGATGTAATTTATCGTCTTGCACAGGACGCGGATGTAGTTAATCGTCATACCCAGCAGGGCTGTCCTCTGAACAAATCTTTGATAATTTCATATAAAAAATAGCTTTCCTGGGATTCTCTTATTAATTCTTTTTAATCATTCTTAGATGTTCTAAAACGACTAATCCTATTTTTTGTTTAAGCAGGAATTCTTGTAATTGCTATGTTAGATATATTTTCCCGTCAACGGACAGATTCAACCCGTATTAAAGCTTTACTTATCTAAACTTTTATACACTATAACTTAAAAAACGCGAACATATTTTCCTAAAATAACAAAGAAAGCAAATCAAAATTAAGGATTCAACATTGGGCAATCGAATGAAGATTGAGAAGCTAAAATTTAGCGATATAAGCAGAGGGGAATAAAGATTTAAAGAACGGTATAACGACAGATGAGAATCACCTACATCGATGGACCAGGAACGACACATCTGCACGAAACACCGGCGCCGTAAAGTTCCACTTACTATTTCCGGGCGGTGAATTTGACACAAGAACTAACGCTCCGGCGATTGATAATTTAATTTATTTGTAAGTACGAGCTTCGCATAAAGAAAAGAAAAAAATCAGCTTCAGAAAATTTTCGCGTGTTTTATGACCGGTGCATACTGTTCCCACAACGAAATAATTGCTTCCATTCTTTTCCTTTTCCAATGCTGCAGTGTTCCACCAAATAAATATTTGTTACTTTTTGTTATAGAAATCCATGTTTGTGATTATTCATGTTTCTGTATTTAAAGGCGATGGTAGCTTAATGCCGATAATTCTTCTTTATTTTTATAGCACTCGATATTTTTACTGGTGCTTTCTTCTTCTTCTTCTTTTTTATTATTATTATTATTATCATTATTATTATTATTATTATTATTATTATTATTATTGTTGTTATTATTATTATTATTGCTTTCATATTATAGCAACATACGTATATTGATTTCGCTGATATTGTAAAATTATTACTAATTTACAATTACTTTTAGATGTTGCATATACAGGGTGACCTCCTAAATATACCCACTGTTTAAATGACAATAAATTCGTTGTTTTTCACTTGCAAACAAGATTACCGGTTAACATGAAAAATATTAAGATTTATTGATTTACACAAAAAGATTGACGATTTAAAATAATTATTAAATGAAATGCCTGGATTTGAAGTAGCAAAAAATACAAGAAGTATTATGAGCCAAAAAATGAATATATATATATATATATATATATATATATATATATATATATATATATATATATATACATATATATATATATATATATACATATATATATATATATACATATATATATATATATACATATATATATATATATATATATATATATATATATATATATATATATATATATATATATATATTCATTGGCTGATGTTGACTGACGTATGTCAATAAGAACGGTCAGAATCCGAGCCATATCTTAATTCTTTTTTGCAATGTCGAGGTGCGTATCAAAACGCTATTAAGGAGGCGGCCTGAATCTTTTGAAATCAGGTCGGGGTTGCTGTTTGAGCCGATATGATGCAAAACCCGAAATCGGCAATGAAGACAGTGCATCACTGAAGACCTTCCTTGTTGCATCTGAAATGTATTACTCTACTAATATATATATATATATATATATATATATATATATATATATATATATATATATATATATATATATATATATATATATATATATATATATATATTTGGGAGCATTAAGATGACTGACAAGATAATTATGTTTTATTAATTCTTGTGTTATTCTTGGATGCAAAAAAAGATTTCCTTTTTAGGTTTAATGTGTACAGAAATTGTCCAAATATTTGTTCGTTTCGAAAGAAGAAAATCTGCAATAATCGTATTCAGTCACTTTCCACCGTCGTAACGCCGCTTTCTCGTGCATTTCTATAAATAATTTCATAATAATTATATTGATGATTCCAGATTAAAGAAATATTATTATTTTAAGAACGATATGCAAATTTTCTTCTTACCATTTTATATGATGTCGTTGGTTATAATGTTGGCGTTTCTGCCTATTTTACGACCTACCTCCCTTAATGAAGGTTATTAAAACTTAACCCAAGATATCAAAATATGGGTGTTAATCCGAATATGCGCTGATGACTACTGCGAAAGGAATATCTTTTCATAATTCCTTCGATTGTTTTTTAGTAGCTACATACTGATTAATCCCAGTCTTCAATATCTGATTACATTTGTAATTAATAATCCCTGGACTAAAACGATGAGATAATAATACAGGGCGTTTCAAATGTATGTGTCACATTATAACTCTATATAAAAATAACACTTGAAGATATCGAAACAAAATTTATATTTTCTGGAAGCTAATATTTCCACGTTTCGATGCAGGTTTTTACAGGCCTTCAATGTGAGCGCCGCGGGTTACACGTCACACATTCAAACGATAACCCAATTCTGGCGAAACCCGATCAAGCATAGCGTTGGAGATTCTTGCAAAGGCTTCGGTTATTCACGTCTTCGGCTCAAAGAAGAATGGTTCATACACACATTTCTTTGACATGGCATATAATACGCTCAAGAGTTACATGAGGGATCTCAGTTCACCATATGCTTTTAACTTTGCCACTTACTTGGAAGATCACCTCATCGCTCAAAGCAAAGCGATCATCAACTCTGTCTTCTTTCAACTCTCTAGCATTTCTGTGCAAAATTCATGGCGAATATGTTTATCAGTGTCCTTCAACTGTTGAACAATTTACAGATTGTATGGTGAGAATTTCAGCCGTCTCTTTAAGATGTGCAAAACAGTTTTTGATGGTAGCTGAAGTCCTCGACTGACAATTCTGACTGTTTTATGGAGGAGAGCACACACACTTATCCTCTTTAAATTTTTCATGCCAATTCAAAATGGAGCGTCTGTCAGACTTAATTTTTACGTGATAAAGGTGTTTGGAATTCGGTTTTGCTAGTCTATGGGAACAGATGAAGAATAATCCTACAGGATCTAAAAAGACGATTTTTAGCTAACATGCGCTGATAGAATTTATATTATGAAACATCTGTGCTTCTATCTAGTCATAGTGGGGTAATGGATAGCGGTTAGGACTGAGGAATCGGGGAGTTGAGTTCGAATTCCTGTCGCATCCATTACATTCACTTACGGACTAATACCCTCGGGGGGGGATATAAATCCTCTTCTCCCCCCCCAGATATGGTTAAATATTTAGGTTCCAGTAGAAAGTAACTCTAAATTCAAACACTGAATGTGGCCCTGGCGTAGCACATAATATACAGCTAATCGCTAGATAATCCCGACTACGGTCGAATAATGATGATCTCTTCCACCAGCTAAACAAAGTTTCAAATATTCACATTAAAAACATATGTATTAGTCAGGTGTAAATAGTTTAGATTAATTCCTGCTGTTTGTATATCCCTCTTTCTTGTCTAAAACGATCCTTTCTTCAGATTGGACCCCTTGTGTATCTTTGTAAACTTTGGCAGATCCAGCTCCCCAATTTCTTTTTATTAGGTTTTACAACTGTTGTATGAAGCAAAATTTGTTGATGCCAAATTCCATTTTCCAATCATTCATGTGACTGGGTTTCTTTACCGTTAATAACACGCCTTTTATTCCAACCTACGCATTGACAAACAGTTTAGAATTATCCTCGTATAACCTATGATATTTATAACCTGTGTTATTTAATTCCTTTCAGAGAAGCATTGATGCAGTCCAGAATAACAGACGTAAAAGTGAATCTTCATGAAATATCACGCTGCTCTCAAATTTAATCTTTCCGTTAATGTTATTAAGTAGGAAGGTAGAACTCCATTTAGGCATGAGGGGTTTTAGAAACTTAATGAGTGTAATAGAAACATTTATTAATTCGTAGGTATTTATGATCCAATCATATATGACTTTATCGAAGGCATTTTTTAAGTTTTTACATTACTTCGGTTACAATTTAGTTAACGTTTCATATACGGCAGCCATCTTGCATGTAGACCATTTTTGCAGCTACAACATTTTATATGTAACATGTGAGGTGTGAGGTAAGTACAATTTTTTTTTTCTTTAAATTATAGACTACCAGGAATGCCTTCAATGAGTCTATTGGAACCTTTTCCCAATCAATCCTAGGGCTCCAACTGCAACTGGAATTATTGATGTTCTCATGGGCCACATTTTTTAGATTTCCACGTCAAGACATTTAACGATGCATTACATCTGCAGGTCCTGCTATGTCAATAAGAAAGCACATTCTGTTATTTTAGTTTTTGATCACGATATCTACGCAATTAGATTTGGTTGTTCTGCCTGTGTGTATTATAAAGGCTCATATACAGTGTAACCCGGATATAAGAGAGTTGTCGGGACCGGATAAGTCTCTTATATCCGGGTTTGGTTTATATTTATATACATTAACACAGGTTCTAATTTGGGACCAGAGAAAATCTCTCTTGTATCCGGGTTTATCTTATATCCGGGTCTCTTATATCCGGGTTACACTGTAATTGTTACGGATCCTGTCTCAGTAACCGGGTGTGGGTGATGTTCATATCAGGTTCTTGCACTTTCCTTCCCGTAAAAGCTGCATATATTTCCAGTATCATCATCGTCGTCGTCATCATCATCATCATCATCATCATCATCATCATCATCATCATCATCATCATCATCATCATCTTCCTTCTTATCTTTAGTACAAATCCTTACGAAAAAATGAACGAAACCTGTGGTGTGTCACATTAGTAAATACATGTATTTGGTTTTTACAAATTACGATCCTTAGTTATAATTAGCATGTACAGTACTTATATGTTATTTATATTAATAATAATCTACTAATTAGACGAATAACGTTTAACAAGAGCGGCCCAACATTTTTTTTATTACTATTCTTGTCTCTGCATTCTTCTTTTCTTCTTCATCTTCTTACTTCTCTTGCTGTTTTTTTCTGTTGATTCACTCGTTGTCTTTGTTATTATTGTTGCTTCATAATTATTGATTCTAATTTTGTGAATCGTCTAAATTCTTACGAATATTAATATTCCTATTAATTACAGGTTTCTCGAAACGTATTATTGATAATGGTATTATTATTATTATTATTATTATTATTATTATTATTATTATTTAAAATTTGTTATCATCATAGCGGGATTATTCGGAAGATTGAGCCAGAATGGCAAAATTTAATTTAAAACTAATCGCTGTTTCAATCAGTGTATCTGAGATTTTTCAATTTGTTCCGATATTGATTTTATTCTTTCATTTTTTTAATGTTTGATACAATGAGAATTTGTTCTGAAACATGATGTAGTTTACCACGTCACTTTTTATGAGTTATTCGATATTGTCTTTTTCTATGCGTGTTTTGACAAAGACCACAAAGATAATGATCAAAAAACCATATTAGATAAATGAAGCAAATCTAAACAGTATATCACGTTGCAAATGATCTAAGAATCAGCAACTTTCTCATAGACGCGAGCAATGAGACATATTAAAAATAGTGCGTAATAATAAATATTTACTGGGAATATTATTAAATATTATTGTTTGGTCTGGACAACAAAAGGTTCTTGGCATACATCAGTCTTCTGAGAGAATTAAGTCTGCTTTTTCACCGAATACAAAGCACGAGGGCCACTCAGTGTAGAGTGTTACAGAAATAGTTTGCTGTAAGGGCGCACAGAGAGTGAATAATAATCATAAATTTTGAGGATATGTCGGTTAACGGTTGACCCTATATTTGTAACGTAACAGTTGTATGCAATATGTAGTCCGAAGGGAAATTCTTACTAATGGATTACGCAAAGAAAGAGAATGAGTCGGCTCTTCCAGAGCGGACCTAGTGGTGAGAGTTTGGACTGGTGGAATTAAAAACATTAACTCGTCTTTCACCCGACACGAAAATAGCAATAAAGTAGAGAGAGGCAAGCAACGTTTCGTCTACGGGGATAGTGGTGGTAGGTTAGAAAACATTTGTCCAACAAGGTTGCGTAAGAGCCTTTTAACTCTGTTAAGATTAGAAAGTGAGAATTGGGCAGGTCTAATCCAGATATGGTAGTCATATTCTATTTTTGGTCTGATTTGACTCTTTCAAAGTTAGAGCTTAGCATTATTAAGTAGTTTTAGAAGCGATACAAAGAACTGGTAATTTTTGCAACGATCTAAAGCTATCCGGATGGCGAAGTAATCCATCTTATAGGCGTAACTTCAGGCATATTTATTTTTCTTCACTCTGTGATTTGCGTTGCCACTATAGACAAGGCCCATTACCCTCAATGGCCGACGTTCTAACCCCTCGGCTACGCAGCCATTTATTTCCCAACAGAATTAATATATAAAATACTATGCAGGATTTCACTTTTAAACCCGGTATCTTTTCAGAACGTGGACAATAATGGCTCACAAGAACTTCCTATCGTTTCTTCCTCTATGCAATGTTTGTCCTCTTATTATAGCAACCATTGTCTCTTCTGACATCCATTTACACAAACTCTTTATACAGCTTACTCTGTTTCCCACTGCCCATCTTGACTTCAGTATATGCTGTGAGCGTCAAGCTCTCCTATCCCTCTTTTCTTATTATATGTCCCATATTTGCAAATTCTGAGTACTATTGCCATCATTAGATTCCTGGAACTGAAGAATTTCTTATTCCTGACATTTACCACTTAACAGGTAGAATACGATCTTCTTACTCAACTTTTTGCATCTATCCATAAAACTTGTGTAAGATGCTAAATATATCACACTGCCAAGATATGTTGGGTCATAAGGCATTTATGCTTTGGAGAATTATTTGCAGATTTATTCAATGAGATGCTTGTGTTTGATGCTGCTCTGCGAGTTTTTCTTTATATTCGGTTCTATTGATGTCAATGATATTCGAAGATCACTGCTTTTTACGAGGTCGAATCTATAACTATATTATATTTTATTTTGTTAATATTTAAAATTATTATTATTTTTATTATTAATATATTAAATTCATTTATATAATAACTTATAATCTTTATATCGTAAAAATAAAAAAAATAGGTATAAAAGAATACAAATATATATATATATATATATATATATATATATATATATATATATATATATATTAATATAAATGCATAATAACATAACAACTATTATAATATAATAAACAAACAAAAATATAAGAATAAATTGATAATTAAAACAATCAAGATTTTCCTTTAAATTGCATCGCTTTCTTTGAGAAATGATAAAACATGGCCGCTCTGTCTGAAATCAGCGTTCTAAGAAACAGAGATAAGGATCCAAGCGTTTGAGAACGAATTCACTAGAAAACTCCTTGTCATCTTCTATTGGGAACATAAAACAAATGTGTTTGTTCGAAAGAAGTTTAAAAGTTTGGTGGGTCAACAGGAACCTCTTTCTCGACACTCTCAAACGGTGTGGTTTGGACACATTACAAGGTACGACAGCCTGTGAAAGACTATCATTCAAGGGAACCGTTGAAGGTGGACGTAGGAGAAGACGCCAATGTAGCAAAAAACTGGTTGGGCAATGTCAAACAACTGCCAGGTATGACTATACCATAATTGTTGATGACAGCCGTTGAGAGACCGTTGTGGAAAATAATCAGCGTGGCTTCTGCATTCGGATCCCGCCTACGATTACAAAAGTCAAGGGGATGATGATGATGATGATGATGATGATGA
Source organism: Acanthosepion esculentum (assembly GCA_964036315.1). Taxonomy (NCBI): domain Eukaryota; kingdom Metazoa; phylum Mollusca; class Cephalopoda; order Sepiida; family Sepiidae; genus Acanthosepion; species Acanthosepion esculentum. The sequence continues at coordinate 94,143,289 of OZ038482.1, forward strand.
TTCTTTATATAATCGTTCCTTTATACATCATTCTCAGTTTTTATTCAATTTCTACAATCAAAACACCGGGTAGACTAAGAGAGGTGCTAACTTACATCGCATGATCTTGTTTCTGCGAGTTTTCGAGGTGTTTTTCTAGTTTTAGTATTTTAATATACCATAGATTGCTGTAGAAATTCCAATTATCAGTTGTTACAACCATTTGGAAGTAAAACTGTTTTATGGACCAATAAAATATTACCGTGGACCCCCAATTTTATATTTGTGTGGAACCTAAATAGTGGTGGACCCCCAAGGAAAACCACTGGTCTAAACAATTCTGGAAAAAAAAAACTCTGCTATAAATTACGCAAGTTTTTTTTTATCATATTTAACAGTAAGTTAAATGTCCCTTTCCTATCGGGTAAAATTAAGCATCTACAGAGTTTATTGTTTTATCACTTCAAACGTTATTTTTAGTGGATACTCATATTTCAATAGACGTTCCGTTTTTTATTAAACAGTATATTCATTTATTTATTCCCTCTCCCGGCGTGTATGTTTGAAAAAAAAATTTAAAGAAAAAAATATGAGCGCCCCAGGAGGATTCGTAACTGCGACCCCACTAGGCAGAGGGAAGTCTCGTTAGATCCGATGTGATTTAGATCGACGTGCTTTTTACCGATCAAGCAAGGCTAAATAGCGACTTTAAGCTTAATAGATTCACGAATTTCTATATCGTGTCAGTTATGCATTCAAACCTAAAAAAAGGCAAATTCGAGGAATTTGTTAAAGGAAAATATGATAGAGCACGTCGAATCTAACGTTGTGAATCCTGACGGAGAGTGCGTATTTTTTGTTTAATAAGATTCCTCGAATATTCAGGCAGATAGACGAAAATAAATGTACCGTTTAATACTAACCTATACATGTACTTACTCATAAAGATTTTTTTAAATATAATATCAGCATTGTTGCACATTTCTCAACGACCACATAATTTGTAATAAAAATAAATAAGTTAATTGTATTATACAGTGTGGTCCGAAAGTCTTGTTACCCATATATATTATAATTTTCTATTTCAACGATGCGCGGGGTCTTGTCAAGGAGAGAGATTCTCATGAATGATGCTAGAATACACATCAGTTAAAGGACGCTGTTCGGAGAGCCTTTGCAACAATCAACAAAGGACAGCTTCGTAAAATATCACACAGGAGATGGCACCGCATCATTTTGTGCCACGAAAAAGATATATATATATATATATATATATATATATATATATATATATATATATATATATATATATATATATATATATACATACAGAACTTTTCGATGTGGGACAGCGTCAAACAAAGTGAATAAACTGAATCCAGTACATGCGCTTTGTATTAGTGTATTATTTGTTCTGTTCTCATCACTTATTGGTAGGGGGTGACAAGACTTTCGGACCACGCTGCAGATTACATAATTGATTATACCTTGAATGTATGGAATGAAAATATTTTATATTATTGACGTTCAACAAATCTAAAACAATATAAACAATATAAAAGTATAACAGCCAATATCAAACAATATGAACAAAAATAAAAATAGCTTAGTTTTTTATTGAATAGTTTTTTTATTTAGTTTATCTATATTGTTTTGAAGCCAAATTTACACAGAAATGAGAAGAAACGCACGGACACGTTCACACAAAAATATAACCAGCTTCCGGGGAAAATATGTTCACAGAAGGAGAAACAAAATGATAAACACCCACACATTCCAGGAAGAATGCCAAGTTAGTTCTGAGGGCAACAGCGTTATTGTTGATGAATATGTATAACAGGTAAACAACAGAGATAAAATTGTTTGAACATCAGATTCCTGGCACGAAAGACCACGAAGGAAAGGGAAATAAAATGAATGTCTATATGAATAATTTTAAAGCCAAAATGCTGTATTTGGTTAGTGAGTAAAATTTGTTTATTTTTGGGTTTTTTTTTTGTTGTATGTTACTGAGTTTTAAATACTATATTTTACTTTCGGTCAATATGGGGACGCACGTAGCCGACGGGAAGTCTTAAATTTGTTCTTTTGTATACTAAAACTCCATGGTATGTAGAATTTAAGATCTGAAGAAAAGTGCGAATTAAACATGAATAAGTACGATTGGAGACATTACTTTCGGAGCGACCATTGAAATTTCCATTAAACTTGACAAGGAAAAAAATTGTTTTATGAAAATTACTTTTTATTCCTTTCAATATGTCATGACCCTACTCCGCTTAAAGTTGGTTTTATTTTCCGTTTCCATATTTGCTTAGAAATTAAAAGTGAAAAAGACGATTAAAGTAATAGAAAAGCTACAAGAAAATGTCATTATTAAAAATCGAATTCAATATTTTAATTTCGTATTTCTCTGCTACCTTTCTTTTTTTACTCTCTTCATTTTTGTCTTTATTCAGGTATTATTCAACACTTCCTTAACGAATTGCATTTTTTGTATTTTTCATTTTGTTTTATTAACACATACATCTGTGTTTATTTGTGGCAAACCCGCCTTTATTTATTATTTTTTTTAATGTACAAAAATGTTATCTGTCAAAGCAACAGTTATTCCCATTTTCTCTTTGGAGAAGTTCATTTTGAATTTATAAAAAAAATAATGATATTCTGTTCGTGCTTGAATATAAATCATTGGGATTAATAAAGATATTTCTATATATTTTTTGTTTTCTTGAAAAGGATATTTTGGTCCGATTGCTGATGTTTGTTCATTCGTGCTGACATTTTGCATCATGGGAATATTTCTATTAATTTGTCACGTTCGCTCTCAACAGCAGAAGGCATAGCTTTTACTGATTTCATAATAAACATATTAAACCACGTTTGTCTCACTTATTTTTGCAGTTGATGAGACAGAATGACAATTAATGTTTTACAAAATAACTTAAACGATTAATAAAATATTTTACCGTTAGGAAAACAAATACGATAAATCAAATCATATCTTGTGTTAATGAAAATGGCATAAAGGAATGTCCCGTTTATGTTTTCATTGCAGATAAAAGATGAAAAAATGTTTTTTGTGTGCTTATTTGTAAGAAGATATGGATGGATATTATATCGAAATTTTCAGAGTCATGAATGAAAGGAAAATAAGATTTAAGCATTCAATCTCACCGATGAAAAATTAAATATACGAGGGTCATTCAATAAATAAGGTGAGTTTTTCGGTATAAGGACTTCTAATAAAGATAGAAGCTTACTTTTATTTTTAATTTTCCAATGTAGTCTCCCAGCACTGTCACAGACCTTTCCCATCTGTGCACAAGCTTCTGTATTTCCTCAGCGTAAAAATCTTTGGACTGATGTCTCAGCCAGTCGCTCACAACAGTTTTGACTCCATCGTCACTTTTAAACTTCGTGTCTCTCGTGAACGCTTTCAAGGGACCAAACAGGTGAAAGTCTGAAGGGGCAAGGTCTGGGCTGTAAGGGCGATGAGGGAGCAGTTCCCAGCCCAGCTCGTTGATGGTCTGCACCGTTGATGGGCTGCAGTGCTGTTTGTACTCTGCAGTAAGCATCTTTGGCACCCACCGGCAGCTGACCTTGTGTGCTGTCCCAACAGATAAGTCTCTAAGTCCTTGCAATGTCATCCACTGTCACACTTCTGTCAGACTGAATGAGGTCATTGACTGATTCGATCATCTCAGGAGACCTCACTTCTGTAGGCCTCCCAGGCCTGTCTTCATCCTCAACACTGCTGCGTCCTTCTTTAAACAATTTAGCCCACTTGTAGACATTTTTTTGGCTGAAACATGTGGCGCCATACACAGTTGACATTCTCCTATGAATTTCAACTGGTTTGCACCCTTCAGCAACCAAAAACATGATAACTGACCGCTGTTCAATCCTGGAGCATGCTTCTTGGTCGGCCATCTTTGTTAATTGCCAAAACTCTGAAAGTTTTTTTTAATCTGTAAAAGAAATCAAATCCATGTGAAAAAGAAGTAAAAGAAAAAAAAAGAAAAAAAGTAAGCTTCTATCTGTATTAGATGTCCTTATACCGATAAATTCACCTTATTTATTGAATGACCCTCGTATTTACTTATTATTCATATGTTGTATATATTTGTTCTACGTATGCATGATCGTGATCAAGAGAAAGAGCCCCGGATGTGAACTCCTATTTAGAGGCACTAAAATCGAGCGAGTAAGCAATAAATACCTAGAAATTGTTTTAACAGAAATGCGACACCGAAATACGAAGAAATAACGAAGTGTGCCTTCCGAAAGTTCAACAATGTATTAAGAAACAGGAAACGTACGTTAAAGAAAAGATTGCTGAACTTTTGCGTAATATCAATTCTCCAACATGCTAGATAATCTCCTCACAGATGATGATGATACCCGAGCTAATGGAAATGCGGTTCAACAGAATAATACTGAGAATAATATGATCGGAATATGTGAGTAACGACGAAAATTGAAGGTAATGGAATGAGGATGAGGAAAGAAGGCTTAAAGAATTTAACACACATATGGCATATTGAAAGTAATATGGACAGAAGAAAGAATCGATTAACCTACCTATCGAGGTTGTGTAAATGCTTGGAAGGACAAGGAATAGAACAACAACAAAAAAAGACATTACTAATAGCTACAAAGGAAGGAAGCTGTGGAGAGATTTGATTACACAAGTTCTGAAAAGAAGAATATGATTATGCAAATTAATATTTTCTATTAAATTAAGTGCGACGCGAAAGCGCAACAACAATGTTTTACTGAAATCAAATCAATGAATGTGAGGTCATAGCTGGAAAAAAATTCCTCGCAGAGAATTGGCTGATTCATCTAGATACTTTTGCCTCTGTTCGATTTTAATTTTAGAAATCTCAGAAGCGTGAGCAATTTTAATTGATTTTAGAGCAATATTAGTGCTACAGCGAGCGCCGAACTCCACATTATTAGATAATATCAGCATACTGCGGGAATAACGACTATATACTTTAAATATCGTGCTTCAGATCAATGGCATTTAAATTTTACTCACTCTGTGCGCGATGGGTGGCAGCCAGGTGCTGTAAATTTGGTATTACAGGTTAAATCATGTCTGATGGCTTGGAATTGTTAATACGAGAGCCTATTTCCTATTCCAGTTGTGTTCGTAAATTTCACTTACGCGCAAATAATCTTGGCAAAGGTATGTATCCACATCTTTTCCTCGCATATATGGGTTAAATAGTAAGACTTGTGTCACTGAAACATTATTATTTCAAAAAATAAAATAAAATTGTGTACAAAATATTTAGATTTCGGTTTACATAACCTGCAAATGCTTGATATGCCGCTAAACAATTTTCATTTATGTGCTTGAGAAAGCGGTCACTTGGATTTTTTCTGTTAATTCATCACAAATAATGTAAAGTCTGGTATCGCAAATATTAATTTACCGCAAGAAATTGTAAATTTTAAATAAAAGTTTGATTTCTATTAAATTT
>OZ038482.1:94151262-94178762 GCA_964036315.1 Acanthosepion esculentum
CATATATTTAATTAACACTATTTCTATGAAGTGAATACATTATTATTTTATTGTTTTACTTGTTAATATGTGAAGTGCTCATACTACAGCTTTTATCATTCTTACTTTTTTGATTCGTTAATTTTTTTTACTGTTTTGATATAAACATAATTTGCAAGAGTTATTCTGCATCCCAGGTATCTTTTTAGCTTCAAAATTTGTTCCCATTGTCATTTATATGTCTTTTAATGAAGTGGTCATTTGTATTCTGTTATTAGATTAATATCCGAATTGACTGTTGTTCTAATCTGATGCATTTGAAAACATTTTTCGCAAGGCCGTCAATATTAAGTTTCGCGGAATCTAAAGAAACATACACTTACGTGAATATACGTTGACTCTTAAAGATTTCACGTTGATGGCTTTCCCATACAAAAATGTCTTATCCAAGACCTTACAGTAAGGATCAACAACATTGAAGATCCTATAACACGATATCACAGTATATCCCAGGCATCATGTCCATCCAATTTATCTCTACATTCAACAATAAAAGATACTGTCGACATGTCATTTTTCAGATAATTCTACCTAACATTCATATAAATTGTTTGAGAATTTTACTTAATGGCGGTTTGTAGATTATCAACACTATGTAGGTTATTTAAAGCCAGAAAATAATTTTTACATTGTAAGAATGTCTTTCGATACATAAAATAATAATGATTTAGTAATACAAGTCGTACCAATTAATCCATAGCTAAGGAGAAGAGGTGTCTTCATACATTTTCCAAACGTATTTGTACTTAATGAATATAAATATAACCAATCAGATAGGAATTGAAACCCGTCACATCGACTGACAATTCCGCGTCATTACCCAACCTGCATATCCATCTGATATTCAAAAGCGGTCACCGATCTCGGTGCTGACCAGGAACCATTGATTCAACGTGATGTGGCCGTATGCCTTCATAGAAAGAGTTTCTTCAAATATTTTTTTTCTGATGGCTATCATTTTTAATTATTCTCAAAATACTTTTTCATATAATTTTTAAAAGACAGTTCTTTTATCCTGCTAATACTTTTAATTTCATTTTTGATTGGTCTGTGATCTCTGCCCGACGTTAACGCCGTTATCAAATTTGATTTCCGATCAACCAATTTCCAATATCTTATATCTTATTTGGAGTTATATAGCCTAAAAGGAATTTCAATTTTTATATATCTGAAATAAATAAAAAAAATCAATAAATTTATAATTAAATAAAACTATTTGCAATATGATGAGAATCCTGGGGCGTCTGTCTAAATTTCTGCGAAGAGACGTGTTGTGGATTCGGGGATGAATCCGATATCAATGAATAATAAACGCCAGGAATGGATAAGGAAAATAAATGTATTAACGTAATAATACAAACTGGTAATACGGGTTAGTAGATCCAGGAATGCGGGTTAGTAGCACTAATATATATATATATATAGTCTTGTTAGTGAAGTATCGCGTTGTGACTCCTTACTGAGTCTACGTGCTCGCTAACTGTGACGCTTGTGCTACACTCCTCTATTACAGAAGGTATTTATCCACCCCCTCACGAGGGATGCATATGGCACAAGGTCGGGTTTAGCGTTGGCTTCCCGAGCCCGTAGGATCGGCCAAAAATGCACGTAGAACCCGTATGAACGGGATCGGGTTGGTCAACCACCCCGAACGAGACTCTGCCCTTCGGCGGAGCCTCGTCCGGCTTCCTCTCTGCTCAGATGCAGAGAATTCGACCGTCTGGCCGAGAAGGCGTCGCTTTCTCCTCTATTACAGACAGTATTTACTGTGTCCCCCCCACCCCCCGAGGGATAGATATGACACAAGGCCGAGTTTAACGTGGGTATTCTCGAGCCCGTAGGCTCGGCCAAAAATTACCCGTAGATCTCGTATAAACGGGATCGGGTTGGTCAATCACCCCGAACGAGACTCTTCCCTTCGGCGGAGCCTCGTCCGGCTTCCTCTCTGCTCAGATGCAGAGAGTTCAACCGTCCAACCGTCGCCGTCTTCTCTATTGCAGACTGTCCGGGTATTCACTGGTAGTAGTATATGTATACCTAGGGTGAGTCCATTTGTGTAAAAAGGGGAGATCTTTAATAAGAGGTATCTTCATCTTTGTCGTTTCTATCACAAGGTTTCGGCCAGAAGGAACACTGGCTGTAATATTTTGGTGGTAAAAAAAATGATAAAGGTAGTAGTCTGACCATAAATAATAGAAAACTCCTGACATAATAATATCTGCCAAAATCAAATAAATATTCGTTGCGATTTTTAATAGAAACAGATAATATAACCGCAAATTCATATCGGGAATTAACTATATGACTATATAAATATGATAATTCTTAAAACCCTTGTTTAAATCGGTTGTTTAATTCCGATTGTATTACAAATACACAACTTTGCGTCATTAAACCTGAAAGGTAAATTTTAAATATTTCCTCGAATTATGTAACATCTTCTTCACTTGAGACCCCAATGAAAATAACGCAATTTCTTTGAGATATGGGAATGTCTTTAACATTATTACTGAAGACAGTGTCTGTATTTGCTTCCTTTTTTATGGAAGACCGAACAAGATGGTGAGACAAAACTTCTTTTTTCGAATTCAACTATAAATGCCTGAGGATGAGCAAAGGCTTTTGTGAGCTTTTCACTTTAAGAAGAGAAGTAGCTGACAGCTAGCACCCAAACATATATCTGATCAGTATCGATTGCGTTGGCGTGGAAATGGGGTAAAATGTTTTAAGTGTTGAAAACTTAATGATCCTAAGGACTAAGAACACCACTGATGATGTTTGCTAGAGCACCGAACAGATAAGTGTCACGAAATATATGTCTTTATTTACAATGAGACGAACGTCTCTCGAGTTTTATATGATTTCAAAACGGTAAAGGGTAATTTGAATATTTCTAATAAAAACGGATATTATAAAGTGAGATTCACAATCTATATAAATCATATGAAAATAAATAACACGAAATATATTTTATTAATATTAATTATATTGTATACACCTAGAATGTTTTCAGCTATCTTTTACTCTCTCTCTCTCTTTCCATCTCTCTCTCTCTCTCTCTCTCTCTCTCTCTCTATATATATATATATATATATATATATATATATATATATATATATATATATATATATATATGAGAGAGAGAGAGAGAGAGGGAGATGGAAAGAAATCGAGAGAGTAAAAGATAGCTGAAAACATTCTAGGTTTATACAATATAATTAATATTAATAAAATATATTTCGTGTTATTTATTTTCATATGATATATATACATATTTTAATATATATGTATATATATATATATTAATATATATATATATATATATATATATATAGGTATGTATGTGTATATATATATATATATATAAATATATATATATATATATATATATATATATATGTATATGTGTGTGTGTGTGTGTGTGTGTGTGTGTGTGTGTGTGTGTGTGTGTGTGTGTGTATTACAGGAAAGTATTGCCTGAAGTTAGAAGTGTCCTACCTTTTACTTTATTCCTGTTTAAACTACCAACATTATTTTCTCGTGTTAATATATATATATATATATATATATATATATATATATATATATATATATATAGGTACGGAGAGAACAAGTGAAGTATAATTCCACTATCCGTAACATTTAATTTAAAAGAATGTTCAATACAGAGTAGACGTAAATATTAGTCATCATAGGAGATTAAAACAAAAACACATTATAATCGTTGCACAATAAAAATCGTAATTCAACACTATAAATGTTACTATTCAGGCGATGCTCACCCTAGTGGGAAGAATTTGTAGTGTTTAAACACGATAGCTATTGTGTAGCGATTTTTAAGTTTTGTTTTAAACAATTATATATATATATATATATATATATATATATATATATATATATATATATATATATATATTATCAGATATTTCGTATATATCTGAGCATTATTATGGTTTGATGATAGCTTAAAGCAGGAAAATTACAGGTAACTTGCGGTGTTACTTCCTTTCTCCAAACAGATCATTTCTCCATATACCTTATCTCCAAGGTTCCCCTGTAAAACTTCGAAATTTTACACCCACCCCAAGTACATATATATATATATATATATATATATATATATATATATATATATATATATAAAAGTGAACATAGAAGTCAACACTTAGAGGCGACAGTTTGTTTCATGCTAGATGCAATCGTCAGGCAACTCGTTGAGCACTTTATTCAATAAATACAGCACACTTTAAGACTATATTTCTTCATATATATATATATATATATATGTGTGTGTGTGTGTGTGTGTGTGTATATATACATATATATATATATATATATATATATATATATATATATATATATATATGGGAAGAGGTGTCTATATACATCCTTGTATGTAAGTATTTACAACAGTTAGAATTACTCATATGTATTAATAGGTATATGTGTTTACATTTGATGAATTTTTTGAAGTTCTGAAATATATATACGTCAACATATTGATATATATGTATAGAATTTATATATATCATACACACACACAAACACAAACACACACTCACACACTCACACAGATATATATATATATATATATATATATATATATATATATATATATATATATATATATATATCTGTGTGAGCACTTTATTCAATAAATACAGCACACTTTAAGACTATATTTCTTCATATATATATATATATATATATGTATATATATATATATATATATATATATATAATGTACGCATCGATAAAGTCTTTTTGAATGATGCAGAAAGGAAGGGACAAATCGATTTCCTATGTAAGATTTTTTTGCAAACAGAATTGACAGTTAGCTGAAGTTTCCATCAAATGCGTATCTCTGAATGATACTATCTAAATAACAAGATGAATATTGGTTTCTAAAACCTATAATAAGATCGGACACGAATGTTCCGAACGCTAGACGCTAAGAAGAACTAATGAAGAACAAAAGGAAAAAGATAACCTAACGCAAGGAGACAGTAAAACAAATTACTTGTCGAAGCTGAGCAGAGCGGAAAAGATAAAATAAAATACGAAAGTTTATATAAATGATATGAGGAAAGATAATAAATGTGTAAATATTGGAATGAAAAGGTGACAATAAAAACAGAATACCGATGATAATATATTTAAAAATTAAAAATGTATAAATGGACATAGCTTCTGAGATGAAAACCTTATAATATTGTGGTAAGGAAGGATAGTGAGCATATGGTGAAATCATAGAGAAACAGAGAGAAGGAAAAAGAGAAAGGAATAGAAACATTTGAACAAAATGGCTTTCTTGTCGAGAAACAATAGATCAATAGATGAAATATCAACGCAAGAAATCAGTAAAATATCGGACACAAAAGTAGAGACAAGTAGAAAAAAATAGCAATTTCCAAGTCTGAATACTGGATGAAGTAAGAGTGGACAGGAAAGAAAATCCAAGTCAAAGAGCTGTTCCGGCGAAGCACAGTGTATCTATCTATCTATCTATCTATCTATCTATCTATCTATATATATATATATATATATACACAAACGCACACACAGACCCACACACACTTATATATATACTGTGTAATCCGGATATAAGAGACCCGGATATAAGAGAAACCCGGATATACGATAGATTTTCTCTGATCCCAAATTAGAGCCTGTGTTATTAAAACAAAATAGATCAAACCCGGATATAAGAGAAACCCGGGTATAAGAGACTTCTTCTCCGGTACCGACTACTCTCTTATATCCGGGTTACACTATATATATATATATATATATATATATATATATATATATATATCTGTGTGTGTAAAATTTCAGGTAGATATATAGATAAACTGACAATATAAATAAAGTCAAAGCTACGCTTTTCTTCTTCTGAGGAAATTTATCAAGCCAAATACAAGGATTTCATTTTGTAACAAGAATTTATAGAGAACTTCTGTTATCTTTTCAAATTTTTCATGTTAATAAACGCTAATGGGTTTTGTGTTTAGTATGCATTTTTGTTTATGTGTTTTAATTGTTCACATATCGATTTGTGAACATTTTGTCTGCGAGTCAAATTATTTATATCTACACCGGTTCTTGTAGTACGAGTAGGGAGACATATCTTAGATTCTTTAAAGATGCATTTTATAATAGTTGCTGATGTGATAAAGTATGTTTTATGTAACTTTATAGATGTTAATAGTTTATCAGAAACAACTTGAAGTATTTTTCTTTCTTTTTTTCTCCTCCAGATTTCATTCTCTGGGGGAGGGTTAAATAAAGGTGAAACATGTTATCTGTCTATATTTCTGAGATGAGTTATTATGTACACTATTTACATTATTCGGACTATTGTCCTCGTCTTAGATTTCAGTTCTACATTCCAACCACCTGAAGAATTCCGGAGCGTACAACGGCCGAAAGGTTGTAATAAATATGGCGACAAAGAAGAGGACAATAGTCCGAATAATGTAAATAGTGAAACATGGAATATTTATGAACGTTTCCTATTTGTTCATTATTCATCACCCCTCCATATATACATAGATGTTGGAATTATACCAATTTTAGTATAGACGAAATAAACCTAGAATACTATGCTCGAGTAATGATGTGACAAGTTGTCGCATAACCGCCGGTGTTAACAGTCAGTTACTAATGGAATGGTCACGAACTAAATATAATATTATAGCTACTGCTAATAATACCAATGTCTTGAGGCTACACCGGGCATTGCTCTCATGGATTCTGAACTTAGTTTCTTTCAGATCTTAACATGTACATATCTTGACTATTTAAGTAGTGCTACAGTAAATATTCCCGTTCCGTACAAAAGATTTGCTTGGCAATATCATGCCATTGATTATCTGGGCATGACCCCTAGAGTTGGGTGCAATGTGCATATCTGTTCATGATTGGAGTATGGCCACTTAGGAATCATATCGAAATACCTGCGTGCACACTCACTTAAGTCCGTGTGAGCTAAACGGGATACATACCAGAAGTATAGGGTGACCCCAGAAAACGGGAACTTTTTAAAAACTAAGAGTGATGGAAGAAAAATATTTAATCCATAGTAATTGAAACCTTAAAACATGCCATTTAAGAAACAATGATGGAATTTTCATTTTTTTTTAAATTACATCCTGTAGATGGCATCCTCCTGTACGAATGCATTCTTGAAATCTGCTGTTGAGATTCCTCATTGATTGCTGCAACATCTCAGCTGGGATACCGGGAATTTCATTCTCGTTACTAAAATGGCGAAATGTTTACTTGCTCAAGGTCATTGTCTCGCAGTGTTGCCACTTGCTCATGTCTGGCAATACGCACTTCAAAAATTCCCTTTTTTTGGGTCACCCTTTAATGTATTGACTTGATCTTTCTTACAAGTTCATGCGAGCTGTTATCAAAAGAATTCATCATATCGCGCAAGGTGGGCTGTGATGAATGTGTATGACATATGATTATCAGACTGCGTGTATATTAGCCTTCGTATGTTTATAACGAACTCAGGCTTTTGTTCAATCAATAATAATAATAATAATAATAATAATAATAATAATAATAATAAAAGAAAACAAAAGCAGTGGACCAAATACAGAAAGGATAACATGATAAACCTCTTCACGGTTGATATTCTGCCACTACAAAACAAGCTGGTGTAGACAAATACTGTACGCATCAGTACAGGGTTAAAATTTGAAACAGGTTTGGTTTTGGTTTGTTTTGGTTTGTTTTACGGCATATCAACCTCAATGGGTTTTTTAATGCCGACAAATTTTTTTATTGGTGGTAATATTTTGTTTTGTCAAAAATCTATTTCTCGTAATATTTTTCCTTCAAAAATGTATTGCTGGTAATATATGTGTACAAATTATTTCTTGTATTAAAATCTATTTTTACACTTTGATAGTGAATTATCACAGTTTGTGGGTTAAATATTTGTCCATAGCTGGGACGCTAACAGATGCTACCACCCCGGGTCAGGGTGGACCCGGGAACACTAGAAATTAAGATTTTATTCCACCCGTCACAAAACCTCCATATCAGAGGGCTTGCTGCTGGACGTAGTTTATCGTCATTCTCAGAACACGGACGTAGTTTATCGTCATACCCAGGACAGTTGTTGTATAGGACCAATGCTTGCTAACTAGAAATTACCACGCCAACATATAGTGTGGGTAAGCCACGATCTAATTCAACACAAAAAGCTGGCTGTTTCAAAAGCATTAAGTAAAATATGAACGACAAAATAAGGAAAGTTACACATTGAGAATTGGGCAAAAATATGTTGAGAACTCGAGCAGGAATGTAATTATATCAGATATATTAGAAATTGTAATATTGATTGATTATTCACTCCAGCAAAATAAAAAAGGGGTCTGATAGTCGCAAACCATAAAAATAATAACAACTAGATTGCCATCATTGGCATCCAGGAAATGAAATGTTTTAGAACATGACTATTACCGTTAATAGTAGGGGCTTTGCCAAAACACGAGAAATGATATTTGGTAATTCAAAAATTTGCGTAGACTTTATCTGGTTGCAGTTTATTCTAGGAAGATGCTAAGAAAGAAGCTACAAAATTCTTACGCGACCTGCAGCTAAGTGGACTGAAAATTAACAAAAAATTGATATTTGTAGATCGTTTAAGACTATTCAGAGAAAGTATTGATTTAATTATACACATAAGGGTTTCTGAAGAATAATATAAAAATATACAATTCTTGGAAAATTAATCTTCATCTGAGTCATATGAAAAGACTGAGTTAGCTTAAACAGAGAGAAATACTTTAAATATTGGATATAGTCACTCAAACGTACAAAGTAATGAATTACAAAATCTGAACATTACCGCTTCCATGGGCGGGAAATAAAAAGAATTGTGTATATTTTTATGAAAGCATCCTTTATTTATTTCCGGTCTACTATGAGAAAAGACGAAAAATTTCCTTTGTTTGTTCATTCAGCTAGGAATTGTACATCATTCTAAAAATGAATTGAATGCAGCAAAAAATGATGATGGTTGGAGATATGGTTGTCTAGAAATGTCCAGAATGTTTATACTGACCGACTCTCGCACGCTACTCATCTTTTGAAAAAAACAGAATTGATTATTTTTGTGATTGTTTTAATCGTTTTACACCAAGCAAGGCATTATATAGGAATAAAGTGTTGCTGCCGACACTTGGGTTTGAACATAGATCACCAGTGAGCAAACACAAACGATGCCATTATTGAATTAAGTGGATCACATGATTATAGAGGAAACGCATATATGGGAGGTATTGTGACGTCCAACGATCTCTATTCCTAGTAGAGTATTCAGAGTAGTGTTTCGTTTTTTACCAACTGTTTACGACCGGTAATTTTTCAGCGTGTGGGATTTTCTGCTGACGTGAACGTCCTTTTGTTTGTGTGAACTGTTTTGTTACAATAAGTTTTTTTTTATTTTCTTACGTTTTATTTTACTTACAGTTTTTTGCAAAAAGTTTGATATTTTTCTTCTTTTTTTTATCACGCCTCATTTTACTTTATCCATTTATTTCCTTTCTTTTATTATTATTATTATTATTATTATTTTGGTTTTATATTCTTTGGTTAATTTTCTGTAACCATCCCCCTTAAAATCTTTCTTTGCTTCCACGTATTTATTTTGTCTTACTTTTTCATTTTCTCTTTATTTATTACGTGTTAATTTTTTAAAATTCTTTTCCTTTTTAAATATCCTTTAAGTCCGTGTTTTTATCGTTTATCGTTCTGTGTTAAAATGTAGGTTTATTTTGTTTAATCTGTCTTTGTTATTATTTGTGTTTCGTTCATTTTCTGGTCAGGCTAGTTTTTAACAGCGGCCATATTGAAGATTTCTTAATTGGTTGTTTCGTATTTTTTAAGTTTATCGTTATTTTTATTATTGTTAAACGTTTTTTTTTGACCGTATGATTGTATTAATATTTTGTTTTGCAATTGTAACCATTCTTTTTCCGTTTTAAAAGTTATTTTGTGATTGTTACTTGTTTTATCTTATCATTTAGTTTTTTTATTTCTCATTTCTCGTTTATTTTTTACGCGTCCTATTGTTTTGTGTATTCCTTTTTGTCTGGTTATTTTTATTGTCTCGTTGATTGTTTAAGACTCTCATTTGTGTCTTTTCCATTTTTGTAAAGATTACTTGTACATTATTTCATTTTTCATTTTTCCCCACACGCCCCCGTTCCCTTTACTTGTATAAGAAAAAGAAAAAAGACTCCCTCAATTTTTCATATGGTCCGTAAAAAAATTTTCGGTACCAAACAGAAAAGAAAAAGAGATCCAGACGATAAGGATCATGAAAATAAAAAGGAGGAAGATATGGAGGAAACTGTGGTCGGTGAGGAAAATAGCCAAAAGCAGGAAGTTGTTGCTGAGACTTCCGACTTCCGAAAAGGCACAAAATACTGAAAAGCTGACGAAAACTGACGAAGATATGGAGGCCGATCATGGTCAAAATTTACCAATTTCGACTAATACTGAGAAAGAGAAATCTAAAGACGAAAATGAAGCGGTCGGAGAGTCGCCCTCATGGTGGACGTCCCTACCTAAGTATTTGATCAACATCACGGAATTCCTCAAGAAAGCCAAAGGTTACGCACATCTGGTGACAGCAGATGGACTTTTGGTTAACCCGAGGAATTAAAGAGTTGAGAAAAAAATTGTGTCAAGTCTTTGTGGTGGACAAGCGGTCACACAAAATTTGTCTCTCCACAAAAGACACCGTTATTAAATCTTTGGTTTCTCTTGGGATCAAACCCCAGAGGGTGATCAAAGGTAAGGGTTACTTTATGTAGGACGTGCTGTTACACACGCCTGTCAACTGCGAAGCCGCGACAAATCGAGAACTAATTACAAAAGACCTTATTCTGCGTACGGAGTATGAAGGCAGACGAAGGACCATAGTAGCAGTTTATGAGGTTCCTCCGCTGATCGGCGGGGAGCACTTGGCTGCTTATCTGTCCCAATTTGCCTCCTTTGACCAGGGGATGGAGTTTCGAAATCATGATAGACCGAAAAGCCATCATCTCCATCCCCAACTGTCTGGATGTAGCGGACCAGAAGATGTCAATTATAGTCACCGGGCGTAAACCGACATGCTGGAAGTGTGGTCAAACTGGTCACCTGTCCTCTTCCTGCACAGAGAAGGCCTCTGAGATTCTGGCCCCTGTCGACCCAAATACCCCTGCGACCGAGTCTGTTACTTGCGTCTCGCCTGCAATGGGCATGTCAGCGATCGGGACCGGTGTGGTCAAACCCCCGCTTGAGACTGTCTCCCAGCTCCCATTCCCCAAAACGCCTTTGCCCGCCGCTAGTGCAGTTGTGGAGAGGGAAGGGCGGGAATGGCAGGTCGTTGCTAAGGTCAAAGGGAAGATCCGGGCAGCGGGACTTCGTTCCACTGACGTTCCCACGGCAAAAGACACGCATAGCCCCACTCCTTCTAACAGTTCAGAGGGTGACTCTCCATCCCCTTATTCGGAGAAATTGCGACAACAGCGGCTCAAATACGAGCCTTCTTTCGAGAAAAAGAGAAGCTTCTCAATTTGAAGGAATCCTTGAAACGACAACCTACAAAAATTATAAGTCATTCAAATTCAGTTCCGTCATCTCCACCCTCGAAACAAGCTCCTAGTGTTCCACCCCTAGTTTTGTAAACAATAACTATGACCCCTTCCAAACTGACCCCTCTAAAAATGCTCCTTCTAATTCCCCCTTAAATAACCCCGCTCCGTCCGTAACTCCCAAAGCTTCACGTTTGAAAACACCCATTAATTCTCCTTCAAAAACAGAATCCCAAAATCGACAACGAAGCCCTTCCTCAGACTCTTCCAGACCCATCAAAAAATCAAACAAAAATTGCTTTTCAACAGATGTTTGTCGGGTATCAAAACATCAAGTCGACCGCACATTTTACCAATCCCGCAAACTCAAAGATTTAAAATTACTGTTGAACCTAAAAAAAATAAATTATTTAAACATTGAAAATCCTAGAGATTTTCCTATGGCAAAAAGGATTTTGACTGTGGTTAGAGCAGAAACCATCTGGGCTATGTTGAGAGAAGCAAATAGTGCATTTGATGTTTATTCACCTTTAGCCTATTTTGATAATGAGAATGAAAAGAAATTGAATCAACTGTGTTCAGGGAGGCTCCCGCTTTTTGTTCACACCTCCCTGTATAGAGCTCTTAACCTAACTTTCCCCCTGGACATTGATGGCCTCTCTCTTGATGGCACCATCAAAAATGAGATGGGTACTGGCTCCATTGGAGAGGCCGTCGGTGTCCTATCCCCGGCCATATTCAATCGAGGAGAGTAACCCTAATTGGTTTTCACTATGGCTCTCTGGTTAGCAAGTATAAATGTCCGGGGCCTGAGGTCGGAGTATCGTAGGGCGTGGATGTTTGTTGCGTGCAGGAGACACATTTTTTTATCTCGCGACTGTGAGGACATTCAGTCTAAGAGGTTCGTCCGCTATTCAGCATGTTTTGATGGACGCTCGAGGGGTATTTCCTGACTGGTGAGCAAGTCTCTGGATGCAGCGTGTGCTCTTGTTTTCGCGGATCCGGCGGGCAGGCTTTGCGTGCTGGATGTTACCATAAAGGATAAGGCTCTTCGTCTCATTTGTGTTTATGCGCCCAATGACAATGTGAAGCGGTCTGATTTGTTTCGGCAGATCGCGCCGTTTTGATGACATCTCGTTTGGTAATTCTAGCTGGTGATTGGAATGCCCTCCTTGATCCCGATATAGATCGTATGGGGCAAAAATCGAGTACTAACAACCCGGATGTTAAGCCGTTTCGGGACTTAATCGATAGGTTTGATCTCGTAGATAAGTATCTAAATGAGCACCGCCGGGAGGTAGTATGGACTTGGACTAGGGGCGTCAACTCGGATTCGGTGGTGAGCGCAAGCAACATCGACCGAGTTTTAGTTAAGAGTCGAAGTAGGGCTCGTAGAATGTCCACGTTTCCATTTTATAGTTTACTCGGATCATAGGCTTATCCGGGTAAACTTAGATAAGCCTAAGGTTAGGATGGCTATCTACTGGAAATTGAACTCGTTATTATTTGGCGAGCAAGATTTCCGGGACCAGCTTCTACTAATGCTACAGCGGGAATTGTCGGGGGCTGTGGTTGGGAATAAGTGGTGGGATACTTTAAAATCTAAACTTAGGTCTGAACTAAACTTGCTGCTGATTTTAGTCGCCGACTCAATCTAGCACGGTTAGCAGCGCAAAAGTCTTGTGAGGCAAAAGTCGATCTGGCGATCAAATCCCGTCATAGTCGGGACGTAGCCTTAGCTAAGGCGAAGCTGGCCTCCTTGCTTATCAAGAAAGATCAAGCTCTAATAGTTAGGGCTAGGTTAAAAAGAATGTCTTGCGATGATACGAAAATGGCCGTTTCATTGCGTGCAGAGAAAGCTCGTAGGGCATCTAGTCGGCATATCGCGAGCATCACATTGCCGGATAAGCGGACTGTGACTACAGACGTGGTCATCTGTGAGGCTTTCCGTGGCTAAATTCAGGAGCTATTTACCTGGGAATCCGATCTGAGCCCTGCTCAGTTCGATGCCTATTTAGCCGACTTTCCCCGCCTCGAAGCGGCTGAAGCTTCTGGGTGCGAGTGTCCCATTACAGAGTCTGAGATCTCGGATGTGCTGAAACAGGTTGGCCTGGACAAGAATCCTTCTTATGAGCAGTCAGAGCCGCCATGGTTAGTCGCGAGATCTGTTACCTTCATCTTTCTGATGGCGTTCTAGAGGTGCCTTGCATTGAGATTCGTCAACATCCGCTTCGCATTACTTATCTAGACCAGATGTGTATGCAATTGGATGAAAACGGCGAATTCTGGAAAGAAGACGCTCGTAGAAAATGTCCACCCTTAAGAAGTGTGCGGTCGTGTGAGAAAGAGGCCGGCCGTTCACCTAGAGGCGAGGGCTCCTTCTATCATGAATTTCGGCTTGCCCTCAAGCAAGTCTTACGGGTGAAGGATGGCCTCTCCGACGTACATCCGTTGTCCCGTAAGGCATTATATCAGGTGTTATTTCGGGGAACGTTCAGGATGCTTTGATAGGCGAGCTCGGTCTGACGAAGCGGGAGACTCGCTGCATATGGCCTTGGGCGGGTTGAAATGTCTCACTAACTCTGAGGTAGCACTCACCTGGCTGGTGATTCGAGGGGCCCTCTGGGTCGCGAAAAGACTTCGTTCGGCGGGTTTGGCGAAGTCGCCAATTTGCGTTCGCTGCAGTGGTGAGGTGGAGACCCTAGGTCACGCCTTTTTTCCTTGTAGTGGCGTAGCTCCGTTGTTTCAAGTTTGTTGAAGACCTCATGGTTCGCATGCTGCGCGGACAGTTCTTTGTCCTCGAAGCAAGTTCCGTCTCTAGCAATATAGTACCGCCGTTTGTTTCTGGGGGTTATGCGAGTCGTGATATGGACGACGCGACAGAAGGAATTCCATGGGGCCGAGACGTTTACCTCTTCCCAACTGATCCTGTTCTGTAAGCATCAGCTTAAAGTCAGGATCAGGACCGAAAGAAACGACTCCATCCATTGAAATTTCGCGAAAGGTGGGTGAGACTTGCGCGTCTCTGGCGAGTAAAGGGTGCTGACAGAATGGCATTTTGATGCCGGTTAAGAGGATGTTGCTTTTGCTGGGTTGAACATTGGCAACACTCCCCTTAATAGTTTAGTGTAGGTCGTTTTTTGTTTTAGTTCTTTTCTCTTTAGTAAACTTAGCTAGGTTGTGTATGCTCATTGGCCCCCTTTTATTTTTTTGTTCCTATTTTTTTTTGGTTTAATTCCCCATCCTTCCCATCATTAGGTGGATAGTGATGTCAGTTCTCTGGTGGGTGCTGGGCGTCTTTCGTTTCGGGTGTGACTTTCGTAACTGTTTTTGTGTTTGAATGAGTGTGTGTTTGAGTGAGTGCTTGGGATGTATGTATGTTTTATATTTTTTCAACTCCGGCATTGATTTTGTCCAGTGAACTGATGTTACTGCTACATTTAGGGCTTTGTGGGGTTTTTTATTACTTACAAAAATTTTGTTTAGTTTCTTGTATATAGTTTGTACATATTTGTAAACACGCATTGGGGATTTTTTATTGTTTTTAATTGTTATTGTATTCCCCTCCCCCCCCCACAAACAATGAATTGTATATATGGGGACTAGTTAGGACTTCATAGAGTTTCTAAGTTATTATGGTGTAAGAATGTGTTGTTTTGGTGAAAGGAATATTGTCAGTATGTTTGGGTCAGTGGTTGCGGCTAGCTAAGTTTAAATGTTAAGACGGAAGAAGAACATCCTTTTCCCCATTTCCCCTTTTCGGCCACATTTGTACATATGGTACAATAAATATAATCTCTATTCCTACTCTACTGAGTCCAGCTGAAATCTTTTCAGCTATGCTGGTCGAACTCTCTGCCTCCGAGCAGAGAGGAACCCGGAAGACGCTATGCCGAAGGACAGTTTCGTTCGGGGAGGTAGACAGACCCGATCCCGTTTATGCGGGGTCTACGGGGATTTTTTTGGCCGAGCCTACATTAAATTCGGCCTTGTGCCACATGTGACTGCGTGGGGCAGTTGCTAGATTATCTATTCCTACTCTATACACTATTACTATACAGACCTCTAGTCTCTACTCTGTTCACTATACTATTTCTCTATTCAGATCACTATACGCATTACTTGTCGACGGAGTATTATCGAACAAGTACTATTAGTGCCAGTGCTATTCAAAGTCCTCTGATATCAGCATTGTTCAAAGCAGTTACTATAGTTGTATCTACGATTAAAAGACTCTACTACAACGAGCATTACGAAAGTGACAACGAGTATTCGTTGACATCACAAAACAAGGCAACAAATCTACTAAGACTTAGAAGCAGTGAGATTGGAATAATAGAAAAAAAACATTATTAAGGAGCCATATTAATAATAGAACACGAAGATAACGATTAACATATAAAGTTTTGAAGATAAAATTTGACAGACAAGCAAGAAGGTGGAAGAGTATTCCACAAGCTATGTGTACGTGAAAGGAAAATGTTAACAGAGAACTTAACATTATATCTAGGTATTTCTACTGTAAAATTATGATAACGTGGCGCCAGTCAAGTACTGCGTTTAAATTCATAGTGTCTATGTACCATAGACGAAAGTTCATCAGAACATTTACCATCAAAATATTTATAGAGAAGGCCCACGGAAGCTACATTAAGACAGTGGATAACTGACTGAAGTAGAGATGCCATATTTCCTTTCAAAATGAATCCAATATATATATGGAAGCGTTCAGTCATTATAATCAAATGTAGTAATAACAAAAATAATAAAGGCAAAGATATTCACTCGAATGATTTTATCATTTTTTTTTCTTTGCAGAAGTTCAAAGAATATAAATGTTTTCTTCTTCATCTGTTTTCCTAGTTTCCCACATATTGCCTAAGACGAAAGATGGAAACCTAACCCCCCCCAAAAAAAAGAATTGGTCGGGAAAAGGTTAGAGAGGGAGTTGACTTTGTAAAAGCAATTTTTTAAAATCTGTTCACCCAAAGCTAGGCAATAATTCCCTTAGTTACAAGGATAGAATGAGAAAACTTTGGTGGGGAAGATTGAGGAAAGGACAAAAAATGAACAGGGTTTCACGAAGACACAAGATGTTGATAGACGTTGCATTTACATATTTGAAGATCGTAGTTAAATAGGGAGAAATAATTATACAGATGAGGATGCCGAGAAAAGAAACTGTCAGAATAGAAGTGGCGGTTACATTTATTTGGGTAAATTTTTATTTTGAAATAGTATGTTTTGTTCGTTACATCACTAAAATATTATAAAACTCCTCGTGACATAGAGAATAGTTTGTATTTTTTTTATCATCGATGCCTTCTAGGTAACTGATGCCTTTTAGGGAACTGCTGTATGTAACTAAAATAATTTTCAGAAATTTATCATAGAAATTAGACCAAATTGCATGAAATTTGATGTGAAAAAATTTGAAAATTTTCGCGATGAATAGATGTTGTTACATTGCTTAATAGCACATTAGGGGGAAAATACAAGTAGCTCTTGGCATTATTTCTTAAGAAAAATCCAAATACGCAAAACAATAGACTCTTCCTGTATATATAGTTTTCGTCTCTGTCTTTCTCTTATATATATATATATATAATGTGTGTGTATGTATGTTTAGCTGATCAAATATACCTGATGGGAGATTAACTCAATTTAAATACGTTTTACAGGAGATTGTATTCATTCTTTCAAAGATGAATAAATATTTATTTCTTTACCAGGTGAAGCTGTTCAGTTAAATTCCATATATCTTACTTTATTATTAATTTATTTGTCCTAGCGGATAACATAACAAAATTCTTTCTCGAAAACCGCTACATCATCTTCAGCTTGGAACAGTTCATCAACGGTAACTTCTAGGCAATCGTTCATAACAACGCTCAATATTAGGATTTTTTTATCAAATTGAACTTTACTGTCAAAAGAGATGGAAGTTTACATAATTACATTTTTAATAGCCTCCCTTATAATAGTTGGTAGGGAAACTTTATAACCGACTGATAGATCTTCAGTGAAACACGTTGCACTTAATGAAAAAAAAAGAAACTACTATTTTACATTGATATTTCCGAACGTATGCTTATTTTTCTGACAAAACTTTTATTCCAGTTAAATTCCACCAGTTGAAAACAATGTGAGAAAAGCTAGAGCAGCGCAGTTGAGTTATCGCGCTTTAATCTAGAACATTTAACGTCGTAAACGTTCATGTCATTGGCTGAAACCATAGCCAAAATTTGTGATGAGAGGGTAACATTCTTTGTAATTACAGGGCATACAAGTGGCGGTGAAAAGAATTACTGGGTTAACGTCAAACAAAAGATGAACACAGGTGATACATTGATCAGTATAGCGAATTTAGTTATTAACACAATGTAAGAAACACTGATTAAGAAAGAAATATATGCGAAATCAAATGCGGAGTAGTTTATTTGATAAGAAAAGCATTAACATATCGTATGGAGGTCTGAGTTCAATACGAGGGTCGAACGGCAAAGAGATAAATCTACACTATTTTAGATATTCATGAGATAAAGAACAATTCGGATAAATGTAACTGCTGTGACAGGTATTGGCATGTGATCACGATTCCAACGTGAGTTCGTTATAGACGTACATTCGGGTTCCTCAGAAAATACCAACGAATATTCAGTTATATATATATATATATATATATATATATATATATATATATATATATAAAGCTCAGTACATTTGGCAATTTCCCAGAAATGCCGAGCGAGCGCTCTTAATCCGGTTGGCAATCATGATCTCATTCCAATAACTATCACAACGTTTAATCCAGTATGTCATAATTACTTGACCACATGTGACACGCACACACACGCACGCTTCTGTCGTGTTCGTGTGTTTCGCTTACTTCTTATACGGGGAGTGAAATTACTCTAGCACCAGGAAATTTCTGGAGACAAACAGGTAAACCGAAATGGAGAAATGGTAATCTGAAATGAAAACAATTTAATGGATCTTTTATAAAATCTTTGGGATACTTCAAAAGAACTTTTGAAACTTGTGACTGATTTGCAGTTATTCCCATTACACTTGAGGAATGTAAAGAAAAGTCATGGACTGGATGGTATAGAGATTCTAAAGTTGGGCGCGTCGAAATTAATCAGTAGCGTAAAATCAGAAAAGGTGAAAACGGGAGTATCAATGGCGTATACATCCAGTATAAAATTAAACGAAAATTGTACTCCAGCAGACTTTGAATCAAGTAAATTACCTGTCTAACTTTGGTAGTTGCTAAGTTAAAGAAAATCTTGAAAGAGGGAATTTGGAACATATTCCGCCATGCGACAGTAAATTGATTTCCTGCTGGTGATTTTAAAATAGGCGTCAATCATAGGATATGCTCGAAATCTTTTCTCATTTCCAATATCGAAACCGCTATCCACAACTTATCGGGCATGAAATGTTTTGTAAAAACTGATTTAAAATCGGCCTACAATCAACTACAGATTGATGATGAATTAAAAGAAATTACCGTATTAAACACCTCCATAAGACTATTCCGATGGACGAGAGTGTCCTTTGAAATGAAAACGGTAAGTGCCATTTCCAGAGCGCAATGGAAAACGTCCTAATTGACGATACCAGAAATATGATTATTTATCAAGATGATACTGGTTGAGATGTGTAAATTGTTGCCAATATATATATTTAATTTCACGCATGAGCGATGTTTGTTTTTGAGTTTGACGACTGCGAAATATAGTAGGATCAGTTGGACACCATATGTGAGCAAAAGAAATCCATGACGCAATTTACTGAGACAGGAATTTTAAAACGGCACGCTGTACTGCTTGGCATTCACACCGGGAAAATTACAGCATATTTGAATGTCAATCTGAGGACAGTGGTGACGTGTCTAAATGCGTTGGATGATCACTAATGATGGCGAAATTATGCCTCTGTTCATCTTCCAATAAGGTCTCAAACTCAACATGGAGGCATATACCAAGTGCCTTGACGAAATGTTGCTGCCTTTGTCAAGAGGGTGGCTGCTGGAAGACCCTATATCTGGCAACAGGATTCTGCATCAAGCTACACAAGCAGAAAAACTCAGTCATGGCTAACAAATAATTTTTGCGACCAAATCGTCCCCTTACATCTGGCCACCTAACTCTTCAGGTTGCAACCCCCTTGTTTATTACGTGTGGGGCGCAGTTGGGTGAGAGACCAACAAAACTCCTTTTAACACGATAGATGAACTGAAGGCAAGGATAATGGCAGCATTTGCCCACTTAAACAAGGAAACCATTCATAAGAGTTGTCAGATTTCGAAGTCGTCTGAAGGCCGTGGTTGAAACCAATAACGAATTAATTGAATAAATGTGCTCTTAAGTATTTCAATATATTTTTGTGTAATTTTAGTAATTATATATCTCTTAAAATGAAGCGTAAGTGTTATTTTCCATTTTTGAGTAATTTAGATGACACTATCCATCTCACCCTGTATTTGCCTTGTGCTATCACTACATAGGAATTAAATATATATGTTAAAATGTGCCTTGGCAAATAATGGTTACAAAGAATAGATTAAAATTGAGGACAAGTTGACCAGGTTATTATCGCGATATAGAAAGATATATACACAAAGATCTTGAAGGAGAAGAAAGGTTGAGTTCTTCCGATTAGGATAATGCAATAGAAGACGATAATTGAAGTTATTCAGACACGGAAGAAGATGAAATGAGACCAAGATCTCCACGAAGGAAGAACAGAACATAAATCTCAAGGGGAAAGGAGGACAGACGTTGTAGAAGTTCGAGAAGAAATAAAGGTATTAAACCTCTTCAATTCAAGTAGGTGTAGTGTATCGGTAAATAGGATTGTATGTCACGAAGAAGAGAAATATAGTGCATATTAAAGAAAGAGACAGGGAGAAGTTCACTGCTGATCACGTGTAGTAAAACATAATACATCAAATTAAGTAACTGCACCTTTTATAGAGAGAAATCAATGCAAGGTGTGTGATGTAACTACGAGCATTTGAATTCTGTTTTTTTTTCTTTTCTTTTGCAATTCACTTATTCACTACCGGGAATTGCTTCATATATTGGGTTTCTTCTTTTGATATAATTCCCAAAGCGCCAATAACAACAATGAATATTGTTTTCTTGTGATGCCTCAGTCTACAGATTTCTATCTGAATGTCATTGTATTTATTTGGTTCCTAACAATTTTCCAAGTTTTATTATTATTATTTTTATTATTATTATTATTATTATTATTATTATTATTATTATTATTATTATTACAATATAAACAGAATTCCCAAATCGCCAGAAAAAAATAAAGGTTTGTTTTAAATACTTTTTCGATAATAATAATTTATTTTACATTCCAATAGAAGGAACAAAATATCGAAGACGATAAAATATATCTACATATATACGCAGGCGCGGTAAACTGTTCAGAGACATCGGAATTTGTTTGCAATATGAAATATAGATAGCATAATATATATATATATATTTATATTAAAAGTCTTATACTTAGTTCAAGAAAGTGAAAGTGTATGTAATTGTAAAAACCAGTGATCAAATCACAGGTCTCTTTATCGATTATAACAAAACCAATATATTCACAAGCCCCTTTGTTACCAAACTTAAAATAGTTGCTATAGCAATGATACAGTGCATTTTTCTGACGCCGATAGCCACATAATTGAATATAATTAGCGTGATTTCGTTTTGATTTACTGATGCATACATGTATTTACGGAATCCTCTTACTTGAGGCCTCAGGTATTTTTGTTTCTTACATATTATTGATGGATATTTTCTAAGCATGAGAACACTACCCATTAACACATTCTTCTGTGTCCAGGATATTACTAGGAGATAGCGGCTCGGATTGAGAAATCGGAGAGCCGAGTTCGAATTCCAGTGATAATACCCTTGAGAAAGGTATGAATCGTCTTCTAAATAGCAGGATAAAAAATAGCAGGATAGATCGGGTTCTATAGACTTGGATGGCAATAGATCTACTACAGAAAGAAATGGCAACCTACTGAGTGAAAGAAATCTGCGTCATCAGATGTATCGAAATATACATGATCGCCTAAGCGTGTATCCCGCATGACACACAACTGACTAACTGATAGTACTATGCTCGTTTAACTTTCATATAATCCTCACCAGTCCAGTTTAAATCTTTAAGATTCATAACAGAAGCAGTGGTATGTCTATGGAAACGTTGCCTGATGGAGCCCACCCCTCTTCAGGTTGGCTATTAATTCAGGTTTCCACTTCAAAACAGATCACCCCAGGCATTATATTGATGGGTTCCTCCCGTTCCCAAAACTATTTGTACGAAATTGAATATAACGGTCTCTACCGGAATTCGAACTTGGGTCACCGATTTTCCTTTCTGAGCTTGTAATCGTTACACTAAACCGTGCAAATATAATCAGCAATGTATAATTTCACATTTTCTTCTGGCTGTCACCTTTCTGATCTTTCACACGTCTAGCAACCTAACATTATATTAGATCGAATCGTTCCAGTTGAAATAGTCAATTCTCCGTGTGACAGGTTTATATAATACCATCATTTCAGAACCTTTGCAATTCTAACTAAATTGCTTCCCGTGCACTTGTACTTTTAAAGTGAGGTCGTATATGCTAGCTATTTTGATATCAGAGTTTCTTACTCGTTTTTATTTGTTGAGATGTCATTCATTTTATTCAGATAAAAATCTAAATAAAAGCGATAAAACATTAAAAAAAATATAGTTATCTATATTATATACAAGTAGGCTGTTGTCGTCCATGTTGTTAATATCACATTAAATTTTCCCACTTGCCTTCATCTGGTTCAGTACATTTCCGGGTAAATACCATGGGAAATGTTATAAATCCATTCCATCCTTTTCCAGGTTATGGGTTAAATATAAAATTGATGTATGGAAAAATCTTTGTCATTCTCACGGAATTCTTAATGCAATATTCACAATCAAAAAAATATTCATACAATCCAAAATATATTTTATCTTCAGGGTTGATAATCGATCAATTAAGTCAAGTACAGAGAAGCGTTGGTTCATGCATTTGTTGACACCATTAATTGCATAGGGAAATGCGTACCTGAACTCGATGAAGCGAGCAAGAGCTGAGCTGTACTGACAGAGAATTAGACAAAATATCTCTAGACATGATAAGAGTAAAAAGAATAATATTCCCCGCAGATTAAATAAAGGCTTGAGAACGGAATTCACTGAAAGTAACCCGGAGCGACATGAACTTGATGCAGATCGGAGCGTAAAACGGTCGAAACGCCGTGATAACAAAAACAAAGATGAGGACAATAGTTTTCATGTAAATGATTAAATAAGAATTAATACCTCATCCCAGAAGTTAATCCGGCAGAAAACTTTTCACAAAGCTAAAATTGCCCTCTGAATTTACGTATGCCTATGAGTCTTTTTTCTGTCTATGTATATGCTTGTGTGCCTGTGTATGGCATTGTGAATTTTGCAGTGAGTACCTTGTTCTGTATATGATTATGTGCCATTTATTTACGTGTATGTTTATATGTGTTATCTGTATCAATGTCTTTGAGAGAGAAATTGTGTTATTGCGTTTGTGTTTCGGCGTATTTTTGTATCTTTTGCGGGCCAGCGTTTGAGTGTGTGTGAATGTATCCGTATGTAGGCATGTGTGTATGTGTATATAGCTGAGAAAATTCGTAAGACTCTCTGTCGAAGTCGAATGATGTTACGTATTTATTGGCGTTTCAAGTCACGTGGCAGGCTCCAATAAATTTGGCGCAAATTTGTATCTGCTTAGGATACACACTATACCGATATGATGCGTATGTAGATGAGAGCGTACGAAATTATTATTTTTTTTTTGTTTATTACTTCTCGTCTGGAACTGATTTTAATGGTTTGTTGGGCAACTTGGATTGATTTGTGATAAGTCTCGCTCTAAGCCACTTTTAATGGGTTTTTAAACAAATGTAGAAATCTGATCCTAATACCCCCACCCCGCAGATTGGGAAAGTTTTTTTAAATCAATTCTCAATATTTGATATATATCTTATATTTGGCAGGCCAACGAACATGCCTGCTTGATTTAGTTGTAAGTTCTTCAGTTGGTGTTTAGGGTATAAGCTGGGTTGACTGTGTCGAAGATGTCGCTGTAGGTGGCTGACGAGTCTAATCAACATAATGCAGTTTTAACAGGTCCCCTGAAACGGTGTTATGCTTGCCATGAATAAACCCAGTAAACTATTTGGACTTTCTATCCATGACTTTACGAGGACCGGAATAATTAGGACTCAAGGGATTTTTTACCGAGTCATTGCGCAGGAGACCATATTCCCAATTGTCCAAATCTTTCGGGATAAATACATCGCTTTATTAGGTACACGTTGGCGTAAACATTAGATTGCCCATCCTTGGCTTAAAGTCGTGAACGAAAGAAGTAGTTGGCTTAATAGAATTATGTTTCTCAACCTGGGTAAGTCGATGTACTCCCAGAAACTAGTTCGGTAGTAGTTCACCCGAGATCCTCTTTAACTACATTCCGAATAGAGAGTAACAGCAGCGGTTAGTTATCCAGTCACCTCCGTGAGTTGTCACTAGCTGTGACAGCCGCTTCCAACGTCTTGTGAAAACGCTCCACTAGACCATTTGCACATGGGGGATAAGCGGTAGCGGAAATATGCCTGACGCCTAGTAAATTGATAAACGTACTGAAAAGAGTTGAGTGAAATTGTGAACCCCCGTCTGTGGTGATTTCTGAAGGGCAGAATGCTTGTTAATAAATACAGGTGTGCGTCGACCTCAGACAAGGGACCCATTAAATTAATGTGAAGATAGGTAAACTGTCAGTCAGGTTTGGAAAAGTGGCCAGGATCTGATTTAGTTGTACCTTGTTCTGTTGACACTTCAGACAAGACTGCATCGAGTGCTTACTATCACTGAATATTTTTGTCCAAACTAATCGATCATTGATTAACTTGATTGATGCTTTCCGTCCAGGATGCGAAAAGGTATGAAAGTGACCCTTCTTCGCATCGTGGGAGGAACATAAGGCCTAGAATATTCCATTCTGACGTAACACTATATAGTAGTAATACCAGAATGCTGCTTCAAATGTAGAGATGTGTTATTTTTAACTGCATCTATAGTGACATCGTTCCTGTGATCCTCTTCTAAGCAGTCAAAATTCGGTGGTTGAGTGTCGATCGATTGCATTGTTGAATATTGTATAAGGTATCATCGACTATGTTTTCAGGACCTTTAATATAGCGAATATCCTACGTAAATTGGGCTATATAGCCCATTTGCTGGATATGCCTAGCGGTATACTTCTCAGACTTGTCGTGCAGTGCATAAATCAAAGGCTTAAACCAAAAAAGTTCGTCCTTCCAGCAGTTGACAAAAAGTGTCGAATTGACAAGTATATTGCTAACACCTCTCTTGAAATAATACTATACATTCTTTGCGTTGTTGAGCTTCACAGAGAAAAAGGAAACAGACTTTTTGGAATTATTCTGTTCCTGATGAAGAACAGCCCCAACTGAATTACGTCATGCATCAGTTGTCAGCGTGAGCGGCAAATCGTCATCAGATATATAAGACAACGTGGTAAAATCGGCAAGGACGTACTTTGTTTTGTTAAAGGCAGTTAAACGTTTATCCCGAAAGGTAATATTTAGGATTTTTACGTTGTTGTAATAAATTGGTGAGAAGTATTAATATTTTGGGACAACCAGGAATGGATCTTCAGTAATAATTTATTAAACCCCAAACTTGCCGAAGTGATGTTGATTGCGTGAAGTCATTTATTTATGATACTTTTCTAAGGACGGGCGTAATTCTCATCTATGACGTGCCCTAAAAAATTCAGAAAAATGCACTTCTCGGCGTTTATTTTTAGACCGAAATGATATACCGGCTGAAATACTTGTTCGGCATGAATATGATGTACACCTTTGTTTTTACTGGCAAAAAGAGAAACGTCAATGTAAGCGAGGGTGAAGGATAAACCTCGCAATACCGCGTCTATTAATCTCTGGAATGTTTCGGATTTATTGACGTTTCAATTCACGTGAGAGGCCCCAACAAATCTGGCGCAAATTTGTATCTGCTTAGGATACACACTAAACTGATATGATGCGTACGTTGTTGAGAACGTACGAAATTATGATTTTTTTCTTTTGTTTATTAGCCAATCAGAAATCTTTTTTAGTTACTTCTCGTCTGGAGCCGATTTTAATGGGTTGTTTGGCTACTTGGATTGATTTGAGATACGTTTCGCTCTGAGCCACTTTTAATGGGTTTTTAAACAAATGTAGGAGACGGATTCTACATTATTGATGTCTATGTCTCTTATATGTTCATTTGAAGTTAAAATTCATGTACCATTTGCAGCATAAAACATAGTATCCCCAAACCAATTCATTCAACAGTTATCATATGTTGAAATTCTCTCAACATTTTGGTTATATGTTTATGGCAAAAATTTTACATATATTGATATTTCAATATCTCTCTATATTTCTGAGTAGAGGTATTATGCATATTATTTACATCATTCGGACTATTGTCCTCATCTTTGTCGCCATATTTATTAAGAAGTTTCGGCCGTTGTACGCTCCGGCCTTCTTCAGGTGTTCGAATGTCGAAATGAACACTTTATTTCGCTCACTGGGGTAGACTGTTCTACGTGCCATGTTTAATGGATATCAGTTATCAGTCATCTCCTGTTAATTTTTCCTCTGAATGTTCTCCACAGATTTGACCGAGTATTGAACTCACACTCTTTTGGTCCTGTCACTGGATCTAACCAACGCCTTTATCCACTGTCCTTGGGGACATCTGTGTATAAATTTCTGGGTATTATAAACCCAGAAATTCATACACAGATGTCCTCAAGGACACATGGCACAGTGGATAAAACACGAAAAGGGAACGTCATGGGCGAAAGGTTCTTCTTTCAATCTACTGGGATTGCCAAGGAATAATCCACTTTGAATTTTTACCACCTAATGCAACAATTAATGCTCAAATATACTGTCAGCAATTAGAGCGTTTGAACCAAGCTTTGAGGAAAAAAAGACCTGCTCTAGTGAATCGAAAACGGGTGATGTGTCATCAGGACAATGCGCAACAACACACAGCAAGAATAACGTCAAAAAGATCGAAAAACTTGGTTCGAAGAAAATTAATCTTTCATCTTATTCTCCCGACCTTGCTCCTTCAGACTACCATTTGTTTCGTAGCTTACAGAATCATTTGGAAGAAACAGCTTTTGTAACAAAGGAAGAGGTTAAAACTGAGATTTGTGAGTTCTTCGAATCAAAGCCAAAAGAACTTTACAGTAATGGAAATAGTAAGCTTGTGAATAGATGGAAAGAAGTCTTAGATAATCAGGGAAAATACATTGTTGATTGAATCTGTAATTAAATGTAACATTTGGTCACTTGTTTTCTTTATTCAAGATTCGGACAGACCTTATGGGATGACCTGATATATATATATATATATATATATATATATATATATATATATATATATATATATATATATATATATATATATATACGTAATATCCAGACCATAAATTTTAGTTAATGAATTCTATAATGATATAGATTGTCGCCTTGGTGTTCATCTCCGTGTCCGCGTTTACATATATGTATATATGTATTTATATATATGTATATATATGTATATATATATATATATGTATGTATATATATATGTATATATATATATGTATGTATATATATGTATATATATATATATGTGTGTGTGTGTATGTCTGTATGTATGTATCTTCAACACTAACAGTCAACAAAGAATATTAAATAT